>JAHWFO010042641.1:240153-384908 GCA_023313115.1 Rhysida immarginata | reverse complement strand
GTTATACATAATTGTATGTACCCTATTGTTCCCCCAAACTTCATTATCCTAGGTCTTATAGAATGTGAGTTATTAACTTGTTGATCTTAGTGGCAGCATTTTTATTATATTGTGACGTTTTCACGTGTTGGATTAATAATGTCGTAATTATTAAGGGAGTTATTATTAAGGATATAATTTTGAGAACTCTTTTACAATTGGAGTGAGCAATTTTGTACAAGATGAGACTGCTAAGGAGCGAGTGAGAGGGAAGGCTGCATGCTCTTCGCTCTCGGTTGGAAATTTTGATGGATGCTGGACCTTTGGCGGGGGGGGGGGTCTGGTGTCAGCGTTGATTTATAAGGCGGTTGTGAAATCTCCACAGTTGGCTGAAATCATCCAATGACTTCTCCTCCCGAAGTAGTTAGTGCAGTCTCATCAGACAAATATTAATGAGTAGTCAGTCACATCAGGACATATGTTATGTATAGAAAGGAGGAGGATTAATGCAGGGGGGGGGGGTGTCAGGTGTCAGCGTTGACCTGATCAACCTAGGCCAGGTAGATCCCGGCACTGAGCATTTCACTCAGACCACATTCTTCTGAAATCTACGGAGGCCTGAAGACTGCGTGTGTCCCGAGTGATCGACCCTATAGGATCTATCCCATCTATTAGAACCGATTGTGAAGACAACTTAACACAAAGAGTCATCTGTTGAACTTGATGGGGAGAGTTTGAGCCATTCATTAGACTCACTCATCAATCGATCTGGTTTCTCTGAAAGTGTATATTTTGTGCTTCGAAAGTCTGTAGTGATTCATATAAATAGTGAAAAGTGGAAGTGTTATGGCCTGTTTAAATTTTGTGCATACAGAACCTGAAAGTAGTGCTGAGTGAGATTATGGTTTGTGGGTACAGTGGTGCAACATAAAGTTGTAAGTAAAGTTATTTTTATTATACTCATGAAAAGACAGAGTCAAATTTTAGTGACGTAAATTTTGGGTAAACTATTAGAAAGAAGTGCTTTGATTGGTTAAATAATATCTCAGTGTGGTGGAAAGGACTAGAATATTCATTGACATATAAACTTTGAATTGACAATTCTTGTTGTAATTTTAGATATAAGTACTTGGCTTTATATAGGATTAACTTTCTTCTTTTGTGCCTTTCACTTCTTTAGCTTAAGTTTTTATCTCCTTTATGTATCTCTTTGGGCAAATTTGACTTTAAATAAAATTTTATTTGTTTTAATTCTCAAATTTGCCTATCTTATTGAAATAAATAAATAAATAAAGAAGACACATACTGTCATTTATTTCAAGAACCCAACCTTTTGCCTTTGATTGGTGATGTGAATAATTGAATTTGAGCTAGTTTTAAGTGAATTTATTAATGATTCATTCTTGAGGTTGAGGTGTATAAAAGGGAAAGTAAGGGGGGAGGTGACAGTCAATTAGGCAGTAGGTTACATTGGCATCCAACGTATGAGGCAGGTTATAGCGTAATGCAACAAAGACCACAGGGGCAAAGGGTTACAATATCTCGGTTATCGTTCAAATTTGAACCCATGTTCGTATGAACTTTTTTTGCTTAGAATCATCCATGCTACCTCCTCTAAAAGTTTGTGACAGGGTTTCAGACTCACCCTGTATATAAACTGAGCTAGTTGAATAAAATAAAGTTATTAAAATGATTTTGATAATTTTTATGGAGAATGAATTTTCAATATCGACGAGTAGAATTCACGAAGCATTTACAAAATTAATGGCAGTCCACGTAGCATGTTCCATAGCAGACTTTCGTCAAAAAATTTTTCAATAAGATACAAAAAACACGTGGCTTCTTACACCAAAAAAAAAAAATAGAAAATCAAATTATGCAAATCATCTCGTCGAAAAATCATGCTTATGACTGATTTGTTTGGAGCCAGTATGTTATTTATTTGAATCGACTCATTTGGATATATTTTAATTGCACAATAATTTTATTTCCTTGAATTGTAACAGTGTATGTTGATGAAGAGATAATGAATGTTAGTTTCCACCCAAAGAGCTCTTTAGATTCCATTTCCTGCAGATCTTAAGTTTTTCAATTTGTCTGCTGAAATATAAGTTTAATACTAATTGCTTCCTCTTTGGCATTTAGTTTGGACTTAGAGCTTTTTAGATGTGACAAATTTTAACACGAGAGCATACATATAACAAATTAAATTTATTTTCAGTTAAATTATGGTCTACTAACGAAGAACATTCCATCACTAGCTTAGAAGCAAAGGCTAATGTATGTTGTGTAAAATTCAACCCTGAGAGCCGCTATCACTTGGCCTTTGGGTCGGCAGGTGAGAATCTGTACACTTCAGCAAAATACACATCTCTCTTTCTTTTTCTTTCTTTCTTTTTTCTTTTTCATTTGTGTTTTTGTGTAATTCTAAGAAATTATGATTACCATTATGGTACACTATATGAAATCAGTAGGTTAGAGATTGTAGAAAGCAATAATTCTTAAAATAATAATTGTTACAAATTTTTGAAGGAAAAAAACTTAAAAAAAAAAAGTTTTGATTTTTATCTTTGTATATTTAAAGCAATTGAATTAATTACATGAACTATTTATGTTAGGCAATTCAATTGATATTAATGTTTGAAATAAAATTTCTTTGGTATTGTTTCTATTATTGCTTTCATAAGCGGAGAGAATAAATGAGACAGGACAACCACTGCTCGGTATTTGAATTTCTAATGTATTAGAGATTAGAGTTTAAATATCTATTTAATCATGGCAGCATTTTAAAGTCCTAATCACTTTACACCCCCTTCACCTTTTCTATGTCTGGACTTAATTTTGTTTTTTTTTTTTTTTTTTTTTTTTTTTTTAAAGACGAGGCAGGAGAACCTGAGCATGAACCATCAAAGCATGAATTTATTAATATGCCACATGTTAGCTTAATTATCATCCTATATAATTATTTAGCACACTTAACATATTTGTAATATTGTACTTTTCTTGTTCCTTAAGGGTGGGGGAGTATATATGTGTATGTCGTGATAATCTAAAGTTTCAAATTACAGTTTATCTTTTTTTTTTTTTTTTTTTTTTTTATTTTATTTTATTTTATTGTTTAGATCATTGTGTTCATTATTATGATTTGCGAAATCAGAAACAACCACTGGCTCTTTTTAAAGGTCATCGAAAAGCAGTTTCCTATGCAAAATTTCTCAATCCAGAAGAAATAGTGTCTGCGTAAGTATATTGCCGTATTCGATCTTTTTCCACACATTTAACTTTATTTGTTAACAAAGGTTTACAGTAAATTAAAAAAAAAGTTAGATGAAAATTCCTTGCTGTTGAAAACAGAATATTTTTTTTTTTTATTTTTAATGATAATAATTTTGTAGAAATACAAATTGTAAAATTTAATAACCCACACAAACCACCACAAGCACTTAATACTTATTCAGAAGCACAAGTTTTGTTTCCCTCTGACAATCTTAAGAGTAAGGAAGGAAACGTCAGGCTCCACACAATCCACCACAGCAAATAGATGTCCTATCCAGAAGCAAAAGTGAATAATTAAACCTCGATCTTGTATTTAAATAATTAAGTTACTATAACAGTGAAATGTTAATCATGAAATGTATCAGCTGCAGCCAAAAGGAAAAAAACCAAACTCTTCACACAAAAAGTGTTTAATGTTAGTGTGCATTCATGGGGAAGGCATGGCCTTTGCATGTGCCAATTACAATTAGGATTCAATAAAAGTTTTGGGACTGGATAAAGCAACACTGTATACTTTTTTACTAAAACGAAGGACTGGGAGAAGGGTAAGAATTAAATAAATTCAGACCTACCAACCAAAGCAAAAGAAAATAAATGCCCAAAAGGTAGGATTAATTAGCACAGCTAAATAAAAATATCTTCATTAATATTATCATTCTCATTGTTAAAACTTGTAACAGATCTAGAAAAAAATTCGTAACAAGCACATTTTGATGCATACAAACCAATATGAGACAGGAAGTCGGGAGAACTTATAGCACCTTTAAATAATTTTTTTTTAATATGCCTGGATATTATGTTCAGCGACATTTGATAATGTAAGAAGTCTTAAGGAACTAGTTGTGAACCTGCAGCAATTGATTTATTCGGTTTGCCTATCAATGAACCAAGTAAGTATGCGCAATGAAGCAGCTTAGCTAAAACTAAGCATTGATATATGAGGGTTGGTCGAAAAGTAATGCCTCCCTTCTGTATCTTTTTTATTTGTTAACAGGTTTTCAAAATTCTTTTTGTCCTCTATGTAATGCACTATTCACTGTGCCTTTCCAAGCATTGTACCAGCGCGTGACTAGTCGGGTGAATCCGTGAGAGAGGAATTCCGGAGTTTGTTGATACCAGGATTGAATGGCATCTTTGGACCCTCTTATACAGCATGCCTGCCCGCTCACGATCTCCTTGCACCAGAGGCATTGCAGTGCCTACAGTTCAAAGATAAAAAACTGCAGTTCAAAGATGAAGGACTTTGCATCTTGCGACTTCCCAAAGAAGAAAGAGCACTTTAAGGAACACGAGTTCCATTCTGACGACATGATAAAAGATGCCGTTCAATCCTCGTGTCGACGACAACCCCGAAATTCCTCTCCGACGAGTTCACCCGACTATGGCGCAGTGCATGGAAAGGGATGGGAACTATGTTGAAAAAGTGAATATTGCATTATATAATGATGATTATGAATTGGAGATGCTCTCCGAGCATAGGTAATGATTTTTCAATTCGAAAAATCACTACCTATGCTTGGAGAGCATCTCCAGTTCATAATCATTATTATTTACTTGTGAGTTCATCAACTTTCTGATGGTTTGGAGTGGAGAAATTCTCGATCTGCGGGCCAGGTTTTCGTCTCCTATTGGGCTTTCAACCGTGACAACTTGGTTGTCTTTAAGACACCTTGAGACAGCTTGGCTGTCTGTGGTGTCTGCGATAGCCCAATTGGTAGAGGCGTCGGCCATGATAGTAGAGGTTCCTGGTTCGAATCCGGGTCGCAGAATTTTTCCTTCCATTTTTCAATTGAAAAATCACTGCATTATATAGAGGACAAATGTAAATGTCAGGTACAATTAGAATTTTGAAAATCGGTTAACAAATAAAGTTACAGCCACGAAGGCATTACTTTTTGACCAACCCTTGTAATTAAAAAAAAAAAAAACGCTGGGACTGGCAAAAAAAATTGCAAAGTTGATGAACAATACCGATTCTACGAGACAAGCGTAAAGAAGCTGATGAAAGTATACATTAAATTTATCATTATTTTTATAAATGATTCCTAAATCTTTGATCTTATCGGTCTTGTGAATTGTATTGATGAGTACTTCATATGTTGTATTCCATTTAGTTATTTTGTTTGCATGGCTAACAATTCTAGATTTAGAGAAGTTTAAACCGAAACTATTCTGCTTTAACCCTATTACGAATTTGTCAATACATAGTTATAAATTTTTATTCATAAAAATCAGAATAACAATTTTAAAATCATCAGCTTATTAAAAACGTTGCACTTTACTATTCTCTACAACACAAGTGACATAAGTTGCTTATAAATTAAAGAGAATAACTCCCAAAGGTGAGCCTTAAGGAACCCCCGAGTTTATTTGGCCAGTCAAGAAAGAATAAAAAATTTTATCAGAAAGGTGAAATTTACAACCTCTTAGCATAGACGCTCTGGGACTGTTTTATTATTGAAACTTAAATACAATAATTGAAATGAAATGTTGCTTGTATGAACAAGGGTCGTACAAGTGAAAACTAAAATTATTTATTTTATCCAACGTGTATATAAGGAATATAAACATACTCTCCAAATGCATTAAGGCATTTATCCCACTGTGTAACAAGGCGTGTAATTCCTTTATGGAAGAAGTCTGGCGGTTGTGTGTGGAACCATTCCAAAACCTCTCCTTTTACTTCATCGTCCGACTTAAACCCGCGGCCTTTCAGATGTTTCTTTAGATCCCCAAACACCTGAAAGTCACATAGGGATAAGTCAGGGCTGTAAGGTGGATGCTGCATTGCTTCCCAGTTGAACGTTTTGATGAGGTCTACCGTTGCTTTCGAGGTGTGAGGACGCGTGTTGTCATGTGGAGAAAAAGCATTCCTTCTGTAAGAAGTCCAGGACGCTTGCATTTGATGGCTGCGTGCAGTGCCTTTGATGTTTCCCCATATCATGCTGCGTTAACTGTGGTGCTTTTTTCAAGAAAGTCCAGTAAAATCGGGCCTTTGCGATCAAAAAACATGGTCAAATCACCTTCCCCTTTATGTTTGCGATTGCTTTTGATTTTTTCGGGGCTGGTGACCCATAATGCTTCCATCGACGACTTTGACGTTTGCTTTTGGGCTGGAAATGAAAGCACCAAGTTTCATCCCCTGTAACGATTCTGTCGAGAAAACTTTCTCCTTCCTGTTCATAGTGAGTCAAATGTTGCAGGGACCTGGCCATTTGAACTTCAGGTCGTTCTGATGTCAAATGATGCGGGACCCATTGTGCACAGATTTTCTGTAGTGCAGATGGTTCCTAATAATGGAATGAACAGTTCCGCGACTAAGGCCAGTTTTAGCAACCACGACATCGATTGTCACTCTTCTGTTTTCCTTTAAGACAGCGTCAATTTTGGCTTTGGAATCATCCGTGATGGCAAGGTTTGCTTGTCCAGGTTGTTGATCATCTTGCAATGATGACCGTCCCTTCGGAAACCTCTTGCTCCATGCCCAAACACGAGTGAAGTTTAGGCAGTCATTTCCATAGACGTCCTGCATACGACGATGAATTTCAGAAACTGAAACTCCTTCACATGTCAAAAAACGAATTATTACTGCTTTCTGTTCCTGTTTCGTCGACTCCATTTTGTTGTTTTAACGAAGCGATCAGGCGCAGAGCTTCGAAGCGTGAGCTATCGTTCTTTCTCACGTGATGCAACTCTTACAACCTATTGTTTCCCAATTGTTGAAAACAAAAACTTACAATCCTATAAGTCGTTCCCCCCCCCCACCCATACACACACAAAATTTCATTTTCATTTGTACGACCCTTATATATGTATATTTATTAAATAAAAATAAAAAATAAATAATAATTAACAAAATAATTAATAAATAATAAATAAAATCAAAATAAAACTAAAAATATAAAATCAAATAAAAAGCTGACGTTTCGGATAGAGACTATCCTTTTTGCTTTATTTGATTTTAAATTTCTAGTTTTATTTTGATTTTATTTATTATTTATTAATTATTTTGTTAATTACTATTTATTTTTCATTTTTAACTATTATTTATTGTATTCCAGGGTTTTTGTGTCTCGTCCTTTTCTCTTATAAATAGCCGTTCTTTATATATTTAATGATGGAATTTGACAATTGTTTCTGTCGTCGCCATGATCAATTTTATTGTAAAATTTCAGTTCAATTGCAATTTGCAATATTTATTGTCTCTAACTAAGGTTATTGTATTTTATTTCATTGCAGGTCTACAGATAGTCAGCTCAAACTATGGAATGTCAATAAGTCTCAATGCTTAAAATCTTTCAAAGGCCACACGAACGAGAAGAATTTTGTTGGTCTTGCAACAGATGGCGATTACATAGCATGTGGTAGGCAACTTTCTCTTGTTGTATTTAGAGAGAAGAAAACTAAAATGATACAGTGCATTTCCAAAATAAACCCTATTAATATAAGTGTAAAACCAATGGGACACAATGTTATGGGGAAATATAATAATCGCTGTGGCTACGTAAACTGTGACCGGGTCCCGATTTTGAACACTGCTATGAAGTTGCCGGAGATGACGACATGTCGGAGGGCATTCCTGACAAAAAAAATCTCTTGCGATTTTTTAAGAAGTGATTTCAAAAAAAAAAAAAAATAGTCGAGAAAAGACGATTTCAAGAGTTTATATTGTTGTACCTGATAAAATTACTTAAAAGTATTTAATTCATCAAAAAGTAGAAATGTTTTTTCTGCTATGCCAATAAAATGAATAGCATAATAAGCAGCATCTTTAATAGTTTTTTTTTAACTTTAAAAGAAAACATAATTTATCATCTAAACATATCTGTAAGCGTGAAAAACACGCATCTGGTCAGTCACAGCTCTACAGGGTGTCTCATAAATAGAGGATGACCGTGGCAGTTGAAAAGGACGTTAATACCAAACAAACCAAACCAAACCATCATAAATAGAGGTACAAACTTTAAGGGGAAGTAGAGAACATGAAAAGGATTGAGACCCATCACTAGAAACTTAATGGGAAAGTGGTAGCAGATGTACAAGAAAATGAAAGGACACAAGTCAGAAATTACCGAAAAATTTATTGCACATAAATATTACAAATGGCGTAGTAGATGATTTCATTTTAGAACATTACAGGAGATGTTCGATACCCTCCTGTGCTGGTACTGGGATTCCTCTCTATCATACTCATCACATTTTGGGCCATGGCGAGCGTACGAGTCACTCCTGGCCTGCTCTCACTATGCGTGTGACCTCTTAAGACCCATATTTGTACAAATTGTGATGCACATGAGAAAACAAACGGTGGGCCGAAGCATGTCTCGGTGGGACCGTTCTTGATACAGTCGTTCAGCTGCTCGTTAATTGCCATCAGCCAATCCATACAAGATGTGCATTTCTGCCACTTCACTGTTCGTTGCATGCTCTTTCTACGGCAACTAATGCAGTCGAATGAGGAAAAATCAGATGTTTTCCCTCCAGCGCTCTCATGCACAGCGTATGGGTTCCTATACAATTCTCAATCCTTTTGATGTTCTCTACCTCCCCTAAAGTCTGTACCTCTATTTATGAGACACCCTGTATATTTAACACTCGTCCCCACGTACTATGCTCCCCCTCCCAAAAAAAGCAAACAACTTACATCGTGCTTTGAGCCACTTCCGGCAACGGCATAGCCGTGTACAAGAATCAGGACCCGGTCACCATTTACGTAGCCACAGCGTATAATAATAGTCAATGAAAATAAAATACAGAAAAAGACAAATATAAACCGAGAGTGGAAAAAAATTAGTTTGCATAAGAGAAATTAGACTAAAAGAACATTTAGAGACTGGCTCTAACCCCTCGAAACAGGAACTTAAAAGTTCTACTAGATGGATCCCATCAACATTTGAGGGTAAACAACCCATCTTAGTATTAATCTCCATCTCTTTAATTAAAAAAAATAAATAAATAAAAAATCACCAGAGCAACAAATGGAATAATAGAGCAGCTTAAAAGCAGAGAACATTGCACGGAAGCCAATTTTTGCGGATGTACGTAAAGACAGTTTTTATCATATCATTCAGCATGCACTTAAAGCAATTTTTAATTGGAAATTACCGCTAATTTATAGTAATTATAGACACAAAAATAATTTTGACAAATCTACAGACTAAGATCTTTCATTTAATACCAAAATAAAGTTTAAAGAGGCAGTAGTTTTCTCCAATGAACTGTCGAAAGAAATCACCCTTGGAACTTAAATACATAGATGTTTTATTTTATTTTTTTTTTTAGCTTTATTTAAAAAAAAAACAAACAGACAAACATGTTTTTAATATAACTATAAAACTGAAAAAACCTTGGAAGTCTGCCCAGTCAACTATGTCTGTATCTTGGGAAAGCGTTTATAATATGCTACGCTGGCTAATCGTAAAACAGTCCTCTCCACAGTCAACACTTTTGCTAGCATTGATGATCAAATTAAAAACAATTACAAACAACAATAACAGTTATCAACGATACCGGCAGTCGTTACTTTGCACTGTATACATATTAAATTTAAATTGTAAATTACTGCTAATTAATAGTAATTATGGACACAAACTTTGACAATCTATAGACTAAGATCTTTAATTTAACCCCTTAGCTACTAACCACGAGTCTGACTCGTTGTCTGGTTCAAGTGCCTTATCGCTAGACCACGAGTCTGACTTGTTCTGAAGTTTCAGTTTCCACTGCCGTTTTCTTTTATTATTTTAACAAGAGATGGCGATTGTTTACCATTCTGTATCTCTTTCTCTTTCATATACACTTTATAGTTTTTAAAAATCTTCGATAGGTAGCACAAAAATCGAAAAAAATTTAATGCTTGTCATTCTCGTTTCGAACTTCGCCATGTGCAGTCGGAAGCAGGTGTCTTCGTCTGAGATTGAAAGATATTTATGCGAAAGTAATAAATATTCCCAAAACAAGAAAGAAAAAAAATCCTACAAGGTTATGCAAAGTTTGCACAAAAAGAGGAAAACGTAGTGAAACTACATGGCAATGTGAGAAATGTGAGGTGGCTTTACATGTACCTGAATGCTGTAAAATTTATTCTGGCTACTTATTCTGACTACTAAAAATGTAAACTATAATATCTAGTTATTATCCTGTAAAAATTTCATACAAATATCTTATAAATAGTGTTTTCTTTTCATGTTGTTTATTGCACTGTCTATCAAAGAATTTTTCCTCCATTTAAATAGAAACTTCTGACCCTGCGAACTCAAGGTCAAATCAGAGCACAAGGGGTTAAGACCAAAATGAAGTTTAGAGATGCAGTAGTTTTCTCCAAAGAACTGTCGAAAGAATCACCCTTGGAACTTAAATATAAGGGTCATACAAATGAAAACGAAAATTATTTATTTTTTCCAAAGTGAAAACAAGGAATTTAAACATGCTCTCCAAATGCGTTAAGGCATTTATCCCACTGTGTAATAAGGCATGTAATTCCTTTATGGAAGAAGTCTTTCAGTTGCGTATGGAACCATTCCAAAACCTCTTTCTTCACTTCATCATCCGACTGAAACCTGCGGCCTTTCAGATGTTGCTTGAGATCCCCAAACATGTGAAAGTCACATGGGCATAAGTCAGGGCATTGCTTCCCAGTTTAACTTTTTGATGAGGTCTACCATTGCTTTCGAGGTGTGAGGGCGCGCGTTGTCGTGAAGAAGAAACACTCCTTCTGTAAGAATCCAGGACGCTTGCTTTTGATGGCCGCGCGCAGTGCTTTTAATGTTTCCCCATATTGTGCTGCGTTAACTGTGGTGCCTTTTTCAAGAAAGGTCCAGTAAATTGGGCTTTTGCAATCAAAACACACTGTCAACATCACCTTTCCTGTGCTGTTTGCGATTGCTTTTGATTTTTTCGGGGATGGTGACCCATAATGTTTCCATTGACGACTTTGACGTTTGCTTTCAGGCTGGAAATGAAAGCACCAAGTTTCATCCCCTGTAACGATTCTGTCGAGAAAACTCTCTCCTTCCTGTTCGTAGCGAGTCAAATGTTGCAGGGACATGGCCATTCGAACTGCAAGTTGTTCTGATGTCAAACGATGTGGGACCATTGTGCACAGATTTTTCTGCTGTGTAGATGGTTCCTGATAATGGAGTGAACAGTTCCACGACTAAGGCTAGTTTTAGCAACGGCATCGATTGTCACTCTTCTGTTTTCCTTTAAGACCGCGTCAATTTTGGCTTTGGAATCATCCGTGATGGCAAGGTTTGCTTGTCCAGGTTGTTGATCATCTTGCAATGATGACCGTCCCTTCGGAAACCTCTTGCTCCATGCCCAAACACGAGTGAAGGTTAGGCAGTCATTTCCATAGATGTTCTGCATATGACGATGAATTTCAGAAACTGAAACTCCTGCACATGTCAAAAAATGAATTACTGCTCTCTGTTCCTTTTTCTCCCTCTGTTGATAAATTGTGTAGGGGTAGGGGTTAGACCCCATGTGTTATTTAGAAAGTTGTAGAGCATCATGTAAAATGTGGGTTTAGCAAAAAAACCGGTGAAAAAATCTCATCCCCTGCCCTTTATCGAGTGGGTTTTTAATGAGTTTTTCTGTTTTTGTCTACATTAGCTAGCCATACCTTTCACTTTATCCACTCGATAAAGGGCAGGGGATGAGATTTTTTCACCGGTTTTTTTTTTGCTAAACCCACATTTTACATGATGCTCTACAACTTTCTAAATATCACATGGGGTCTAACCCCTACCCCTACAAAATTAAAATTTTCAAAATTTACCCCTTCATCCCCAGGGACGCGAAATGTTTTTATTCTGAATTAGGGGACATTAAAACCAAATAATCAATATTCATTTTCCCCCAATCTGTTCCCCTTTAGTCGTTATTTGGACCTGAAGACGGGACACCAATTATGAAACACCCTGTATATAGATGACGAGTGAACTAGATATATTTACTCGATGCCTATGAAACCCTTGAATAATGCAGAATTATTAATGAACAGCGATCATGTCTCCCTCAGAGAATCCAAGCTATTCCAATTAATTAACCCAATATGACCTTTTTCTCTAATCTGCGAGGAATTCAGTTTAATCTCCAGTCTACTTTTCCTTCAATTTTGTCAACTTCAACATTCTGTAAGGCCTTTCAGCTGTGTCCTCTGATTGATCATTTTTATTTTATTACGGTACCAGTAGTGGCATCTGGCATTGCTTGGGATAATTAGATTTGTAGTTTTTGTGATCCTCGGAGAGTTGCTTAGGTACACATCTGGCACAGATCTTGTTGAATTTCAGCTTATTGTGGAAGATGGTCTCCACACTGCTGATGTCTAGTATTGAAGCCAATTCTCGGACATGAATCTGCCTGTTGTCCCTTATCAGCTCATTTGTTCGTGCGATGATGCCATCATGGACAGCAGTTGCTGGCCTTGCCTTACGAGGTTCATTGCCGGTGGATTCTCACCCTCTTTCAAACTTTTGGCACTGAGCAAAGATGAATGATCGAGACAAACACGGCTCGGTGAACTGTCTTTGAAGTCTCTGATGAATTTCAGATGCTTTCACAACTTTGTTGTAGAGAAACTTGGTTATTCGTTGTTCCACCTTGGTCGACACATTGCTGTCTGCCGTTTTGTTTAAACAAATAATCAGTTGTCATGGCAATTGGATGAATGGTGCTGCATTTGCATGACAGGCAGTAGTTGCCATCCCACAATTAAAGTTTAGATTTTTACAAGAATGAAATTTAAAAAAAATAAAGTCCAGGTCAAATTTGAACCCCAAGGTATAATAGATAAAAGAAAGACTGTCCAGGGTGCTTGGAAAATATCTGGCAAAATTTTAAAGGGTAGTAGAGGGGACCAAAATAAGCACTTTCTGTCGTAGAATGTGTGTCTGGAAATGACATGTTTAAATGTCTGGGATATACATTATTTGTAAATTAGTTAAATTCATTTTATATCTCACTTTGTATTGTAAGTTGATAATTATTCAAAAAATGTCCATTTTACAATACCAAGTTTTATTCATTTGGAATTAGTCGACTTACGTCCTTTCGGACATCTTCAGATTCGTTACAACTGATTTTTAAATTTCTTACAATATAAGTATTTTAATTTTGAACAATATTTATCCATTCATTGTTAATATTTTTTTTCTTTGAGTTATTAGACATTAACATAAATAGAAATAAATTGTCAATGATTGTTATTTCTCTCTTAGCATTACCGTAGTTTGCATGTTTGTTCTTAATTCCCAGTTTCATGTTTGCTTGATAGAATGTGTTGTGCATATTTGGAGTTGATGACATTTGCTGTTTAAAATTAATACTAAGAGAGAAATAATAAGCATTGACAATTTATTTCTATTTATGTTAAACAAATATTATCCACAACAAATGTTAACGTCTAATATGGAAATAGTTAGACAGCAATTTATTTTTCAACCTAAAAAGAATTATTAAGCAAAAACAAAAGATTAAGAGAATTAAAACTTAATAAATAAATATGTACTAACAATAATAATAAAATTACAAAATATAAAATAAAACACAAGAAAATATTTAGCAAAAAACTAGTATTGAATCTCAAAAGAATAAAACGTTAACAATGAATGGATAAATATTGTTCAAAATTAAAATACTTATGTTGTAAGAAATTTAAAAATCAGTTGTAACGAATCTGAAGATGTCCAAAAGGACGTAAGTCGACTAATTCCAAACGAATAAAACTTGGTATTGTAAAATGGACGTTGTTTTTTGAACAATAAATTAGTTATTCTGCGAGTTGTTAAATTCAACTGTTACTCAGCACTGCTGCATCAAAAATGACGTCGTGCTGCAAACAAGCCATGTTTGCAAGCTGTCTGCCACGATCACCTCGTTCACTCAGGAAAACAATCATACTGTGACGAGCCTTCCTGGTTCGGGTAATGTTCATGGAAATTTTTCACAGGCTTGGATACATTATATATATAACTTTTTTAAATATATTTTTGAAAGAAACTACTCTTGTAAAATAACCAGTTGATTTTTTTTCTAAGTTCAAATTCAAGACAAAAATTCTTGAAACAAACGCCTTCCCATTAATTATTTCCCCAGAAACAAATGATCTCTCAGGTAAGCTCCACTTACATAAAAAAAAAGTTACCAGTTAATCAAAATGAACAGTTCTTACTGCATCAGACATCCAGGATAAAACATCACAGTGAAGGTTCGGCATCAACGCTTCAATCTTGGAAGAAGTGGTGCCAGGACACGTGGCGCATAAATATCCCAACAACTTCAACTAGTTTCAAAACATTGAAACTCATGTAGGAACTAGCCACGTACTCGAATATGAGCCACTTTAATTTCCCAATGACTTAAAATAATTTCAAAATATTAACGTTCATATAGAAACATAATCCACATTTTCCAAGCTTCGCCACTTGAAGCACGGACTAGAAAAAACATCCAACTTCCTTAGCCATAGCTAAAAAACGTTTATATGCATTATATTAAAAGGGAATCTCCCTTAACAACATGGTAATTTCCTCTCTGAGAAAGGCATTGTTTAAAGGAAAGAAAAACTTTTTAACTGACAACAATCGGTCGCAAAATACAGAAATTAAAAAGAAATATTTGAAGCAATTAAATTGAGAAGGAAAGAAAATTCAGAAAACTGACGTAACTATACATTACAGATATGCCACATCACTGTTTTTTTTTAATCGAACATGTTGATAAGAAATCTTTTTGAAATCATTAATACACCTTTTACAATCTTCTTAGCCGTGTCAACTAATTGTAATGAAAATTGTGTATTTTCTTACACAAAATCATCTTCTCTCGTGAATGCCATTTGTATGAAAGCTCGTGCAAGAGAACAAGCAACAAAAGGGGTTTCTGCAAATTTAATCTCGAACCAGTGCTCCGCTGCACACATCTGGGTCTTCAGCAGAGCTCAACAATACTTTTAACGGTGCTATTGCTGCAGTGCTTCTTGCAGCGGTGAACAGCTGCTCAATTCAACAACACATGGTATGACTGGTTTATTTCCTATCACTTAAGTGAATGTTTTCCTTTGCACTCAATTTATGTTCTGTATTTTATTTTCATTGGTTATTTTTTACTATAAATTTCCCTGTAACAATTCGCTGAACAATGATCACAGGATGACCAACATGTGCATACAATCTATAAAAGTTTTGTTGTGCACAGGAGATCTACTTCTTTTCATCTCTATACTTATCCACAGTTTACTCGGTGCTGCATTGTTGTTTTACAAATAATTAATGGACTTTGTTATTTGATTTAAAGACACTGTGATCAACAATGAAGTAAAGAATTTTAATGTAGCTGACATGTTTTGATGTACATTATCAACAGAGCCATTTGAATATACAAAGAAGTATAAATAGATAAACAGGTGAACAAAGGGCCAATCAGGTGTGTTAAGGCCAAAGTTAAATAAAACTAGTTGTGATGATTAACCATGTAAAAATGCTGTGAATAGCATCTAAAATTAGATGCAGTTCCTGTTGTCAGTTTTTATTATTTGCATATTTTCTAGCGTGTATGGCTGCACTTTTTTTTTTTTTAACAAAGCTTTCGAGGCCAACGGCTAATTAATAAAATAATGTACAAGCACAAAGGGAGAGTGAAAAGAATCACCACTGATACATGTCAAATTTTCATATAAAATCCACCATATACGTTGCATTCAGTGTATTAGTCCAGGCCCTCATAAGTTTTGTTTAAAAAAAATAAATAAATAAATCTGACCTAAACACTGGAAAATTCGATAGTTGCTTTACTTTGTCTCTTGCTTTTATGAATCTTGACATCTTCCATTAAGCCAAGATTTTTATAATCTTTGGTGGTTATGATTACATCATGACTTCGTTTATCTTGATAATGTAATAGGGCCATGAAATATCCAATACTCAGTGACAGTAGAGAATATGAATTAGTGATTTAAGGAGTTTAAATGATTAATTTAAATTTAAATGAGTTCAGTCTCCTTTTAATGGGGAAAATCGTAAAATTAATAAAAACAAAAAAATTAATAATAAATAAAGTCACCAATCTTGAAAAACGATGAAGGAACTTGTGAGATGGAAGAAAACTCAAAGGATGTAGTCTATTGTAGATGTTGTTGATAGTAGAAATAAACCCAGTCTATCTTCACAAGACTTCATCTACATCCTCAATAGACTGGGTTTATTTCTACTATCAACAACATCTACAATAGACTACATCCTTTGAGTTTTCTTCCATCTCACAAGTTCCTTCATCGTTTTTCAAGATTGGTGACTTTATTTATTATTAATTTTTTTGTTTTTATTAATTTTACGATTTTCCCCATTAAAAGGAGACTGAACTCATTTAAATTTAAATATGAATTAGTCATGATGGCTATAGCAGGAACAAAAGCATTTCCCCATAATATGGTGAATGATATAATAGAGAAGAATATCTAGACAACAAAACGCAAGTTTTTATAGAGCTTAAATGAGTAAGACACTTGAATAAATTTGAAAAAGTGTGCAATACACGACTTCTTTTCCAAAAATTAGAACAACTGCATTTTACATTTTGAAGTTAATTTTGAGTGGAGAGTAACCACTGAACTTTTGTAACTACGTGTTTAGGCTTTGCGGGGGGGGCCCCCCCCCCAGGATGATATACTTATTCTTCTAGTTGGCCTCGAAAAGAAAATTTATTATTCACTAATTAAAATTTGCATTAAACAAATTGAAGATGACAAGAGAATAGAATAATCCCAATTTAGAGACAAAAAATTAGAATAACGACAAAAAAAATACACAAATCAGTTGAATCGAAAACGCTTCATCGAATTAATACATAATAGCTTTGCCTTTGGCTTTAATTACACTACTTAGCCTATTTGGCATGCTATTGACCTATTTAGCACATTCTTTACAACTCGTATTAGACTAAACAAGTTTGATTGCCAAAATCAACTTCTCTTTAATTTCTGAAGTCTAGCCTTTATCAACTTCCACAGATTTTCAAGTGGATTAATGTCTGCTGAATTCTTGGCCATGGGTAACAGAGAAATTTTGAAGTTGAAGGCATTCTTTTGTGGATTTAGCACTGTGACTAGATGCACCATTCTGCTAGAATAGAAAGAAATCGCAGTACAGATCTTCAGTATTTCTGGATAGATTGAAGCATTTAATAATCATTTAGGATGCATAACTTTCCTACTCCGTCTGATGACATGCATCCCCATACCATTACTGAAGCAGCAAATTTCACTGATCTTTTGAGGCAGTCCCTGTTGTAAGCTTTTTGTGTCATCTCTCCACACAGCCTTTGGTCACTGAATGATGAGAACACGGATTTGTCACTCCTTTTTTTTCTTTTTTCCCCTCCCTCCTTACATAAGTTGATAATGTGAAAAATTTGAAATTGGGGCAATATTTCAAACCTTCTCTGACAGTCCACTGCAGTAACAGCTTCCTAAGTCAATAGATGGCAGCGCTGTTTCAGTTTATAAAACGGCTGACATCATCGTACATAATAAAAGACATCCAAAGCTCAAGGGGAAACAGCGCCTGCTGATCCCACTAAAGGAAACTTGTTGCGGACATCATTTTGAAGAGATGAAAAACTAAAAAATTCCTTGTGCCAATGGATGGCTGACCGTGATTTTTATCACACAGGAATACTTGCTCTTATTTCAAGGTGAAGAAAAACTGGAAAAAGACTGAGATTAGATTGAAAGGTGACAAACTAATCGTGAATGTTGCGGCTGTTATGCTATGTACGTTTCATAATATGTCTCGAGTGAACAGCACTGCTTGGTCACATAATCCATGCTGTCCATAAATCCCACGGAATTTAACTACTTTAACGAATGGCATTATTTGTGATGGCAATTGTTGTTCAGCTTGAGATAGTGGTTGAATGATTTTTGGTACATCAAGTCAATGAAGAATTGAGAAAAGTGAGCTATGAAGAGTACTTTTTACGTGAAAAGCTTCTAAATGCTTGATTTTGTTTTGCATACAGCTGCAACAGGGTGCACCAACTCAAAAGATTTGACAAAGCATTTTGAAAAGTGACATATTAATCGTGAATGTTGTGGTTGTTATGCTATGTGCATTTCATTTAGTTTTTTTTGTAAATTAAAAGAGGAAAAATAATAGGAGGCATTACTTTCTGACTGACCTTTGTAGAACATTACTCCAATCATTTAGCCCCCAAGTAAGTCTTTCCTTGACCAAAGTTGTCAGGGGCTCAATTTGGAACTCTGGACTGAAATGCAAATTGATGGAGTCATCTGTTTTTTCTGCTTGACACTATTTCTGCACGCTTTTTCCATTCATAATGAATCCATCTAACACTTTAGAAACTGTTTGTTCAGTAGTCTTCATTTGCTTGTCCTGCCTGTCATTAGTCTTGCGTTTTCGTCCGCATCTCGGATTTCCTGTAAAAGTTGGATCCTCCTTTTGCTCCTTTTTTAACACCTTTTCCACTGTAGGCTGAGCACTTCACGATTTTCACAACTTCTGCCTATGTTTTTCCAGCTCCATAAAGATCACGTATTGTGTGCTCGGTGACATGATGTACGTCTGATTACCTACCTATGTTGCTCACCTGGGCTATGAAAAATGGTAAAATTCCTTTTAAATTGAACATTAAAAAGATATATAATTCGCTTGAAACATTTCTGCTCACCTTCTGGACAGTTGTAGAAATTATTCTAATTTTTTGTCTCTCTCTCTTGAAATTATTTTAATATTTTATTGCCTTCAATTTGTTTAATGTAAATTTTAATTTTTGAATAAATTAATGTTGCTTTTAGGGTTGACTCGAGAAAGAAGTACATCATCCACAGAAAAAAGTCTAAACGTGTACTTACGAAAGCTTGTTGACCACTCTTCCACTCAAATTTAACTTCAGAACGTAAAATACATTTATTCTAATTTGTTTTGTTTTGCCAAGGAGTTGTACATTCAAAAGCGTTGTGTGGTCTGCTGAATCACTGTTTGAGCTGATGGAAGGACCCTACAGAGCCATGGAATCAGGCATCATGAATTACGTGGTGGCTCTAATTAATTTTTTTGTGTGTCCATTGGTCGTCCTACATGCAACATCAGTAATGGTTCTCACCACATTGGTGACTATTTACACCCTTTCATGGATTTTGCATACCCCACAACGATGGAGTTTTCCTACAGAATAACCAGAGGTCTTCCAGTCTCTTGTGGAATCAATGCCAGGCCGAATTATGCTCTTTGTCGGGCCAGAGGGAATCCGACACTTAAGCACCTAATCCATGACTTTTGGCCTTTTGAGTGTGTAAATTATCGCATGTTAAGATTAACAAACAAGGGACATACACATAGTTGTACGATGCATTTTGTTTGCACGCAAACATACCTTGGAAGCGATGGCATTGCTTTCAGGTGAAGTGGATTCGTGCATATTGTTGAGTGGGGGAAGAAAGAGTTGAGAGAGCAATAATACACATACACACCGTGTTAACAATGGAGTCTTTGGATGGCCGGATGGGCTCAAAGTATTTCGTTTTCTTGGTTTATTTTAAAAGAAACAAAATTTAGCATTTTCTTATTTTGCAAGCATCAATTTGGTGTAAATCTGTGAGGTACATAAGGGTTCTCCCCAGGCCCTTTTGAATAGACGTGCCGCCCAGCTAATTTTGGTGACCGCTCGACTGAATACACAAAAAAACTGCACACCACTGCATAATATTTTATTTGTTTTTAATTTTTCTTTGCACGCACCTGATAAAATTTTATGGGGAGAATACTGTACATGTTTGTGTACTTCCTTTGTAAATGATGTCTAACCTCTAGAGAGCCAAGTATGACGAGAATCAACGGTCACCTGATTGAACGTAAGCAGAAATTCGGCAAGGTAAACAAAGAAGAGGGCTTGGTTCCCGTCTGTACATGCTGAAGAAGAGGGCTTGGCTCTCGAAATGTACATACGTGTTTGTATTTTTATTGTTCTTTTATATTGTTACTTATTATTATTAAAGATGATAGACAGTTGGTGAAAATCGTCAAGAGGCAACGTATTTCATCATCCAGTGAGATCAACAATGCTGTCTACTTTGTATTATTATATTATCTTATTATTAAATTATTGTTTGTTACTGTTATTAAATTATTTTCTTGTGGAGCAGTGTTAGCATAAGGAAACAAAGTTGGGGAGGGTGAATCATAACTGTCAAAGACTATAAAAAAAACTTGATTGGTGGAGTATCTTGAGATTTATAAAAGCAAAATACAAATTGTTAGATATGTACACAGTCGTGCTAAAGGTTCCTGTCCTATAAAGCAATGGGCAACATCGAGTTGGTTCCTGTTTCATGTATGTTCTGAAGTTATATAAACACTCATCTGCTGAATGCATATCACATTAGATTAGCTTAGGTTAACCTAACCTAACAGTTCCCTCCTTGAAGCACGACGAGTTGATTGGCAGGGACTTTGTTGAAAATTTTGGTGAATTGTCTCCGTAACCTCTTCACTTACTAGGCTTTTGGAAGGTCAGCAACGCTTCCTGTTTCCTTAAACTTGTCATACCAAGCTTTGATACTTTTAACATCCTGAAGGATCACATCCATACTCGTTTTTTTTTTTTTTTTTTTTTTTTTTGCAACATCCGTTGCACTGTAATTGGAGATTTTGTCTCGTGAAACCAGAGAAAACGTTGCGCTTTCACCTTATTTGGCGCCATTTTAAAATGCTTGCTTGTGCACAGCCCAGGGCATTTCAAATCGCAACATAACGTGTATTAAACTTTTTGAGTTGGAGAACATTATATAAAAAAAAATTATGTCTCAATCTTAAATACTTTATTAATTATAAGTTTTCTTATCAGGGAAGGACTTTATGACCACCCTGCTGTATGTCTGCAATATTAAAAAAGATAAAACTGATTAGAGATCCAAAAGTCAGTTCACCCTGTTATGTTTGAATAGTTCATGTAGTCCTAACATTTATAATTAACATTCTGGATTATAACTTGACTATCCTTGTTTGTATCTGGTACAGAAGATCTTTTCTTTGTGGGTACAGAATAAGTCTTTGTTTTGGATTTGTGTATTTCTCTACATTGTTTTTATTGCATTAATACCTTGTCATTACAGCATTCATCAAAATACCTTCATCATTTTTTTTTTTTTTGCCTTCTTACAGGAAGTGAGAATAATTCTTTGTATATCTTCTATAAAGGCCTGTCAAAGCAGTTATTAAGTTTCAAATTTGACACAGTACAGAGTGTGCTGGTAAGTTTTACAAGTGTTTCTCTTTAATATGGTAAATTACTCCAATAATTTGGTAGATATAAAGTACGAAACAAGAAAATAAATTCAACATCCTCAGTCCAGACCAAGGACCATGAATAATTAATTGTCTTGCCACTCACTGAGCCATTGCAGAGCTGACACAGCAGTGGTATCTCAATTTGTCTCATAGATGTTACAAAATAAGGGGAGAAAAATTCCAATTTATGAGTCAGCTCAGAAATGATCTGGTGGGTCCACGAGAGCTGTACCAGCATCCATGATATCTCAGTGATAAGAGCAGTGAGACCGATACTCATGGTCTCTGGGTGGATTTTTTTTTTCTTTCATTTCCTACTTTGTTTCTCTTTAAGATTTAAAATGTTGAACGTAGGTTCTGACAATGACCTGATTTTTCAGTTCAAAGATAGGGACACCGGATACTAGGATGAGAAAAGTTGTTAAGCAAATACAATTTTAAAACATTATTATTTATTTCTTTATTTATTTATTTCATTATTAATGTTTGATTCAGTTATGTAGTGTCTTCTGACGTACAGTTTTACTAATCAGTATTGCTGATGAAAGCAATAAGGGGTCATTCACAAAATACACTAAAATGAAATAATTTTAACCCCTTCACTCCCCTTTGTAACGTTACGTACAAATACCTTAAAAAGAGGAAATCTTTGTTTTACAAAAAAAAAAAAAAAAAATAAAAAAAAAGATTCACAATCACATGCATAAGCAGAGGCATTTATTTAGTGGCCACCTCCTCGGTTTTTTCTTGGGCCACCTTTGGCTGTAACATTGCATCAGTTCTTCTTGGCATAGACTCCACGAGATGTTAACAGTTGTGGAATATGAGACCATGTTTGATAGCATGCTTTCCAGTTGTCAGATTGGATGGTTGTGGATCCAACTGTTGGATGGCTTTTTCAACTTCTTCCACAAATGCATAATGGGATGGAGATCTGGAGATTGTAGGGGGTGGGGCATGTAAATTCTCCTTCACATACCTGAAACCAATCCTATTAATATGAGCACTGTAGGCAGGTCTCATTATCTTGTTGCATGTAACCATCAACATTGGGATAAACTATCACAGGCTGCACTTGGTCCACAAAGATATTTAGCTATGTAGTGCAATTCATACGTTGATTGACACGAATTAAAAGTCCCAAAGCATGCCAGGAAAATATACCCCAAACCATAATACTGCCTCCACTAGATTGAAGGACTATAAAAATGCATTTGGGGTCGATGCCATTTCTGCCAAATTCTCACTCTGCTATCTGCATGATGTACGAGGGGTGATCAAAAAGTAAAGTTACAAAGCCTGCAGTGAAATGTGTACATTTTATTTCATACAATCAATACAGCCAACTGATAGTACGTAACATTGTTATTTTTAGGCACTTGTCGATTCGTGGGATGTTTGAATATTCCCTACTGGTAAAATTCCTGTTCTTGCGTATTCAGCCACGTTGTCGCGAAGTGTTTCACATCCTCATCTGAAGCGAATCGTCGGTCTCCTAGGTGCTCCTTCGAATGAGGAAAGAGGTGAAAGTCGCTTGGAGCAAGGTCTGGGCTGAAGGGAGGTTGTTCGTTATTGCCCCAACGAAACTGCTTCGATAGCGTGGTGGTCTTCTGGGCATTGTCGTGAAGGAAGATGATGCCCTCGGTGAGAAGTTCTGGCAGTTTACTCCTGATTGCTTCGTGCAATAATATGAGTGGTTTTCTTGGCGAGACCAGTTTTCCAAACGAGTCACCATTTGTGTTAACCTACAACAAGCGCTGTAGATGGCAGGTGGCTGAAACTCTGCACAGTTGCCGACTGTATGTAATAGAATTTTTTATTTATTTATTTATTTAATCATTGTGCATCCCTTTGGGATGAAAGAGAAATAGTTGGTCTAGACATTATATATTGTGAAATTATATGTTTAACATGAAGCTTATGATTATTACAGTTTTGATTTTTGCACTCCATGATATTTAGTCTTAAAAGGCAGAGTAAATCATTCCAAACCTCTAAAGTATTAAAAGGAAAAAATCTATTCAATTTAGTGGCAATTATAAATGGAGGTACCAATTTATATTTTTGCAAAGTTCGAGTCTGTAGATGATTTTTGGACCAGTCGGCAACAAAGTGGAACGGATGCTTTTCATCAGTTAAAGCTATATACATTTCCTTTAATTTGGCATTAATAATGGTTGAACTGAAAGTAGGAAGGCCAGCCTTATTGCATGTACTAGTGATCGATGTAAGCTTCTTCAGAGAGAAAGCTTCGAATAATATCATTATACTTGACTTTAAGTTTAGTTAACAAAAACTTTGAGGCAGCAGACCATAATATTATGCCATATTCTAATCTAGGGATGACTAACGATTTAATTAGGATACAAAGCTCTCTTCTTGTTAAAGTTTTCTTTAATTTTTTAATTAGATAGTTTGATTTGGAAATCTGCATTATGAGTGTCTCTATATGATCTTTGAACGATAACGAAGTATCGAAAGTAATGCCAAGGAGTTTGTGAGCAGAATTGTATCTATTACTGTTGAAAGAAATTATGAGGATCTGAGTCTTATTCTCATTTAATTTCATACTGTGTTTTGAATACCAACGTTTTAAAATAGTAATGTCGTGCTTTATGTCTTGCTTTGCCGTGTCATCTTCATGATAAGCGTATTCCTTGGTTAAAATGTTATCATCAACGTATGAGTCGATGTCAAAAATTAAAGGAAGTTTTTGTATGGTCGAGGTAGCCACTGCATATAAGATCGTACTTAAAAAGGAACCTTGCATGATACCACGAGTAGAGTTGAGGCTAATTTCTTTAGTCCCGCAATTCATATAGTTTTGACGATTAGTGAGATAGTTTGTGAGGAGGGTCATCCAGTAAGGACCTGTTCCAACACTTTTTAGTTCTTTAAAAAGAAGTCTGAATGGCACAGAATCAAAAGCTTTAGAGATGTCAGTATTAACAATGTATAGCTCTTTCTTTTCTTTAAGGGCTTCAACTGCTTTCCAGTAAATTTTATATAGAAGGTAAAGTATTGAGGTAATCAGGCCTCCCACCGTATTGATTCAGAGGAATCATAGTCTAAAGAAAGTTAACTAAGGTTGAAAAAATTATTTTCTCGGCAATTTTGGCCGAAGAAAGTAGGATGGAGATGGGCCGATAATTCTCAATTTGTAAAGAATCACCCTGTTTGTAAATGGGTTTTATCAATATTTTCTTAAAGTGAGCAGGAAATTTTTGATAGTAAATAATAGCTTGAAGCAATTGGCTAAAATAATAAAGACCTGCAAATCCCCAATTCCTAATGACAATATTGGTAAGTAGGCCATCACGTTTATTATTCTTCAATTTCATCTTTTTAATAATTTCCTTGAGACGGTGTATGGAAATAGCTGGAAGCGCAGTAAATTTTACCTTCGTAGATGTATCATCGTGAGGGATGTTAGGCAACGGCATATCTATGGGATTATCGATGAATTCCAAGAACTTTCGGCATTTAGTGTCAGTGAAGATTTCAGTCTTCTTATATTGTGTAGTGCTGAGTAATTTCCAAAGGTGAAATTTATTACTGGAGTCACTAAATAACGCTCTTTTGGCTTTCCTGACTTCATTTTGGAACAGTTTATTAGCAGACTTCAGCTGCGCACAAGTATCATGATTCGGACATTTTATAAATTTAATGTAATTATCCTTTTTATTTTTCCAAAGTTTTAATACAGAGCTGTTCCACCATTTTTTTTGTAACCGTGAGTGCAAACCTTCACTAGTTTTTAGTGCTTTGCTAATGTTCTCTAGGAATAGCTTAAATTTGATATCGATATCACGAGCGAACATAAAGGGTTCCCAATCTAACTAAGTAAGGCTGTTTTGAAAAACCTTCCAGTCAATTTGATTAAAAGAAAAAGATCTATAAAAGGTATTCGATGAAGAAAGCGGAGATAGATAGACTTTTTGTAATTTTATTTTACATATTAGAGCAAAGTGATCGCAACCTGGTAGAGCATGTTTTTCGGTATTGATTTGATTCCACAATTTGGGCAGGAAAATTTAGTCCAAAGTTGTTGAGGAAGTGGCAGTAACACTAGTGGGAAAGTTGATGATAGGTTTTGTATTAAGCCAGTCGCAGTTATTAAGAATTAGTTGACCCCCTGGAGCTATTCTGGAGAAATCTAAATTAAAGTCGCCTAAGATAACATTAAGTTGATGGTGTTTGAGTTCTTGTATGATCTCAATGATGTATTCAATGGGTACGTAATTGGGACGATATATGGCTAGAACTTAAGAGTTTTAATTCGGCTCTTTGGCATTCAATCAAAAGAAATTCAAGACCATCATTAGAACCTTTTAGAATGATGGTGGAATTCCATTTATTGTCAACTAATATAGCAACGCCACCACCACGAGAAGATCTATCAGAACGATGAATTGAATATTGATCACATTGAAGCAGGGAAGAGTCATAATTATCCGTGAGCCACGTTTCTGTGAGTGTGCAGATATCAGGTCTAGTTTGTTTAATCCAGAGTTCAATGTCGTCAATTTTATTTGACCAAGAACGCACATTGGCGTAGCTTAGTATTAGAGAGTCAGTAATGTTGTTCAAAATAGTAGTGGAAGAAGGCTTAAAGTGGTAATAATTAGGGAGGCCTCGCATAAGTGTGGCTGTGGTAGGCGTCTTCTAATAGTTGGGGATTTCTACCCCTGAATTCTCGTATCCATAAACCAGCAGGCCATTTGGTGTCCTTTACGACGTCATGCTGGCAACTAGATTTTAAACGCACAAAAAACATCTGAGATTTTTCTTGAGATTTTGTAAGCCAGTGACCACATTGTAACACTGTAAGATGTTGTTTTTCTAATATATTAACTAGTTGAAGAGTTTGAATATCTTCATGAATGTTGCCAAGGCAGAGTCTCACTGAAGTTTGGGATTTGATAGGTAAACCCCAATCATCATGGTTAATATTTTTAGAGTTAGAAAGCATTGTTTTGTTGGATTCTACTGGCTTTGCAGGCATTTTAAACAACTGTGCCTGTTTTTGGCTGTTGCTAGAAGTGGTTGAATGTGGTAGTGTTGTTAGAGATGAAATTTTATCAATAGACACGACAGGCGAGGCATTTTCTTGAGGAGAGTTTGAATTTGGTGACAAACTTTGTGTAAGCACATGATTGTTTTCATTCACTATGCATCTGAGGAATCTTTGGCAAGAGTAGATATCGGTTTAACCACAGATAGAGAATCAAATGCTGACGCAATTGTATCTTTAGCGTCCTGCACCAAGCTTTCTAGGTGTTGTTTCACTTTGTTAAGGAGCTCATTTAGTGAAATACTTAATTGGTCCATAATGCCTTGGATGATTGCCTTAATAATTTTGTCATGCATTTGTTCGACTTTAGTTTCCATGTGATTAGTCCAGCCGGTTTGCCATGAGGAATGAAGCGAAGCAAATTGCTTGAATAATGTACTTTGAATATCATTGGATAATATATTTCTTTGTTCATTATTTTGTCCTTTATCAGTAGTATCATCTATTGCTGTATTCAATTCTGATGAATTGCAAGAGGAATGAGTTCATCACTCACCTTACTGCGAGTCCCTTCTTGGTTAATGGACTGATCCGTAATATTTTGCTGTATCTAGATTTTAATTTTTCGCAGCAAGTCTTGCTTTTTTCGGTTTTCTGCAACAAATGTTTTATTTTTGTGTGAAGTGGGAAATAGTCTCATTATTAGTAATAAGTTGCACTATTTGATCCTTGGATAAGTTCAAAAGTTTGGAGTCATTGAGAGCTAAAATATCCATGTCTAACTCGGCCGCCAAAAAAAAAAAAAAAAAATTTACTCTGTAACAGACGAAACTCCAGGAATATCGGCCTTGTAACCTTAGTTCTTTATCACTCCTCGCATCTGAGAACGTAATTCATCAGATCAAATATGACCAAGATTGGATAGTAATTGGAATTTGCGTTTTATGAATTAATTCCATAGATTTAGAGCAAACCAAATTGTATTTTGGAAACTTTATTTATTGCCTCATTTTTCCTAACCTAACTTAACCTAACCTACCCAACCTACCTAACCTAACTTAACCAAAATGGCACCAAAAAGCTCTCAAATGATTAGCTACAAGACTCTTTCATCCCCCCCTCCCCCCTCGCGTTAAAAGTCCACCGGAGATAGTTAGAATGCACGGGACCTACTCAAAACTTCTTCAACAAGTCACCCAATGCCATGGAAAATGGTCAAGTAATTCTCTGAACTTTTAAAAATCATCATTTTTACGAAGCAAAAAGTACTCCATTTAACTTTAAAATTGATTTTGTCCAAATTTAGCCTTTTGATGCTAAAAATGCCAAGTATCTTTTCCTTGTACGTGTATATGTATTGAAGTTTAAATTATACGTAATCTGTTCAGTTGAATTGAAATGGTTTTTTTTTTTTTTAATGGTTAATTTACAGGAAAAAGACAAAAAAGATGATGCCAATGAATTTGTCAGTGCAGTTTGTTGGAGACAGGTACTTACTTTATTCCTCATTTGTTTTTACCATTTTTAACTGCATCATTCTTTATAGCACATTAGTTGATGATGCCAAACTTTTTTTGACCAATCTGTGCATTAATGAAATAGTTTTGATTCATTCTTGATGTATTTCTCGGATGTTATATCAATTTTGGTTATGAAGTCCATTTCTCTTATTTCATAAAAATTATACAGAATGCCCAAAAAAAAACTCCAGGATTCTGATTTCAAGTTATTTTTGTTATTCATTGATGATTGTAACAAGTTGTTGTTGTTATTATTTGGCATGGGTAGTCAGTTAGCTGGCTCTTGTCCTGAACCACAATGTGTTACAAGGGCAGGCACCAGGGCTGTAACAGGTCACTGTAAGGGGACCAAAACACAGTTAGGGTTCATAATTTGCCCAGGGCTCACTTTTACCAAGCTACAGCACTGACATAAGCCACTGAATTGATATAATTCAACTGCAATGCTAGCCATAGTTGTTTTACTGATGCATCGGTCGTGTTGTTAAATAGCACTATCATTGCATACAGTGCTTGTTGCATCGGTCAACAAAACAGATGATTTTAAAAAGCCGTTTGTAATTGTCTTCTCACATAAAAATGGGCCCAACAATTATGCATGAGACCACAACAGGCATTCACTTCTGGACAGTTACGGATGAATTCCACCAATTTATGTAGATTTTTTTGACAACTACGTTTAACAGATATGGCAATTCCACAAACATGAATTGCTGCCTCAACAAAAAAGAGATCATACTGAAGGTAATTTTCATTTTCAGAAATGCTGCCTAAGATGATTGTAAAAAAAAAAAAAAAAAAAAAAAAATGTAAATCTTTATAGCCTCTCATTCCGTTTGATGTATGAAGAAGCTGCAATTTATAAGGTTGAAGTTTTAATTACTTATGAACAGTTCATGTACAATGCTAACATTCCAAAAATGTTTGATTGTCGACTAACCCTATGTTGTTTTGGGGTACGCTGGAAAGCAATTGCAATTTCTACTGTGTTTTCAGCACTTGTTGTAAGTCTGCTTAGTGAATGCCCTTTTAACATGCTTCCAGCCTCTGAAAATTGTCATGCTCCTGGTGTATGCTTTTGCCACTCAAATTATTTTTACCATAACTTCATGTGAAACTCCTATGGACAACAGTTGTGAGCCATAACACAGTCCTTTGTCTTGTGGTCATGCCATTCTACTGCAGCATGGCTCCTCTTAATGGGAGGGGAAAAACTCTAACCGGAAAATGAAATAATAGAAGGAAATAAACCCCAACAACATGCAAGATATGTATCTGGTATTTCATAGCTCAGGTGTTATTTTTTATGCTTAGAGGTTTTTCTTTCCTATGCTGGCAATCCCACATAATAGTTCCTCTGAGAACAGCTATGTGAAGTTGGTGCCACCTGGTGAGGCATTTGAGAATTAAAACTTGATTGTTGTTATTTCTCTATTTTGCTCAAAATACTATTCTGTACTGCAACAAAAATATGCTTGTGTTCAAACCTCAGTTCTTTTTCGGACACTGTCTTGGTTCAAGGACTTGAATTATTCAGAAGCAATAAAAGGTAAAGTAATTTTAAGCAATATCAAATTTAAATACAGGGTGTCCCATTTGAAGTGCCCAAATTTCATTTTGCTACAAAGAAGTATTTATTCCAAAATTTGGTAATTGCACAGTAATTTTACAAGTACTCCTTTCGTGATACAGAAGAAATCTAATCTATATTTGATGTCCATCCAGGTGCGCTGCAGCATGTTGGGAGGGATACAAGTGATAGAATTCACAATTCATGTTCACAGATCTTGTAAGTCCTGCATGCTAATATCATAAAATCTATGCTTTATGTACCCCCCCCCCCCAAAAAAAAGAGAAGCCTAATGGTGCAATATCTGGCAAACGCAGAGACTGGAAGCATGTTAAAAGGGCATTCCCAATAGATATTTGTATCCATCTATTGGGAAACTTGTCATTTAAAGCATTCAGCATGTGATGCATATCCAGTGAGGTGGATCTCCGTCCTGTTGAAAAATGACGTTTTGCTGGAGTTGTTCCAACTAGAAAAGGAATACTGCTGCAGCGTATTTAGATATGGGATTCCTGTTAGGGTGCTTTCCATGAAGAAGAACAGCACATTTGTCGAGTTCCCTATTAATCTGTAACAAACATTCACTTTTGGACTCTTTCACGTACTCCATGATTGCATGTGGATGCTCACAGTCCCTGACACAAACGTTGTGCTTTTTTGTTGTCCCTGATGCGTGAGAAGTGTCTTTATGAGAAACCAAGATGATTTTAAAAAAATTAGAATCCTAATCAATACTGTGAAGCAAAACTACAGTTAGCCTGTTTCTGTGGTGAGACTATTTTTTCTTTCACTGACAACAATGGTCTGGAAACACTGCGGATGACAATGGAAAATTTCAGGCAGAAAATTTCATATGATACTGGGGAGAAATTTAATTACGGATTTTTATGCAGCCATTGAAATTGGGCTTTTCAATTGAGACACCCTGTATCTCTTTTGCTTGTTCTATAACTGTAGCATATATTTTTAGTAAAATGGATACCCAAGTAAACAGCTTGTGATCAGAACTTTCAAAAATTTTATTGAGTCTTCTGTATCTCCAATTGCAATTAATTTTTTTTTTTTTTTTTTTTCAATTTTAATAATTAAGGGGTCAAATGTTGTTGTTGCGGCCAACAGCCAAGGAACAATTAAATTGCTTGAACTTGTTTGATGAAAGAGAATTTAAAAAAAAATGAAACTTAATAAAAGTCGAAGCAACAAGCAACGAGGTATTAATTTCTGCTCACGTCAGCAGTGTTATTTGACTGCCTCCATTTGTGACGAGTGCATGGAGCTTCAAGTTTTAAGTACTTACTCTAAGTTTTAAATTATGATGTTTTAATTTCCAATGTGCATTTGCACAAACCTGTTCCATTTTGTATAAATAATAATAAATGTATATTTTCTAAGATAATTGAAACTTTTTTTTTTTTTTAATGATGTGCAATACAATTAGAAGAGCCATGGAAAAACCATTTCAAAACTGGAAAAGGTTTCTGAACCATCCATCTCTTAACTTTTGGAGAAAGGATTAGAAGTACAAAAAGGCATTCTTGTATGATCATTTCTTTGTTTAATATTGTATATAATTTTTATGTATAGTTAGAAGCACTTAACAAGAGTTGAAAGAGACATTGTCTTGTCTGGTGGAAGGCTTTGTTGGGTTTTTTTTCCCTTCTTTTGAACAAGGATGTTAGACATCAAATAAATGTGTATGTATTAGAAGAATTTGTAAAATTTACATTCAAGTTGGGTTTCTTTCTTCCACAATAAACATCCGACGTGAATTTTATTTTAAAAAGTCCCCTCCTCCTCCTTACATTCATTTTCTTTTGCTCTGTTTTGAAAATGAAATCATTGTGATAATGTAATGAAGAATAAATTTTAATTAAAGAATGTTGTTGTTATTATTATTATAGAAATAAAGTATCCTTTCCCTTTCTTTCTTTCCAAATCATCCTGTTGTAAATGTCCATAAACCTTCTGATCACATTTACAATTTTACAGAAATGAGTCTCATTCTTACTTATTATTAATGAAATGAAATTTGACTTTCTTGCACAGCAAGTTCGGTACTTAATTTGATTAACATTGTTTTTGTCTGTTGTCATTTGTCCAAGCATATTTCAGTGTATCACTATGGCTACTAGTCTGGGTTTCTTTAAAGCCTTCACATTTACAAAGACAACTGGCTTTAAGTGTGCATTCAACTGGCAGTACATAGATACTATACCAGTACAGATTTATTTAAATGATGTCTTGCAGTATAGTAGCCTGGTGAAAATACCTGTAAATTCCGTTCAGTTGATTAATAAGAGTTGTGTTGTAGATTATGGATAAACCCCTTATCCAGAATATCCCAACTCCCAGACATTGCATCTATAAGAGGAGCTTAGCTTGTACACTACAAACCAAAATTCTTTGTAGAATTTGTATAGTTTGAAATCAGTATTTGTACTTCTTGAATGTGTATAGTTTGAAATCAATCTTGTATACGAGGGCATTTCAATAAGTAATGCACAATTATTTATTACACTGTGAGTGCTTGCCCAAATACTCTGTGATTTGGCTAAAACTCTGTTTAAATATCAGACCACAGAAAAGTAGGCTCAGCGTTACTTCCCCCTTTCGGGTAAAATTGTGACCTGCAAAACACGTCTGAGAAAAAAAATTGCCGAATATACCTAGAGGTCCTCCAACACTCGCCTTACATTCCAGATCTTGCTCCCTCTTTCATCTGTTTGGTCCCACGAAGAGGTTCTTGTCCAGACAACGGTTTGATTCTCACGAGGACGTGAAATCAGCCGATATCAAGCAACTTTCCAACCGAAAAAGAGACTTTACACAGATGACATAATGAAATTGGTGCGATGATGGGTGAAATGTGTTGAGTGATGAGGTTCTTACATTGAAAAATAGGTAAACTGTGTAGCTTCGTTGTCAGTCTTGTATTGTTTGGTTTGGATATACCCTAAAAAATTATCATCAATTACTTATTGAAATGCCCTCGTATAAAAAAAAAGACTGTGTTTGTTTGTTTGACAATGCCCTTGGCCGTCCGTCACCAATAATATGCCACTGGATAAACAAAACAGTCTATTTTATGATGTAATGTATGAAGTTTATGTGAGCAGGACTTCTCTCTAGATTGTGTTGGGTTAGTTTGTTTGTGCCATTAATTGGCTGGTCATATTTGCATCAACAATCAGCTGGCACTGTTTGTATATTGTGTCAACAAAGGCTGATGAAATTAATACTTGTCTTAAGGGGGATAATAAATAAATAAATAAAAATCATTTTTAATTTTTTTTTTTTTTTTTAAATCTGGAGAGATATTTTAAAAAACAAATGTCTAGGGGATATAACTTCTTCAAATTGGCAAAGGTGCTTTGCCTACTGAGCCATCAATTGGAGAAATTTATTTTCACATGGATTTTCTAATTTAGTGCTTTCCATTAGGAGTTAATGTTTATCCAATCTTATTAGCGAATTACAGTATAATCCACTTTAATACAAAATCCAAGGTGACAAGATTTTATTTCATACTTTCCGAAGAGTGTGCACAAATTTTATACAGCAATGAATTTAGCAAATTATATCAGAAATACAAACGTTATAGAAAATTACTAGGGGGGGGGGGGGGGAATCAATAGTTGATTGCTTTCGCCTATTTAACGGTTTTTTAATTTTAAAACCACAACTGGCTGTTTGCCCATGATCAATACGATCCTTCACAAGCGATTCCTCATGTTGTCGCAAGGAATATAGACTATTGTGAAGTTAGATTTCAAGATGACCCTGGCAGTATCCACTTATGCTCTCGGTGCCTTAACTTTTAATTTATTAACAGCATTGATTGATTTAGTGTTTTAAGAAATATTTCCTCAATGAAGAAATTTAATTGTATTTTTCTGATTTTTTTTTTTCCTTAAACTACTTCGTACTATTATTTGAGATTTACATAAAAACATTTCTTGTTAATAGGATAATTTTTTACATATATAAAATTCACTGAAAGGGTTGGGACAGGAAATAATTTTGTATTAAGCGGATTATACTATATTTACGAGGTGTGATACAAAATTTCCCAGATTGTGCTTTTAACTAAAACGTGAAATAATTTCAATGCACGCCAATGGATAGTAGTAGGTGCTTGTTTTGTGATTTAGGAGACAAAATTTCTTCGTGAATGAAGCAGTCCTTGCCTGTATAGATGCAGTTTCGTTAGTTGTTAATGTTGCATAAAGAATTTGTGTCGATTTACAGTTCTTCTGGTGAGTAAGGTGGGTGAGAGAGGATGGTCACTAAGAAACTTCCTATTCATGGGAAATAAACTGATATATATATATATATGAGAGAAGCACGAGACACAAAAACCCTGGAATATAATAAATAATAGTTATTTTTTATTTAATAACTATTATTTATTCATGGGAAAGGAAGAAGTGAATAGAGTAAGTAATATGCAAAGTGCGACAAGTAATAAATGAGACTGGAGCAGTTTAACAAATAGTGTCCCAAAATGAACAGACATTTTGATTTTGCCGCCAGTTTTTTCGTGGTACGATCGGAGTAGAGATTTTTATGACGTCATTATTAAACATTAAGGTTAAATTATGCAAAGATACACGATCCAACAATGCACAGAAATTGTGAAATTCACTTCAAAAATTTATTGGTCGTGTTATCTCGCAGTGAGATGATGTGAATTGGCTGCCAAGATCGTTAGACTTCTTTCTCCGAGGTTATCTTAAGGATAAAGTGTATGTCAATAAACCACAACTATTGAGGACCTCAAGGATGAAATTTGACACAACACTGCCAAAATTTCCCAGCAATACGTCAACATATTGAAAATTTCCTCAAAAGAGTGAATTTGTCGTACCAAGGCCGAGGCAGTCATTTGTCTGATGTTTTTACTTTCTAATAAAGCAAAAAATATAAATTTTCCAATAAAAAATGTTTTATTAAAAACTGAAAATGTCAGCTTATTTTGGGACACCATTTACAAGATCTATTTTTCAAAGTAGTCACCTTCTGAGGTTACACACTTTTTGCAGAAACATGCTCCAAGTTTGGCTGTAATATTCTTTGTGATGTCCTCCGTGTCCTTTCAGACTTGTTTTCATCTTTGGAAAGAGGAAAAGGCGTGGTGGAGACAAATCTGGGAAATAGGGAGGGTGATAAAGCTCCAAAATTCTGTTACTGGCTAAAAACTCCTTGACAAGCACTGCTGTGTATGATCTGGCATTATTCAGGGTTCTCCCCAGGCCCTTTTTAACAGGCACGCCGCCCGGCTGAATACACGAAAAACTGCACAACACTGCATAATATTTTATTTGTTTTTAATTTTTGTCCGCCCAGTTATTTTAGCTTACCACCCATCTGATAAAATTTTCTAGGGAGAACACTGTTATTGTACAGTAAGAACCAACACCCTTTTGCATGAAATGGTGGCCATACTTAATCAGACGCTGCAAAATCTCCCTGTAGTACTCCTTGTTGACTGTTTTTCCAGATGATACAAACTCCTTATGGATAATGCTGTCAAAAAAAGTGACGCGCATTACTTTTGTTCTTAACTTTTCAAACTGGAATTTCCGTTTTTGCGGGAATGTTGGTGACCGCCATTCCATGCTCTGTCGTTTTGTTTCGGGGTCGTATTGATAACACCAGGTTTCGTCCCCTATTACAATTGAATCCAGAAAGTTCGGTTTGGCATCTGCGGCCGCGATGAATTCCGTGCAGACATCCACTCGAGTTTCCTTTTTGCTCATCTGTTAAGAAATGTGGCACAAGCCGAGCACACTCTCCTTTTGCCCATATCTTATGTCAATATCGGGTAAATTGGTTCTCTGTTAATAAGATTTCTTCCATCATTTTCAGGTTCATTCACCTTCATGTCTCTCACCTTCTTGATCGTTTCTGGCGTTTGAACGGTTTTTGGACATCCCACGTGTTCGTCATATTTCAGCTCTTCCGAAATCTAGCGAACCATTGAAAGACGAGTACACAAGATAGTGCATCATCACCATATATTTGCTTTATCAACTTGTAAGTTTCCAAGTTTAAAACTGAACTTAATTCAGTTTTACGTTCATATTGGAACGTCAATGAATGACTTCGTGCGGTCGAAGCACGCGGATATAAAGGCACGTGCAACTTTATTGCAAGTTGTGACAACAAGGATTAAAGACGCGCATCGTCGTGGTCGCACATGCTTGAACATGTTCAAAGTTGCGTCAATCTTGTTTATTATTTGTCGCACCTTGTGTTTAAATTCCTGATGATCTCATTTAGAAATAAAAGTTCAAGCTCTTGGCAATAATACGAATTTTTATTATGGAATAAGTCCGTCACAAAAAATTCTTCAAGGGTATCACTCCTTAAAGTGTCTCTCTGTCTATTTTTAAATACACCTCAGTATGATAATTAACATAAATTATAAATAGTCAGTTAATGACTACAGAGCATGATTTCATTAAACAATAACCAATTCTTTATTATAAAAAAAAAATAATAACAAAAAAAAAAAAAAATCCAAAAACTAAAATTATTCATTTGACTTGATATAACATTTGATATGTTCAAAAATATTTAAGACAATCCTTTTGATACACAGGATTTGCCATCATTATTTTATAAACTGACCTATCACATTGCTAATAGAAAATATCGAATAACATTGAGAGTTAATTTCATTCCAGTTAGTAATTTGAAAACTAACAATATATATATATACATTTGCTAATCAAAGAAATTGGCATAACCATTTGTTCAAGTCAGTTGCACACTTAAACTAGGAAAATTATTTAAAATTCTTTCCTCACATTCTGCAGCAATACAATTCTTTTAATAAATTGGTAAAAAAAAAACAATCGCAAAAAAATCCTACCATTTTCCCCTCAAAAGGATGGACTGAATGAATTTCTTCTTCAAAGGGGAAAAAAAAAAAAAAAATTGCCCAAAAATATGGTACTGATTAAACAAAAATAATAAAAAAATTAAGGAATCATTCCCCAACTTTAATTGGTTTGATTTAGTACGTACTACATAAAACAAGTCCATGTTTAACATAAGCTTTTCTCTTTTGGTCATTTGTCCACTTCTATTTTAGGTCCCCTAGCAGTCATCTTGTTGCACATCTAGCTACTTCCCACTTGCATCTGTTGCACGAAATAGGGAAATAGAATGTGTTGAACTGGGTTGCAATTCATTACCTGTCAAGTATGGATCGTTTTCTTTTTAATTATTCTCAAGTCCCAAATCAATAAGACTATCTATCTATCTTTCTGTCATTTCTTCCATTAAAAACAGAAATTGGAAAGGGGAATTTAAAAAATGCCTCTTACTTGGAAGAATTTTTTCTCAAAAAAAAAAAAAAAATCATTAAGAGCGTGGAGGAAAGGAAAAAAAAACCAAAAAAAAAACATGGTTTATCTGTGTATGCAACAGGGAAAAGGAATTAAGTATCACAGTTCAGTAATCCACCTATTTATTCTCTCTCTCTCTCCACCTATTTATTTTAGTAAATGGATGACTTGGTTCCCTCAATCACAAAATTGTAGGAGAGATGAAATGAAAAAAATTACAATCTTAACACTTAAAAGCATTATGAACTTACACGGGGAAGATGCCATTAAAAATATTCAAAGTGCAAACCATAAGAAGATTTGGACAAGTTTTGACAAACATGTGTCATAAGAAAGGTGATAGAAAAAGGACCTCACAGTTTAACGTTTTACTTGTCCAAATGCTATTTTGAAGAGGGATAAAGGAGGGGAAGAAAAAAAAAACAAAATTAGAATGACATATCAGTACTCTCATTTTCCCCTTGAATGGTTGTTGCAAAGGATGACATTTACACAATTACTTTTGAAATGACATCAAGGGAAGCAAGACCAAATCTTTTTAGGCAATGATAAAAATTTAAAAATATTGTTTATTACATACACAAATGCAAAATAAATGGTTAAAAATCAAGAAAACAATTGTTACGATTGGACTGTACTGTGTTGCTAATACGTTCCAATGTACGTAGGCATCGAAATCGATGGAAGGGAATAAGTTTAATGCATAAAGAAAACTCGTCGGCTGTAAATAATTTAACTGTCACTTTTTTTTTAAACGCCCTGCTTTAAAGCCAGACTTGGTTTTTGTGGGCTTTATTTCGCTGCTTGAGCTACTGTTGCTGGGAAAGGTGTTACGCTTAGCAGGGATCTTCAAAGAAATGCTAGACCTTTGATCTTCTATCCGTTCGGATTGTAGCCGGATTATGAGACTGAAAAAATCTTCGTCCGGTACCGTCGGTGCTGAATGTTGAATCGAAGGAAATGAACTGCGTTGGTCTTCTAAACGGGTACTCTGTTTAAAAGAAAGAAAAACTTTTTAAGAAACACTGAAATTTCTTCATCATACGCAATGCTAGAAGAAATTTCGATAGTATCTCAAAGCTTTGACTGAAGAGGATGTCAAAATTTTTGCACGTTTCATTTAAAAGCATTTGCTGCGGAGAGTATGTCATGCAGAAAATCAAGCACAACAACTCGTTAATTTCAATGAATGAATAAATAATACATTTTTATATTTGTGCATCAAAGCAATATCAGGATGCCTCGTTTACAAAGCAGTTCGATTGTGGTGCCACTCGAAGGTGCAATTGGTTCGTTGAGCCCAGGGCAGCTTAAAGGACCTGAGAAAACCTTAAGGGAATCGAAATGATGCTTACATATAATACAGTCCTGAACTAACATCATAGAATTATTACTTGTTCCATTATGGTCCATGCCCCGTTTCCTTTGCAGATGACACTCTTCAACAGTCGAGAGAAGCTTTCATCTCGAAGGATAAGTAGTAGTTTAGGTTAGGATCAAGTAGTAGTTTAGGTTAGCAGGCAGAATGACTGCTTGATATGGTCTATACTTTGAGGTTCTAGGACAATTGCCACCTGGACACCCGCTACCTAGGACAATTGCCCCCAAAAATACGGATTATGCATGGATTAAAAAAAAAAAAATGTAACAATTGTTTTTTATAGATTTGGACATGCTAAACATGAAAAATGTGGTCAAAAATGCTACTAAATTCTAAATATTTATTAGAATTGATCTAAAAAAAGCAAAATCCATTTCTATTTGAAAACGATTTATAGATTGGTTATTCTCAATTTGAGAATCAGATTGAATCGGATTCACACTTCATATCGTCGATTTCCATTTGTCAAAGTTTTTTTTATTTTTTACTTAACAGAAAAATTACCACGACCAATCCAGGATATAAAAAAGGAAATCTGATAATTTGCAGAATATTGACATATTAATAGTTGTGGACATTTAAGAGGGATCCATCCCCCTCCCCAGACGGAATGCCATCACAGAGGGCGTAAGTCGGAACACTGCTTGGAGAATTTTGCACAAAAATGGTCTCTACCCATACCATATCCAGAGGGTGCAAGTCCTACGTGCACAAGATTATCCTCCACGACGACGATTCTGCAGGTGGTTGTTACAACAGTGCATTAGGTGCCCTCTGTTTCTGACGTTCGTTCCGTTCACTGACGAAGCCTGCTTCACTCGCAATGGGATCTTTAATTTCCACAACCATTATGAGTGGTCTCATGCTAATCCTAACACCATCAGGACCGGTTTTCCATCAATGTGTGGGCAGGCTTTGCGGAATCACCTGACTGTAACCTTTCACCACCGGTGGATTGGTTGGGGTGGACCACGTGCATGGCCTCCTCAATCTCCGGACTTGAACCCATTGGACTTTTGCATCTGGGGCTATCTAAAAGAGCACGTGTATGCACAATGAGTGGATACTGTGGACGCCCTGCGGCATCACATGGAGAACGCCTTTGAGAACATGCGAGAGAATACTGGTCTTTGCGAACGTTTGCGTGCCTGAAGCACGCTACCGTGTTCATGGTGGACATTTTGAGCATTTGCTATCAGTTCAACAAACACGAGACACTACCAAAGGAACACCTGCACGGGTTGTTGCTCCATTTGTCAATAAAGTCATTCTTTCTCGGAAACGGTGCGTTGTTCAACATATGTTCGTAGGGAGTTTATTTGTTCCTTGCTAATGAATATGCATACCATTTAATTTATAACCACGACTTAGGGACACCCTGTATACTGAAGTTTTTTTTTCTTATTTGGAGGGAAGGAACTAGGGACTAAACTTTTAATAATCAATCCTATTATTTATTATTATTATTATTTATTATTATGAAATGTTATTAATATTATTATAAAATGTATTTGTTTGAATAAATAATTGTTTGTTTATTATTGTTATAGATTCAGGTTAATATGACATTAAATTTAAATGAAAAATTAGCCAGGAAAGGCTTAATTGATCAGTGTGGGTGCGATTAGCCAAAGGTTCCTATTTCAATAACAGGGAATTTTCATTTTCCAGGATGTCTACAGAGTTTCTGAAAGTCAATTTAGTGACTTTTTGGGGACTTCTTAAAAAAATTTCCTTACCTAATTTAATTAATTTTAATGCAAAAAAAAAACCTTTTTAAGCATTTTTCCCGGACTGGAGTGACCAGATTTTTAAATGACCAAATTTTAATTCCACGACTCGGAATTTCCGTGACCCATTTTCCAATTTTGCTACTTTTTCGGGACTTTCGTGACCTGTAGACACCCTGTTTTCTTTCCTACTTTCATTTGTAATTGATTTAAACGCCTTTAAACATCTAGAATATGGCGTTTAAATAAATCCTCTCAGACCACTTATTAGCCATTCTCTAACAATCTAAAGTACATCATATTTGGAATTGAAACGTTGAATGATATTGGCACCTTAACTGAAGTCATCACTGAAAATTATCCAAAAGTATAAACGAGTTAAAAATGAAATAGAATAAAATACAATAAGAAAGAGATAAAAGAAAAAGAAAGTATGAAGGGAGGGGGGGGGGAGTCAATGGAATGAGGGGTCAAGGTCAAGAGAGGAATTTGTGTAGATCATCCAAGTGTTTCTCTAATCATTATGTAATACCGCTGAAATGTTTGAACCCTATGCTGTGAAAGTATTTGTTGTTTAATCTATTTATGTTCATTTTTATATTTTTATAATAAAAAGACCCATCTATTTATATTTATAAACTAAGATTTAAAATGGGGTTAAAGAGATTTGTATAGTGCTAATCAATGGCACTGACACGTGGTTTCATTTTCATTTATTAAAATGTTGACAGCAATTCAACCATGTATTGTAAAGCGTCTATTAATTTCATGAAGAACTACAATACTCTGACCAATTCATTATCCGACTTATTTTTATATTTGGTGGAGCATCAAATTATTCCGAATGTACGAATAATTCCCGTAATAAGAACAATTAACTAGATTTTTATTCAGCAAATTAAACAATTTTTAAAAGGTAACGAAAAAACTTCAGTAAATTTTCAGATAACTTGATAAAAATGATCTAAAAATTATTAAAAAAATGTTATAAAAATTAAGGCTTCATTTTGAATTTATGCTTTTATCTCTGGGGGAGTTGTGTCTGCACTTTACTTTGGGGTTTTTATACTTTGGTTCTTTTTTCCTCCCTTCCATTTGGGGGGGGGGGGGGGGTTGTCCTACCCTCGCTTACAATCCCCCATTTAAAATCTACCTCCTCCTAAAAGTTTTTTATTAAACTTGATGAACATTTTTAAAAAAAATGCAATTAATTTTTTTTTCAAAATTTAAACAAACTTAAATTTTGTGAATTATAATTCCACTAAGTTGCTTCAGCATTGTTCAGTTAATGATAATAAAAAATGTTATTTAATATTATTATAGTTGAAATATTTTTTATTCCGACTCTTTATCTAAATGCTGAAGTTATAGCACAAACGAATCTGTAAAACTCCAATGGCAATTTTTTGAAATCTCTGAAATTAGTCTGCCTTCCTACATGGAGTTAACTTATATGCATCTATCTATATATATAAAGAAGGATGTTTGTGGGTCTGTGGGTGGGTCTGTGGGTGGGTCTGTGGTTCTGTGTGTACGTTTTTTATACAAATCTACAGTTTTATTCCGATCTTGATGAAATTTCGCATACATGACCTTCAAAGCATGAGGAAGGTCACTGTCTACTTCAGATTTCGAAAAAATAATAATTATTGATAAAAAATCGATATTCATGGTTATGGCAGGGCATATTAATGAGAAATATCGCATGACCAACAATGCAAGACAAAGTTTTTGCAACAATGGTATCAACACGCAATTCACAAACACTCTGCACGGACCAACAATATATATCTCATGACCAACAATGCAAATAAATGTTTGTGCAACAATAGGTATCAACAATGGTTTCAACACGCAATTCACCAATAACAATGAGCTCAAAATGATGATGCAATGATAAAGCAATCCTTTCCAAGAATTATAACAATGAACATAAAATGATGATGCAATATGGATAAGTTTCAATTTGTAACAATGCATAGAATTCCTGTTATTCAGGTTTTTCTTAGAAAAGAGAGTTCTTAGTACTTAACAATTTCTTGAAAATCTTTAAAAATGATCAGTAGCTGGAGATAATGAAGAGTTAGCAGACTATTGAGAAAGAGTGGAAAGACGACAGAGAAAGCAAACCTTTAGCTCCGTGCTGTATTGAGCAAATGGAAAGCAAGTAAATAGAAGAATTGGCGACCGCTAGACTACCCAAAGTGATGAAAGGCCAAATTTTGCTTCAACACAGCGAGAGAAGAGTGGAAATTGCAACAACATCAAGTGTAGATCTGAAGTAAGATTATCTGAGTAAGAAATTATTGGAGCAGTCCATCCATTTTGAGCCTTTAAAAAGATTTTTTTCGAATTTTCATTAAGAATTTTTACTGTATTAATTCTAAGCATTTTCATGTGTTTATTTTTAAGATATTGCAAAATTTATTTTAATTTTTGAGATTGTTCTGTTTACATCCCAAGTGTAATAATCCCGGGCAACGCCGGGTACTTCTTCTAGTATATAATATATATGGAATTTATCTTCTATATATATAAAGAAGGATGTTTGTGGGTTTGTATGTATTTTATACAAATCTACAGTTTTATTCCGATCTTGATAAAATTTCGCATACATGACCTTCAAAGCATGAGGAAGGTCACTGTCTACCTCAGATTTCGGAAAAATAATAAATATCGATATTTGGTTATGGCAAGGCATATTAATGAGAAATATCTCATGACCAACAATGCAAGGCAAAGTTTGTACAACAATAGGTATCAACAATGGTATCAGCACGCAATTCACAAACACACTGCATGAACCAACAATATATATCTCATGACCAACAATGCAAGGCAAAGTTTGTGCAACAATAGGCCCATCGTGTTTGCATCAACAATGGTATCAACGCGCAATTCACCAATAACAATGAGCACAGAATGAAGATGTAATGTTAAAGCAATCTTTCCAAGAATTATAACAATGAACATAAAATGATGATGTAATATGGATAAGTTTCAATTTGTAACAATGCATAGAATTCCTGTTATTCAGGCTTTTCTTAGAAAAGAGAGTTCTTAATACTTAACAATTTCTTGAAAATCTTTAAAAATGTTCAGTAACTGGAGATAATGGAGTGTTAGCAGACTATTGAGAAAGAGTGGAAAGACGACAGAGGAAGCACTCCTTTAGCTCTGTGATGTATTGAGCAAATGGGAAGCAAGTAAATAGAAGAATCGGGGACCGCTAGACTGCACAAAGTGATGAATGGCCAAGTTTTGCTTCAACACATCGAGAGAAGAGTGGAAATTGCAACAACACTAAGTATACATCTGAGGTAAGATTACGTGAGTAAGAAAATATTTAGACTACCAGTGGCATCCTTGGAGAGGTCCAGCACCATTGTGAGCCTTTAAAAAGATTTTTTCGAAATTTTCATTAAGAATTTTTACTGTATTAATTCTAAGCATTTTCATGTGTTTATTTTTAAGATTGTTCTGTTTACATCCAAGTGTAATTATCCCGGGCAACGCCGGGTACCTTTGCTAGTGCTTTATATAAGTGAAAACGAGGAATGAAGAAATCACCACAAAAAATGCACAATAGAATAGCATATATAATGAAATAATCAGGTAGGGTGGAGATTCGAATATTGTTACTCCCCCCCCCCCCCCTCCATCAAAGATTTTATTTTCATTATTTTTAATTCCCCCAACATTTTCGTCACTGAATCTCTCTATTGCCATAGCTGAAACAATTTTATTTTTCATATTTTGCTTTGTAATTTCAAATTAAACATTTTCTTAAATTCGAGTGCATGTCTGGGGCATTTTGGATGGCAATTGTCCTAGGTAGCAGTTGTCCAGGGGGCAATTGTCTGAATACCATAGTTTGAATGTTAGACATGTAAAGTTCTGACTCTTCTCTCACCAATTTTAACCACTGAAAGAGTCTTAATTGGCTAAAATTTAAAATTCAAAAACAATTTCACCTCAACTATCCAAACTTTTATTTATTAATTGGAGCACCAAAGTAACAGAATTAAATGCAAGTAATTTATCAAAAATATGTTAATACAGTCAAACCCCATTTTATGAATTCCTGCTTAATATGAATTGTTTCTCTGTACCCGTCCCAGTGATTGCTACTCTTTCATTCATACAAACAAAATTTTGGGTCCTCTGAAATTCATTGTAACGGGATTCGACTGTAATTGGAGGGTGGGGGTATTGAAATTTAAGAATGTTCTAATGTGGACTCAGGTTTTAAGGATAATTTTTAACTTTTATTTGTAAATAAAACTTTGGATATTCGAGGTGAAATTGTTTTTGAATTTCAATGTCGTTTTCAGTTGTTTCATTAAATTTAAACGAGCTGTCCACTACATTTGTATTCATTTGTATCAAATCTAACTTTAAAGCAAATAAAATTGAAAGCTTGCATTCAGATTATGGTCATAATCTTATCCTTCAGATAGCGTAAGCGGGGGTGATTTTGTGACGGAGGGCACAAAGTTAGTGATACATCTAATTGATCTTTTGTGTTCAGTTATAATTATCCAATAGCCAATCCATAATAATTGCTGTAACATGAATTTTTGCCCCAATTTATAACAAGACAAATAATTTCGTTAACATCTCTGTTAATATTGCTCTATTGACCAGCTCTATCTCTTATGCAATAATACAAAAAAAAACAAAAAAACTCTTTAGCCACAACAAGGTAATACAAAACAAAAGGATAAAAGCAAATACCTGTAAATGTATTTCAATAGCAAGAGCTACCATCATTTAGCAGGTGAATGAGTAAAAGAAGACCTCGTGGAGCCAATCAGGGAGGTTTATGCACTTGTTTATGATTGGTTTTGAATGTTGACCATGACTTAATTAGGGCAGAATCAGTGACTGGTCCTTGGTCAATATTTGACAAAATGTTCCTTTTGGTGTTTTGGATCACCATACTTTCAAGGAGATTCCTTTTGCTAATTGGGTGGAGCAATTTTATGTTATCGCTATCCAATCAGATTAAAAATCATAACCACACTATGCGTCATCCTATTTCCAGTGAATATGTTATTAACTGTTCTAGTAGTTCCTTTAACAAAGATGAAATATTGTTGCTTTCTAAGGGTTTAAAATTCGCTTTTAATAAGGACTATAATGATCTAGAAATATATTATCGTTCTCATCTACCAAACATGGTCACAAATAACGTAAGTTCACCAACTTAGTCGTAATTGAAAAATTCGTCCCACAGCAAATAGTAACACCCTGGTTCTAAAATTTCTCACCTCATTAAGTCACTCAAAGAAAATGATTGCCATTAATTTAAATCCGATAAAGGAAATTGTACTGTTATTGTCAATAAGATTGATTATATTAAAAATGTAATGAATCTGATTAACGCAGATCCATTTGTGGAATTTAAAAAAGACCCTTTACAAAATTAATCCAATATAAAATGTACTATAAATTCATGTAAAAATGTCATTTTGAATGCCAATACATTTTGTAATTCCAACCCAATTTGCCTAGACTTTATGCATTACCATAAACCAGGCAATAAGATGTGTCCCAAATGTATAAGAGCACCCATATTTTCCTTTCTTTAGTTAAAACAAAATAAAGCAGTTAGATCATTGTTAGAGTTTTAAATTCATACAATATTTTTGTATTATATCACCAAAAAATTCAGGCAAAAAACAAACAACAAAATTATTATTCACAACAATTGATTTCAACCTGTCCCATAAGTATAAGACCACTGCATTTAATGACCAATAAATCCCCTCCCCCCCATTTTTTTCCCCAAGAATTTTGAAGATTCTGTTAGGAAGTGTGGTAATCAGCTTTTGAAGAAAGGTAGGATCAATTTCATCCCATGCAGTGATGACAGCATTCTTCAACTCCTCTGAATTATCGTATTGTTTACCAACTGCATAAACAGATCTGGCTAACACTCCCCAGACATTTTCTTTCCATGGGATTAATATATGGGGATAGAGCAGGCCAATCCATTACTTGAATTCCGTTATCCAGAAACCATTCATACGTGGTCTTTGCACGACGAACTGGAGCATTGTCCTGTTGGAAAATCCATCTTTCTCCAATTTTCTCTCCAAATGATAGAAGATGACAATCAAGCAGGTCTTGGTAGTTTTTGGCCTTCATTCGGTCATTGACTACAGCCAGATTTGTTTTACCATTAAATTCAAAGCCACCCTAATTTGAACCGTGGCGTTTTGAATTTATTTCATCAGTTCGTCCTCCTAATGTCATGCCAGTAATATTGCCACCCATCTGGGCCATCTAAATTAAATTTCTTCTCATCAGAGAAAACAACCCTCTTCCAATCTTCTTTCCATGATATCATTTCATGGGCAAAAGATGCCCTTTTCTGCTTTTTTTTGCAATGGTGCAATGTGAGGGCAGGTTGAACATTTTTGTAAACAAGGGAAGATGAATTTTTCACAATCCGCTGTACTGTTGATTTTGAAACTGGTACTTCCGTACAATTTGCCACTTGATGTAATGAGAGAGTGTGATCTCTGAGTTTTTTTTTTAATAATGACCCTTTTTACTCGGTTAGTGGGTTTCTGAGGCCTTCCAGGTCTCTTTTTCTGTCCTTACTGAGTGCCAGCTTTCAAACAACTTAGTACAACCTCATGTGATCGACTTATAGCTCTGCCTATAGATGCATTGAGAGCAGTTATTTGCCCCCTTTCATACTCTGTCAAGGTGGTATTGTGAGGCATTGTTATCCACAGAAATTTTTTATGGGTGCAGCCATATTGAATAATCACTAGTGCCATCTATTGACAGATTAATTACATGCTTGATAATTACTATTTTTGCTAGATGGCATTAAAATGACAATGACATATGGGACAGGTGGCATTTAAAATTCTAACAATGATTTAACTATTTTATTTTGTTTTAACTAGAGAAAGGAAAATATGGGTGGTCTTAGACTTTTTGGATCCATAGTTTCAAACATCAAAACACACCCTTACCAGATTGCAAAATTCTTGGCCAAAGAGTTTAAAAGGTCAAATTTGTCCTCTTTCAACAGCACTGTAAAAAACAGCTTAAAACTGGTGAACCAACTAAAAGAATATCCAACTATCAAAGAAATCAAACCCTATTTTCTATTGAATCTTTGTTTCCCAGTACAGTAGAAATCCAAATATCCAAATCGATTTTGGGTAATAGAAAATCTAAAATACATATTTCAATCAAATCATATTACTGCAACAATATTAAACATTGTTGTTATTACTGCAACAATATTAAACTTAATGCTCATTACATTTACAGTAACTTTGTCAATAAAATTCTGTTTTTTTCAATGTATGATGTGTCTTTTTTTCTTAATTCACAAGCTACGGTATATCCAATTATCTGAAATTTCGATTATCCAAATCGACTCGATCCCCAATTAATTCGGATAATCGGGGTTTTACTGCATATCTATTCCTGAAACGTTGGTTTTTCTTCAAGACACTTTGGCCAAAAACAGATTGGAAAATGGTGTTACAGTGAAAACTGTCTTGGGGACCACCTGCATAAGCGACCACCTGCTATGTGGACCACAAATTTTACCTATTAAAATAATACAATTTTCTACTGTCTAAAAGGACCACATTAACCTGAAGCCTACCTAACACAACCTGTATTTTAAGGGAACCAGAAATTGGTCAATTAATCAGGAAAAAGCAACTGAAAAGTTTAATCCAAGCAAACATAATATCTTTTTTTCAAACCAACAACCTAACTTGTACTCCATGTCTGTATTTAAATTTGTAGAAGCCTTAATAAACACCATATGTATCGACACCCTGTATATAAGAACCACTTTATACATGGAACCAAGGGTGGTCCCCTTCGACAGTTTTCACTGTATTTTAGAATTATTGTCACTAACTAATCTTTTCGTAAATAATAATAATAATAATAATAATAATAATAATGTTTTTCAATTTCAATGGCGAATTACAAGATCTTGTTTAAGTCCCATTTTAGCAGAAATATTTTTCAGAAGTTTTGAGTCTCATTTAAAAGATCGTAACTTATATTTCCCCATAATTTGGTACCGTTATGTAGATGACATCTTCGCCATTTTCGACATAGACTCTTGCTATCTGGTAGATTTCATCAATCACCTAATCAGTTTTTGTCCTACTGTAAAGTTTACTTATGAAATAGAAAATGACTGAAAACTGCCATTTTTTTCGTTATTCTAATTGATAGGAAAAACAATCACCTGGTTTTTGACTTCTACAGAAAACCGTCTAACAAACTGAATTATATTACGGTGGATTATTGGCATCTGTGGAAACGGAAGATGTCCATATTTATCTACGCAATTGACCGAACAGTTAACCTACCACTTGATAAAGACAAACACACTAAGGAGATTAATGTTATCAAGTCCTGAAAACTGGATACCAGAAAAAGACAATCAATCGATGACCTCCCATGCAAAAGAAGATTCAAAAAGCACATGTCAGAACTCATAAAATTCAAGAAGAACACAGAACCAACTAATACAATTGCCATATCCAATAACAGCTGTCTTACAAAAAAATCTGTATTAAATCTTTAAAAGCCATAATTTGATTTATGTTTAGGTATATACTAAATTTGTTGTGCTACCGGTTTACCTAGGTCAAACTAAAAGGAACATTCATACCAGATTCAATGAACATAAATCTGATAAATCTGCCATAGCTAAATATTCACTGGAGACAGGCTGTTCTTTTGATATCTATAACTTAAAATTGCTCCATCCAATTAGCTGAAGGAAAATTCTTGACCCCTTTGAAAGTATGGTGATTCAAAGCACCAAAAGGAACATTTTGTTGAATAATGACCAAAGACCAATCACAAACTCTGCCCTAATTAAGTGATGGCCGACATTCAAAACCACAAATAAATGCATAAACTTCCCTGATTGGCTCCACACCTAGATACCGTAAATACTGTATTTAGCGCCGGACCTGAAATACCAGACTGCCTACATTAAGCGCCTGGGGGTCCGCTGAATTTTTGCAAATAAGCGCCGAACCTTCAATAACCGCCCGGGCGCTTATTTTAGTTCATTACGTGGATTTTTCTTCTCTTGCTGCTTTCTCACGGGAATGTTTGCTCTCCCAAATGCCACTGCTAAACCAGAAATTAGATACCAGCATGATTGTCTTCTAATTTCTTGCTTTTAATTTTGGATTCAGTCAAGCAACATAGCTGATGAAAAATGAAAACTTCACAGTTATAGCGTCACAACAGTTAAGTAGGCTGAAAACCATTCTACAGAGGCTACAGCCAAACAGTTTAGCATTGATCCTAACGGGAATGGAAAACACAGCAGGATACTTTACAAAAGATGAAGGAGAAGGGCGAGAATTTTGCATAATAATATCCACCACAGTTGTGCATAATTTTATAAGCGCCGGACCTGTAATACCGGCCCGCCTGCATTAAGCGCCTGGGGGTCCGCTGAATTTTTGCAAATAAGCGCCCAGGCGCTTAATACAGTATTTACGGTATACAATGCGAGTCTGAAACCCCTTCACAAACTTTTAGAGGAGGTTGTATGAATACTTCTAAGCAAAAAAGTTCATACGAACACGGGTTCGAATTTGAACGATAATCGAGACATGAACAGAAATAAAAAATGCCACCGCTAAGATCAACAAGTTTTTTACAACATCTAAGGTAATGAAGTTTGGGGGAATGATAGGGTACATAAAGCTGTGTATATTGTTAAAATTTTATTGAATTCCAACGAGTAGTTTCCGAGTTACATAGTCAACGTCGAGGTCCTTTTCTTCTTTTACTCATTCACCTGCTGAACGATGGTAGATGTTGATATTGAAATACCTACACAGGTATCTGATTTTATCCTTTTATTTTGCATTATCTTTTTTGTTTTGTATTACCTTGGTGTGGGATTAAAGCGTTGTTTTCTTAGTAGTATTATTGTTGTTATATCCATATTGTAATATCTCATGTAAGGAACCAATTTGCAAAACAAACAGCTTCCACAGATTTGATATGATCAAAAATCGAATAAGAATTTAAAATATTGATTGTATTAACGGAATGTTTATACTATTACGATCAATAAGTTTGGAGACTAGCCTTCCGTCAGGATATGATGTATTGTTATCTTGTGTTACACACAACCATCTTCAAAATACTCCCGTTCTGCAAATATGCAATTCTGAGAACAGTTGCTGAAAACATTCCTGAAGCTTTCAGAGGCGATAAGTCTTCAGGCTACTGTCGCTGCTTCCTGGACTGCCGATGCATTCTTGAAACAGTGGCCTTTGAGTTCATTTTTCAGACAGGAGAACGGATAAAAGTCGCATGGGGTGAAATCGGGTGAATAGGGAAGGCATGGACGGGTTGACATTCCTATTTTTACCAGTGCAGCCTGCACCATAAAAGACTGAAGTGTAAGAGGATAGTCACTTTGCCGTATCTAATCCTTGATTTTCCAGAGTTTCCGGTGGACAGCAACACGGAGGTGAGCCAGGATCTGTGTGTATCTGTATCTTTCCTTGTTCCTTCCGGTACGAACTCATAATGTACCACTCCTTCCAACAAACACGAACAACTACAGTTCACTGACATGCATTGTTTGATAAAACCCTGCACTGCAGACAGGGGCAGGCTGGCCCACCAAGACATCGGGAAAAGTAAAGCCACCGTGGTCTAGATGGTGGCTTTACTTTGGGCCGCCATGTGGCCCACTTTTCGCCAATTTTTCCCATTACCTGCCCGATATGATTTAGACGTCCATTCTGCCAGTGTCTGCGGAGCTGCTTCCTCCTTACCACGTCTCAGGTCACATGTCCCTCTGCTCCACGCCTGATTGAAGTTATCAGCACAATCTGTGAACTTATTGATCATAGCAGTATATCTCTAAACAAAGGTTTTTTTTTATTTTTTTCACTCACTTGACAACGCATTAACATGTCAAAAAAATTATCATCTGGAATGTTTGTTGCATCTGTTGAAAACCTGTGAAGCAATGATGGGTTGTTGTTGTTGTTGTTGTTGTTGTTGTTATTGTTGTTTAAACCAGGAAGACGTGGAAGACTTGCTCGTTGTTCATCTAAGCGTTTACTCTGCATTCCTGCTATTAACTCCAGAAGATCATCCTTTACTTTATTAGTGGATTCATCTAAGCAAAAATCCAACACATATTGAATATGTTTGCTTTTAAACGTATGCAGAACTTTGAATTTTGAAGAGGAAAAACTTACAAAGCCCCATATACTTACTTGCTATTGAGGAGTCATTATTTGGCCCCACATTTGAACTCGTTGCATTGTTGATGCCACTGCTACTTAACAATCTGTTGTGATTTGTCAACACAGAGTGGTTCTCCTTATTTTCTATCATGCTTAAAGAGCACCTTTGATCATCCATACGTTTACCTTGGAAGCGACTCAGGAGGTCAAAGAAACTTTCATCGTCGATTGTATTTTCCTTAAATAAACAGTAAAACATAGTCAACAGGTTAATCATCATATCCATAACTGAATCTAAAAAAAAAAAAAAAATCTCTTATTTAATTTCATACCATTTGTTCAGAATTGGAAGTCAAGGGTTGATTTTTCATTTGAGGAATCTCTTCTAGAATGCTGTGTTCAGCATCGTGCTTATCATTTGTTACGGAAGACCGATTTTCATTCACCTTGTTGTTCAGTATATTGTCTGTGGCAGTGTTAGCATTAGGAGTCAGCTTTAATAAATCCAAGTTTTCCATGCTGCTACGTCTCATAAGAGTTTCTTTATCTGTGAATGCAAAAATAAGTTATTTCAGGTTATTTTGATCGACAAGATACGTAGCTGTCTCAGGAGGAAAGGTCAATATTTCGTGTTGGTATAGAACGAGTCGGAAAGTTTATACGTAAAAAATAATGGTTTCTGAGATAAAGCCATTGGTCAAAGTGGAACAGTCGGCCACCAAGATGATCCGACTTAACTCCATTGGATTCTGCCCGTGGGGTTGGTTAAAGTGGGGTTGTAACAGATGCTATGGACCAAATAAGAGAACCTGAAGATGCCACCAGAAATGAAAAATGCGTCAAAGTACGTGGCAGAATATTGAAAAATTGTTATGATAAAGTAATTAGAGCGTTAATGCAGTAAAATAAAAACCACATTAGAAGCTTCAGAAATTGTATTTGAAATAGCTGTATCTCGGAAACCATTAATAAAAGACTACATGTTTATACAGGGTGACCCAAACTTATCCAGCGTAATTGTTTAAGAACATTGTATGGTTCAAAAGGAACAAAGAATATCCTATAAACATTACATCTACCGGTAGTTTCAATCGTGTGTGAGATATCGACGTTTATAGGACATTTTTTGTTCCATTTGAACCATACAATCTCCCTAAACAAATATGCCGGATAATTTTGGGTCAACCTGTATACAAGATGTTTCTAAATGGAAGAATAATAATTACCTAGCATGATCCTTTGATGACAAACTTAAAGTTTCTTATGCAAAATGGTCTAAATGTCATGCAAACTTTGCTGAAAACCTGATGAAAACGTTGTTTAATCTCAACAAGTGGTGCAGTTCATTATTTTAATAGATGGAATAGACTGAAATGCTCTTTGATTAGGACATTGTTTTATAACAGCAAAGCTACTGAAGTGCTTTTGTTTTGACTAAATGCACTGCGTCATTGTGACGTCGTACAGTGGTAAAGCACTATTGTTTTTTAAAACTGCCTTGCCCTTTTGAATTTAATGACATGCTGGTGCAGAAAATTCATAAATGATGTAACGATGCGATTTTTTTAGACCCCCAATTTTGAGTTTTCAACATTTTCGATAAGGAACTTTATGCTTCGATTGATACATGGAATCACGCTAAGTACTTACTATCCTTCCATTTAGGAACATCCTGAATATGTTTTGCCACATTGCAATTTCTAGACAGTTTGTTTCTCATTCAGAGATTTTCAGTTTTTTCAAAGACAGCAATAGGGAGCGCAAGTGATTACGTCATAGCTGACGTCATTTGCGCAATGAAGGGGCCCAGAGCCTAGGAAATGGCATCACTATAAGTACTAGTAATGTTGGAACGGGCGGTCAGTATAAATGACATCTCTTAAATTGTTATGTGAATTTGTGTAATTTATATTAACACATTTAATAAAGTTGTATAATTTATAAATTAATATTAGAACGCTTTTTAATCACTTAACGAAAGAATGCCATTGTTCGCAGATCTTTCTTTCTTTTGGAAAACAATATATGTGTAAATCGCTGTTTTGGCTCCTTCTTGAGCAGTGAGGAACTCAACAATTTCACATTTTTTAAATGTTATAAACATTAGGTTTATACAAAGTGATTTTATTCCATCTCTACGTTGAAACCAATGTTAAATCCCAAAGCGAGAAGACTTGTTTGGAACCAATTCGAGTCACGTGAGTGATGAGCACCCAGGATTGACGTTACACAAGCACTCCCTATAAAGAGTTTGTGGCATTTTAAATGCTCACACAATATCCTGCTTATGGTAGGGGAAATTTGTCCCTTTCTCATAAATTATCATTTGCAGAGAGTTACCATCGTCTCGGGCACATAACTACAGACAGGCTACAACATTAAGAATTTTAACATGATAATGTTTTAAGGCTGGACATCTATCTACAAAAAACGTGATGCGAAAACCGACACCAAAAAGTGTTACGGAAACAGTTTTCCATTGTTGGCGCCGGCTTGAAGTACACGCTGGAACTGAAAAGACACGTGACCGTTGTCGTCTGAGCAACAATTTTTATATAAATCTTTACTATACAGATATTATGAAATATATTGAAAGTGTGGTAACTGATAGCGCAACTATACTTCGCTGTCTTACTTAGCCATGTAATGGCCTAATGTTTTGCTTTCATCGTTTTGAATGAAGACTAATGAATCCTAGTGTATTGGAATAAACTCATTTCCATTACAATAAATAGATTTTATTTTTCACAATTTAATTCATAATTTATTATTTTGAAACATTTAGATCTTTTGATGGTTTTTGAAGTCTTCAACTTATCCATAATTTATGCGCTGGTTGAATTTCTATGTGCTTTGAAGTGCTTAATTTATTTTTACAAATTCCTTTCTCTCTATAGTTAAGAATAACTTTCGGGCTAAAAAGAGCATTATGGGTGATGCAATAGTTTTAATTTTTCGTCATACAAAATACACTCTTTTTAAGATTTTAGATACTGCGAAAAGCTTGCAGTGTTTGTTGTCCCACTTTCGATTGTGAGCACAGACGCGAGTAAGGAGAGTAACCTTAAGTATACACGCTATAATGAGAGACTCGATGGTCGTGCTTATATTTCATACGTCAGTTATTCTAAGCCCTTATTCAGTATTACCGATGTACACGATTCTGTAGACTCGTCCATTGATAAATAAATAAAAGGTTTTTATTAGTGTATAATATTTTTATTTGTTTGTTGCATCTAAAAACATATCCAATATGCTAGGAATGTTCTAGATTTTTTTTCAAAAGGAATAATTTTTTTTTATTTAACTTCACCTGTTTGTGCGCAAATTTTGTAATCAATATTTCACTCACTTCCTAACTACCTACAGCTCTGAAACTTTCCCCAACGTCATCTTCTTGACAACAATGCATGTCTCAATTGTTGGTTTCAGTAGTCATATTCATTAATTCGCAAGTAATTTTTATAATTTAAGTTTAATAAATATACAGTGCAATATGACGTAATGACTGCCTGTATTGTTTCTTTATTGCTTTCGTTATTAATGGTTGTATGGAAAAGCATGTTTATTTTTTGTTTTTTATTAAATAAAGACTTAAAAGAATAAAATAAAAACTTTCATCATAAGAAATGCAGTAAAAAAAGAAAAGTAAAAAATTTAATTAAAAAAAAAAAAAAAGGTAAAAGTGTGACAGCACGTTTAATATTAAATTTTAAAATCAAAAGATTACATATATAATAAAATAAACACGTTGCTACACTTTTACCTTTTTTTTTTTTTTCTTCTTTTAATTAAATTTTTTTATTTATTACTGCATTTCTTACGATGAAAGAGTGTGCTTTAAAAGTTTTTATTTTCTATATTTTATTTCTTTTCCATCAGCGATTTGTTTCCCACATCAAAGACAAAAACAGATAACTGCAATGTACAGAAAAAATTAAGTTGCCATCATAGCTAATATTTTTTAAATTTCAATAAAAATAATTAAATTATTTTATTTATAGCATTAAAAAAATAAAAAATAGCTAATATTTTTATTCTGTTGAGGTTTACACTTTTTCTTAAGAGCAAATTTTCAAATTTTCCTCCACATATTCTCACAGCCTTATACACTCTAAAGTCATTCATTAGCCAATCCAGTGCTATCTTTTTTCCACGTGTGGTTTGTTTATGGGCATGCTTAGTCTGAGTGGCTATTTTTTAATGCCAATTTAACAAAATAGCAGGATATGAATAGGCTTTGCCACGACTCTATCACCCTTAGATAAGAGCAGTGGCAGATCTAGAACTTGGTCAACGGGAGTGTCAAGGGGGGTAAATCAGGAGGTTTGGCTAATAAGTTATAAGTATTTCAAATAACCCCCCCCCCTCCCCAGGGAAGTGATGGTCCTGGAATCTTTCCTATACTGAAATTTGTAAATGTAAATTTGTAAAATTATTGCAGTATTAAAAATCTTTACAATTTATCTGACTGGTGTAAGTTTAGGATCAATGGGGAGGGCTATAGCCCCTGTAGCCACCCCCTTAAATCTGCCACTGGATAAGAGTATTATGCAAAGAGAAGAAAAAGTTCATTCAAGACAATGGTAACATTTTCAAAATTCATTCTTTTCTAAATGATCTTGGCTTTATTGTAACTTTACTTGTCAGATTTTTGACTTATTACATTGGTGTAAGTTATCATAATGAATTTATATTTTTAATAACAGTCAAAACTGCTCTTATCTGGAGCTCTTCTATGCAGATCCGACTATACCATTCCTATTTTTTCTCCAATTTCTGTTACTTTGATTTTTATGGCTTATCCTATTGCATTTTTCTCTCTTTATTTATTTATCCCATTCGTCCTCTTTCTTATCCTATCTCAGCATGTCTTCTATTTCATTTCCACTGATTCTCTTCACTTCTCCTTAGTCAATACTTTCTTTATTCCCCCTACGTTCTCTTTATATAAGTCGTCTTCTAATAGTCCCATTATCACTTCCAGAATAATTCTCTATTAATCTCTTTACTTTGACAAAAGATAGCCTCTATCCATAACGATAGTACAGTTTTTTTTTGGGTTTTTTTTCAGGGTCTTATCACCCTGTGTTCAATTTTTATTATTTATTAATGAATTTAAATGAGATTCTCTGCCAGATATGAGCTCTTCACCACACAGTTGGGAATACCAAATCGCATTGTAAGATGTGCGAGCACTTATAGATTGCAAGGACAAACAGAACGTTAATTTTTAAATAAACAATTAATATATCTTACCTGGTAATGATAATTCTGTCATGTTTATTTCCTGTTCTGTTTTTGTAGCAAATGGAAAATACAAGCCCAGTGTTTTTCTTAAATCTGCTATTTTCATGTGTGCAGTGGCTTCTCCTGTAGGATCATCGATCTAAACACGGGAAAATGTACATGTACATAAAAAACAAATGCTACACAGGATAAGAGAAGGAAAGGTCTCAATTTTATTGCTAACTCTTTATACGGTGTGCAGTGCTGTATGTTTTTGCTAATGGCTTTCAAATCTTATTAGGGTTGAAATTTCTCGAGTTAAATATTTTTTGCATGATAAGAGAAGGATATAGGGCTATTTTTAATGTAATACTCAGCCATTTTATTCCATTATACTGGCAAGTGTATTTTATTTTTAGGCATCTGAAATTTGCTTAATGACAGAATAGAGTTTTGAAACACTTTCAACTTGTAGCTTAATATTTCCTGAAATAAATTTAAACAATATGTCTAACAAGATGTAGCCATTTATATGTACTGCATAGACTGAATGGCCAATTTTTTGAACAAAGAATATTATAGAATATCAGCAATAGACTCCCTCTATGGTCTCCACAAAGTTTATGAAAACAGTCTTCTGGCATTTAACACCATTAAAACCTTTGATGATGAAGCCTGCAGCTTTGACAGATTGGAGGGTCGTGATTTCCTAGGTATATGGACTATCGACTTCATCTCACAGATGCGCAATCGGATTCAGGTCAGAGACTCACAGCCATGGAGGAAAACCAAAGTCGTCATAACATTTTGTACACTGATTAAGTCTTACGACATGGGGCAGTAGTCTGTTGAAAACGTCCTTGTTCAGGTGGGATAATGGTGAATCCACAAATAAGGTGATGTGGCATTCAAGATTTGCTCTGTGGGAATCACTGAACCTAAGGTTTGCCACGAAAGCCTTCCTTACACCCTGACTGATCCTCCAGTTGTGAAGTTGTCCATCGCTTTGGGTTCTTGACTCTGCTGCCCACATGTTTCAATAGGAATCTAAATTCATGGGACCAGGCAATGTTCTTCCAGTTGTAAGATGGTGACATTTACAGTTTCATTCAGAAAAATCTTTCCAATTTTTGAGCATTTCTCCACTGTGTGGCTGTTATTTGATTTTAGCAGCATCCTCATTTTTCATAGCTCTTTGAACCTCTTTCCAATCACATATCCATCTTCTTGTAGGTATATGTTTTTTTTTGGGTTTTTTCCCCTTATGTGTTTATTACCTGCCATACTCCATACACCAGAGGCGGGTTCTTTATCTTAGCGGCTTCGTCAGCCGGCTGACATTGGCACCAGGTAATGACTTCATATCATTGTTTCAGCCTAGCATTCTTCTTGATTTTCCATCCGATGACGTCATTTTTGGGTGTCTATCAGCCAGCTAGCAAATCCGGCTAAGATAAAGAACCTGCCTCAGGATGGGTACCCTTGAGGTCAATAAAGAGCACAACATAAAATCTGTGTAAGAAAATATTAGTTATACATTTACTTTATCAATTGGGTGACTTTTTTCATGGTTTTCTATTATTTATTTTAATTTATTTGTTTTCTTTTAATTAAAGGAGTTTTATTTATCTTAATTAATATATATTTTATCACAACTCCTACGTTTATAAAATAATTAGTTATTTAGTCAATTTAACAAGATTCAGTGAAAACAACTCTGAAATAATAATAATAATAATAATAATAATAATAATAATAATAATAATAATAAAAACAAAGAGCTACATTTGCCCATTGTTGCAATACAGGGTGTTTCATAATTGATGTCCCATCTTTAGGTCCAAATAACAGCTCAAGGGGAACAGATTGAGGAAAAATGAATATTGATTATTTAGTTTTAATGTCCCCTAATTCAGAATAAAAACATTTTGCGTCCCTGGGGATGAAGGGGTAAATTTTGAAAATTTTAATTTTGTAGGGGTAGGGGTTAGACCCCATGTGTTATTTAGAAAGTTGTAGAGCATCATGTAAAATTTGGGTTTAGCAAAAAAAACGGTGAAAAAATCTCATCCCCTGCCCTTTATCGAGTGGGTAAAGTGAAAGGTATGGCTAGCTAATGTAGACAAAAACAGAAAAACTCATTAGAAACCTTTCACTTTACCCACTCGGTAAAGGGCAGGGGATGAGATTTTTTCACTGGGTTTTTTGCTAAACCCACATTTTACATGATGCTCTACAACTTTCTAAATAACACATGGGGTCTAACCCCTACCCCTACAAAATTAAAATTTTCAAAATTTACCCCTTCACCCCCAGGGACACGAAATGTTTTTATTCTGAATTAGGGGACATTAAAACCGAATAATCAATATTCATTTTCCCCCAAATCTGTTCCCCTTAAGTCGTTATTTGGACCTAAAGACGGGACACCAATTATGAAACACCCTGTATACTCTAGCAACTATTGTTCAAGAAAATCCCAAAAATCTTGCTGGTTTTGGACATGCTGCATTGCACCAAACATTCTCCTCAGATTTTTATGCTTGCCCTTCCTTCATTTACACAAAGTATTCAGAATGAAACAATCAGACTTATACGAACAATCAACAAATAGATAACCCATAAGATAATCGCTAGATGTCACTTAATTAATATAACATTTACGCACCTCTTTAGATGATTCCAAGTGCTTGCTTGCATAGTGTAGTGCCTTTTCATGGCTACCAATAGATGAATAAGCATTGCTTAAGCTCCAGTAGGCACGTGCTTCTCCAATTTTATCTTTCAGCTCTTGAGCAATTTTCATGTGTCGTAGGTGATATTCTATGGCTGTGTTATAGTCCCTCAATAACGTGTATGTATTGCCCAAACTATAGCATGCCTGCGCTTCAACCGCTCTGTCATTTAATTCCTGTGCTAAAACAAGGGTTCGTCTGGAGAAAAAAAAAAAAAAAAATTCAAAATTTAAATTCTTCAAGACCTTCAAAATTAAAAATTTTTCATCGTTATCATTTCATATTGTCACCTTTTAAACAAGTGCCGCATCAACAATAAAGTCCGTTTCTATGGTGTGAAAATTATTGCCAGGACAGCGGATTTGAGATTAATTGGACTGTTAGAAGCTTTGTTATTCAGTAAACCTTTTAAATTTTATAAGTTTTAAGTCCCTTTTTAATTACATTCTTGTAATTTTTTTTATGTCTTTGTAAATTATTTTTTATCTTTCCATGCTACAGAATAGAAATTTAAGATATCAAGTCTCAATTTCCATCTTTACCAATTTCGGCATAAATGGGTTAACAAAACAAAATTTCCCAATTATCATGTTATGAAGCGGCCCCTGAAGCGGAAGAATATGCTGTCCTGTATATTTTTGCAACACCCTGTGTATTGAAAATTCCTACAAATCTTTATGAAAAATACTCACTTATAATTTTCTGCTGCCGTTTCAAACTTTCCCATAAAAATCTGAGCATTTGCCAAATTGCTATAAGCACGTCTTTCGGCTGCTTTGTCACCAAATTCTTTAGCAATCGCTACCCTCTGTTGTAAGAAATAAAAGAAAGAATTATCTATGTGCAAAGCTTATTTAATAAAAAAAAAAAAAAAAGTTGTTAAAAATAAAAAAAGAATTTGCAGCATCAAATTAAATTTTTAATTAAGAAATTCCGGCAAAAAAGAAAAAAAGAAATTCTAAAAAATTCTCAAGTTTGATAAATGTTAAGATAAGTTAGATGTTTAGGGTTAGATTACCATTTTATAAAGACATAATGGATTCAGATGTAATCTTAACTACGGTACTTTTGTGGAAAAACATTAAGTGTCATGTGAAATATTTTCAAGTAAATCGACGAGAAACATTGGAGTATCTAAGCTATCGCCTCATTAAAAATTTTTCTCAAAAGAACATAAGAGTGAAGCATAAAATCTGTGTTTAATTATTTAATTAATTAATAATTTATGTTGTTATATTTAGTACAAATGTTGAGATAAAAAAAAAATCAAATAAATCGATTAAAAAATCAATCTCTCACGTTAAAAAATTAATAAAATGCAATAAAATCAATTTACCTGCTCGTGATTATAAACCGCTTGTTTGAATTTTCCCAGTAGATAATGAGTATTTCCCAAGTTCCCATAAGCTCTTCCCTGTGAGCATCGATCATCTAGATCTATCATTAATTGTAAGTTAGCCCTGAAGAGGGAAAAAAAAAAATTCAGTTAAAAATAGTAATTTGATAACTAATATTGCAACTATGGTATATTGGGATTTCACTATCCAATCTTTGAGAAGGAGTTTTCTGAAAATCAAACACCTACCTACTTGTGAGCTTTATATTTCATGCCAATGGTGAAGAAGTTATTACTGTATTTACCTGAATATAACAGGATCTCTATTTTTTGGAAGGCATTTTTTTGGAAAATAAGTTTTTATAACAGAAAATAAATAAATAAAAAATGAAATCCTTTTTGGAGGGAAAAAACCTTTTCATAACTTTATTTGAATATAATAATTTAATGTTATTTACATTAATTGTTTGCATTATTTGAACTATCAAGTTCATCTTCACTATGTATAGCGCATGCTGTTTCTTTGTTCTCTTCCCAAAGAATAACCTCCTGTATGGAATTAAGAATATAGCATTTCTGAAATTCTTTTATTATAGAAACCACTGACAATGGGGGAATTGCACAATGGCTTCTGAAATCATTTGTGAATAATGCGCATGCTAGGATTTCTGGGAGGAGAAGTTGTACTTTTGATGACACCGAAGCTGAAATGGTGGGAACCTGTTTTTACTAGGTTGCTATAATAACACTCCTCTACACTTCAAATAACGCTTTAATTCATAAATTTTGCACAATAGAGAGAGACTTGTCACTGTAATTTTTATATGCATGAAAATATTCCAGTGAATGATGTAAATGAAATGACATTATGTTGAAATTATTGCATTAATATTTTTACTCACCATTAAAACAAAACATTATGTTGTTTTTCTTTCTTTTCACTTTTTATTTCTGTTTTTATAAAACCATATGTGCTATGAGTGTGTGCTGAATGAATTAAAAAAAAACAAAACATTTAAAAAGCCTCCTGGGATCATGCTTGGCACAGTGTTTCCTCTTTTATTGTGTTTTAAATCTCAGATTAAAAAGAATAAATGAGAACTTTTACCATCACTCGTTCCGATCAATCAGTAGATTACTCGGGAACTAGTGAAGTAAGGAAACTGAAATTCTGAGAGAGTAGAGGGAACATTAGTTCCTATATAACATCAATATTTGATAGAATTTGGCCGAGTATTTTCCCAGATATGTGCTGATATGGTCTGTCACTCTATGCTGCTAACAAACGCCAAGGCATTGAGTATACCATTTTCGATCCCTTAATCCCTCAATTCACGTCAGAAGCCCTATTTATTTTCCAAGAAACTAAAATCCACTGATGGCCTTTTAATTATATCAGTTGGTATCATGGTATCCAGGCACTAACCAATGCATGCTTTTTTCCAATTTTTCAAATTTTTTTTTAAACCCCCCCCATTTTTTTTTTTTTTTTTTTTTTTTTTTGCCCTAGTGTTCTATTCAGATAAATACAGTACTTACATTAATCGATTATTTTTTAAATATACTCTGCTTATCGCCAATCTATTCACTACCTATTCTTTCACTCTTATCTGTGAGCCTTAACAAAAAAAAGTAGGTTATTGCCTGAGGAAAACTGTGGGGCCAATTGGCAATAAACAGAGTATAGAAAATATTTTTCTCAAATATTGGATTTTATTTTTTTATATTTTAGAAATTAATTATTAAATTAGGCAGAGGTTAGACAATGTTAAAATTAAGCACTGATAATTTAAAATTATTTCTTTAATTTTTGTTTGCCACATGCACATTTGTCTTTGGTCGATGTGCGCTTAAAAACATCAAGCAACGTCATAATGCATTTTACATACATGCACAAAGTCATCAAAAATAATGTTTCAGGTTTCGAGTTTGTTTAAAGGTCAGAAAAGATCTCAATGCACATAAAAAAAAATCGCATGCATTTGTATTTATTTCAGTTTTTTCTTGTTAGTCAGTGATAAGACCGAAATGATTCTGTATACTCAGATTTACCACTTTAAAGTCTACAAACACAATGAGTGGTCCTCATATTGAAATTTGCTTGTAGGCTTGCAAACTCACTAAAATATTCCAAGTATAGCTCTTTGTTTTTTTGCATGGATATTTGACTTTGCCTAATATTATGCCCTATTTTTGCAACAGATGTAAACAAAGCCATGTGGTGTAGTCAGCTTTCATAAGCTACAATTCCCATGGCATACACGAAAATGTACAGTTCATTCCAAAAGCGTTTTCACTTGCTTGGCAGGAGTTGAGCTAAGCAAAGTTATTCGGTTATAAAGTCTAGTAGTTTGAGCAAACATCGTAGAAGTTTAAAATGGACTTGGCCATCCAGAGTGGAAATAGGGATGAGGTTTTTGACTGGTGTGGGTGAACTACAGTACTTTTAACTGACAAGATTAATCGCTGCTTTTTATTTCAGTAAAAACATTTAACGCACTTAATAAAAACAAAGCAATAAATATTTCAGAATATCACAAGAATGTTCGAAGAGGGTTTATCCTATGCCAAACTTAAGATGTTTAAATTATTGATGAAAATAGGAACGAAAATTCCATAGCCCGAATTCTAACAGGGAACCATTGAAGAGCTCTGTTTCGAATCCAGGCTGTGGATTTTCGTTCCTATCAATAACTATTTAGTTTATTTATTTATTTTTCCTGTATTTCAAACATTGATATTTTAACTTATTACTTTTAAATTCTCTAATATTTTGATATACTGAAATTGCTCATGCCGCCATATATTATGCTTACATGCTCATGCTTACATTTTATAAGATAACGAAAGCCATTACACACGGGTCTATCTACAATTTCAAAATCCATACCCATTTTTGTGAAAATACCTAGATTTTTGTGAAAATTTTTAACCAAAAAATATGAAACACTGGGTTTAATTTTAAAAATACTTTTTTAATATTTGAATTGACATTGATGAACGCCCATTTTTGAAGATAATACGTTGATAAACACGAGTTAAAATTTTGTGAAGATACCATTTCCGATCAAAATAATTTTGTGAAGATACCGTTTCCACTTAAAATAATTTTGTGAAGATACCCTTAAACGGTACCAAATTTAGATAGATCCCTGCTATAGTAAACAGCTTATAGTATACTGCATAAATAAATTCTTTTTTCCTGTAAAGAATACGGTATTGTTAAATATGAAACATATATATTATGCTTTCCCATCATGGATGAGAATATAACTTTGTTTGCCGATACGTTATTTTTTAAACATAAACCCAGAAGATATTTTATTTCAATAAAGAAACAATAAATGGCATCTTCCAATGTGATTCGAACTTTACTTCTTTCCTGAAACAATTAATCTCACTGGTTTAAAGTATTGCAAGGAAGCCAAACATCATTCATCTAAGTGAAAACGCTTTTGGAATGAACTGTACTTCACAAATAAAAAGGTTACCATAACTATTATGGTAAAACATCGTAAATATCATGACAAAAATTATATATAAAACGAGATAATTTTTTTTTTAAATAGAGAAAAATATTTAAATAAAATGGAGAATAGCAAAAGTCATTCGTGTGGCCGTTTCAATTATCTGCTCATTATTATGGTCCCATGTTCTGGGAGCAAGTGTCCATAGTTCCAACAGTCAACAATAATACGTTATGTTGTTTTACGTATATCTGTGGCAAAGTGGCAGCAAATGGGGTCTAGTAAGATGTCCAGGTTTTGACTAAATTACCCAAGCAAACAACATCAAATATCCCTTTCTGGCTTCACTGCCCCCCCCCCCCCCCCCACCATTTAGATTAGTTGCCTTAAAAAATCGATTCCTTGTCCAAACTTGTTTGGATTCTTCCACCTTTCCCATCCAGTCAATCTAGTCAGTTGGGTGAACTGTAGCGAATGCTCTATGGCTTATGTGAGGGAGCACTATTTCTTAATAACCTGCCATTTGCATTGTTACCATCTTTTGCAGCTGGAACAAGTTTCCCAAAAATGTGAATCAAAGCAGAGACTGTTTAAAAAAGGCCAACGAACAAAACAACGTAGCTCGTCACGAACTTACTCGTAATATTGGACAGCTTTTTGAAGACATTCGTGCACTTCTTCTGGAAACTCGCGTATGTCCTGGTGGCTCACTTTACCTATGTGTTTACCCTTGGCATGATACACATTTCCTAAATTATATAATGCTCTGCCTTCACCAATCTAAAAGAAGAAATGAATTATCTTGAAGATGCCTATCAAGTTGGAATCATCTAAAGAAAGTCTTAAGCAAATTAAACCTTTTTACCTTATCGGTCAGTTCACGTGATATATCCAAATGTCTTCGACAGCATATGATGGCTTCGTCAAACTGACCCAACATTTTTAAAGTGTTGCCTAAATTCCCACTTGCTTTCCCCTCTCCGAGACGGTCGTTTATACTCCTAAAAAAATTAATAAAGTAATTCGCTTTTAAAACTAATCCGACTAACAAATATATTTTTTTGTTTACGCTTTTAAATAAATTTTGGTCTAATTTTCAGAAAAATAGCTGTGGTTATTCCATAACTGTTGATATTTTTTGGAGTTAACTTATCTTGAATTGTTAAAGAGACTGTCTTTCATGCAACAGAGAAGAACAGTGCTCTCAAATTTGTTTGCTTTTTCCCTTTAGACCTTATGTCATGCAGCCAGCATGTTTTCACAATAACCTTGCATATAAACGTCAGACGACAGTAATTGCACTTTCACGTTGTCTATGAAACACATAATGAAGCTGTATAAGCTATCAGTGGTTCACTCTGATGGCACGAGTTTAACAGACCTTATCCTACGGAACTCTTAAACTCTTCCTTCCTTCTAACTATTATATAGGGAATCTGCAGTTAAACTTTCTATTGTGAGCAAGCAATACCTTCTAATTACAAGGCAGTATGTAACCTAAAATATTAAAATATTGGAACGTAATAACACATTCTCTATAAAACAAATGGAAGATCTCAATTTCCTTTAAATAATTTGCTTTTGAGTCTGCTGCATTAGAATTTACATTACTTTACTGCAGTTATAGCTAAACAAATTTCCCATCATTTTATGTAGTGGCTGTCATCATCCAACAAAGAGTGGTAGTTCATAAACTAGATTTTAAGCTTTTCACTTTAGCAATGAATAATTTATTTTTCCCTACATTTTAATCATCCGAGGTGATTACATGATCAGATTCGAAGAAAGCACCAAACATCGCATCGACCGAACTCTCCATAAATTATAAATGATGATAATAAATACATATTTTAAAAGTCTACAAAAACTAATCAAAATGCTCCATTCAATACATAACAAGATGAAACAAACTACAAAAGAAATTGTGGCTAGGCATAAGAAAAATTTGGTAAATGGTGATTGAGAAATTGTTTATCTGACAGTAGATGGAACATTACATTAAGTAAAATGGAGTTTAAACGACTATTCGTACAATCAAAATTATTCTTTCGTTTAGTCTTTTAGAAAATTTGTTTCTATAATCTACCAATAAAGTTTCGATTGTAGCTACGAGTCATTTATTTCCACACGATTCATAAGGCAATGCAGAGCTGACTTTGCAATAAGTAAAAAAGCATCTTCGGTTCTGCAGTGCCTTTACCTTGTCAAGGTCAGGTCGTTCCTGTGGAATTCCATCGCCTTCACGTATTCTCCCATTGAAAAATATGCATTTCCAAGTTGGCTGTAGATCGCACTCAGGGTTTTCAGGTCGCTAGTGCCGGCGTGAGTGGCTGCTTCCAGGAATGCAACCCCCGCTTTCACGTTACCCGTCTTACACAGTCGTTCTCCTTCCAGTGCCAATTTCAAACAAGCATCGTTCTCCATCCTAAGACAAGAAAGGAGAGAAGGAAACAATTAAAAAGAAAGAAAGAAAGAAAGAAAGAAAGAAAGAAAGAAAAACAGATCTTGTTCCCCTTACGTTTTTGTTTTGTCTTTTGCAATAAAGTAGGGCCAAATATAGAAAATTCCCAAAGAGAAAATCCTATTAACTCCTCATCCCTTCTCTATTACAGGACCAAATGCTCATCCTCTTCGATATATAGATTGATTTAAAGGCCTTGGGCATAATTTTACCCAATGCGAGTTCTATTTGAGACATTCTCTTTGAACAGTGTTAATTACACAAAGGATCCAAGTAACACAATTCAGCATTCTTCCGAATGAGGAATGGTGCAAGGCTTCACAATCAGTGTAACAATGTATGCCACGTCACGGCAACTACTTTGTTTTATAATCTCCCTCTCGAGCATAACATTGTATTGTATATTGATGACAAATACTTATGTTTTGCTTGCTCTGGGAGAAAACTATAATGATGGCATCAAAGACGTACAACATATTACCAATCTTAAGTGTTGATATCTGAACACGGCATGGCCCTCGACAAGACAAATCTTGATATCTTGAAACCTCAACAGAGACAGTTGTCACATAAAAAGTTCAACAACAATTTATCTTTCAAATCCTATAAATTAACTTCCCAATATACCAACAAGTTCCGTTCCAAAAGTATATTCACAACTCAAATTCGTTTGTTAAGTCGAGCCAACTTAACGTATGTATCTAACAAACAATGCAACCCTCAATCCTATAGAAAACATGTATAAGCATTAGTACAAAAAAAAAAAAAAAAAAAAAAAAAAAAAAAAAAAAAGACTATTGATTCTCATTAAAGGAAACATTTCTAATGGCCTGTTTTTCGTCAATCAACGTAAAGTATGTAAGCACATGACTGAAACTATAAACCATAACAGCATGGTCTTGCGCTCCGTCTAGCATCAGACATGCAAAATAACTTAAGTGCTATGGTGAAATTTGAAATGCCACTGCAATTTTAAATTTTCCCAGTATTTAAATAAATTTTAATTTATTGGACATGCACGTTCATATCTTTGAAAGTGTGTATACAGGGGGCTTAGTATACAGGGTGTATCTGAGACCCTGTAACAAACTTTTAGAGGAGGTAGTATGGATGATTCTAAGTAAAAAAAATTCATATGAACATGGGTTCAAATTTGAATGATAACCGAGATACAAACACAACTAAAAATGCCGCCACCACGTGTTACGATGTTGACTATGTAACTTGGAAACTACTTGTTGGAATTCGATCAAATTTTAACCGTATACACAATTCTATGTACCCTATTATTCCTCCAACTTCATTATGCTTTGTGCTATAGAACCTGAGCTATTAACTTGGTGATCTTAGTGGCGGCATATTTATTTGTGTTCATATCTCGGTTATCGTTCAAATTCGAACCCATGTTCATATGAACTTTTTTGCTTAGAATCGTCCATACTACCTCCTCTAAAAGTTTGTGATAGGATGTCAGGGTTAATCTGTCGGCAGTAGACCCAAGGAAAGAGAAAAATGGAGACACAGATCAAAAGAAAAATTTGCTTTTCAGAAACAGGGTTGTTAATCGGTTGCTGCAAAAAAATACAAATAATTCTTTCCAGAAAATAGCCCCTTCGACACAAATATCAAATGCTGGAAAAAAGAAGACTGTATCGAAAGAAAATTTATTTGGAAGCGATGCTGTCGGCTTAGTGTTGCGAACAGTCGAAGGAGTTTTTGCTTTGTCGTTTGATCTACGTGTCGACTAAACTCCTTGATCGATCGAAAACTCACACCTATAAACATCTCTAATGTCGAATACGTCGACGACCGATCGTCGGGCCAAGTCGTGATAGTGGAAATTATTTAAATGCAACATCCTTTTTATTCGTCGGCTACATGAGACGCAAAGCTCTTCTGCCATTTTAAACCGTGCATATTGACCCATCTGAGACAGCTCATTATGCCGATTGACGACATTTTTGTTTGCTACACGTTTTGGAAGAGCAATAACGTCGCAGTCGGATCATCGTGACGCTTTCACGAATCCGTTCGGCATCGTCATCTGGAGGTCACAGCATCTCGATTTCTGGTTCAGGTCACGTAAGCTTGCAGTTTTTCAGCCAAAACGAACTGACATTTTGAATTTGCCGCTATTTTTTCATGAGTAGAGATTTTTATATGCTGTCATTATTAAACATTGAGGTTAAATTATGCAAAACAATCTGCATGATCAAACAATGCGTAAAAATGGTAAAAATTCACTTCAAACACCGCGAAAACTTTACGAAAACTATTCGCAGATGCCTCGCTTTTTTTTTTTTTTTTGGTCACTGTAATGCACCTTCTCATAACAGCGTGATCACTTTTTCTATACTCAATACAGCTTTGTTACACCAGTACATAATCCTACTTTAGCCAGGCTCTTTTAGCAGAGCTTAAAGAGTTTTCTCTAGATCGTTAACGATTCTAAACATCCTGCACGCTTTGAATTTTCGTGGCTAAGCAATTGTCTGGCGACCACGTTGGGACAAAGATTTAAACTCGAGATGGTGTCAACAGGCCAACTTCTTCCTAAACGGGCCTTTCCTAGATTCTTTAGATGACTGGAACGTGATTCTCCATTGTATTAAAGAAAGAAAGAGACAAAGTGTTTTATCCTCAGATCACACCCAAATGGCATTACTAATTATCCCAATATATAAGCGAACAACCATCTTCTACTATCTCATTCTAGTGGCAAATAGGCCTACTCCCTTTTGGGAGTAGAGAGATTTTTCATAAATAAATAAATAAATAAATAAATAAATAAATAAATAGTGTGACAAGTGTGTCTCTCCCAAAAACTTTGTTCACATGCTTCTGGCGACATTTGAATTTTCGAAGTCTCCTTCTCCCACCCTCAACAACTTTTTCTTTTCTAATATTTACCTGTTTTTTTTTCGTTTGACGTTTCTTTTTGTTGGTCTATGTTGTTTTCGTTTCCTGGATTTCTTCTTCTTACACTTCGAAGCTGCGACGATTTCTCCTCTTAGGCTGCTGCATCTAATCAGCTGATCGAAGCCATGCAAACGGACTGAAGGACTGGGCAGTACAGTTGTTGTAGTTGTTGTTGTTGTTGTTGTTGGTGGTGGTGGTAGTGTTGTCGTCAAAAGGGGACAATGATGCTGTTAATGATCTCGGTGATGCTGATGACGATGATAATGATGTTGTTGTGGTTCGGGAGAGAGTGATCACGAAAGGGAACCTAGACAAAATGGAAAACACAGCGCATCTATCGAGAGGATGATGATGTTCAAAACAAAGAAAGAAGCGTAGGAATGTGTAAGCGATAGGTAGGAGGTCTTATTTAATGCATTTTCAGGGAAAGGATGGGGTGGACAAGAATGGAAAATGCAATCCGTCTGCTTTGGATAGACGACATATTTAAGTAGGTGAATCTACTATCCATGCAAGCAGGCAGGCAGGCAGGCAGGGGATGGGTTGTTGTAACGGCAATCGTCACAGACATCCATTGGGTCAACTCACCGAGGAGGAGGAAACACTGGAGCTAAGCTAGGCCAGCTGTTGAGGATAATAACGTTAGAGAATCGCCTTGACGTATCGAAAAGGGTCCCTTATATAATCCACATTCTCTGCTTATTTATTTCCAATCCTCCGAAACGACACGCATCTGTATGCCCCCCCTAAAAAAAAGCGAATATTCAATTGACAGCCAGGAAATGACGCTGTAACGACGCCTACGTGACGTCAACACTGTTGACGAGACGACTTCCCGATCGTTCTCCTCGGCGGAAGAAGCACCGTTCGTTGTCTTGCAAGAAGAAGAAGAAGAGTTGTAGGAAGGAGGCAAAACAAAATAAAGCTATCCATCCTCCCTTATACCTACCTATCTATCTATACATATAAGGAAGGAAGGAGACTTGTTTAAACAAAAGCCAACTTCTCTCTTCTACGAGTACAGGGAACATGTTGTAGTTGGTGAAAGACATACGGGTGGATGCCTTTTCAAATAATAATAATAATATCATCGCAAATGAGGAGGAGGAATAATATAAAATCTCGTTTCGTCCGTTTGCACTCTTCTTTCGTTTCCCAGTTTCCGCTGCTCTCTCCCAATTGGCTTTGCACAATAAAAAGTTCCCGACAAAAACCCAAGTGCAAAATAATAATAATAATAATAATAATAATAATAATAAATGCTCATTTATTGGAGGGGTAGGAAGAGAGTCATTTCTTATTTTGATTATTTCCTCAGGAGGCAGGCATGACGCATGCATTATTTGTTTTGGCCTTATTTCAACAATGCTCCTCCATTGTTATGATCAAGTGTTTGAATGATTGAGCAGTACGTGAAATGAGGTTTTGTTTTTCCAAATCTAGATGAAAAAGAAATAGTCCATTATTTCAGAATTTATTTTTAAATAAATTCTTGACGTTTCCTCTTGTAGAGTCTACTTTTTCTTTATTATACAAATGTGTGACAGTATTCTGCATGCTTTTAACTCCGGTTTTTATTGCCCGATTCGATTGACGTTTTGTAGAGGTGTTCTCAGGCTCCATACTTTTCTTAAAATTCGACACAAAGTTCACGTCGGGTGGATTGCTCCCCACATGTTATCTAACACCTCTGACGTGACGCTTTGGATGGTTACGTGATTCTCCTCTTTAAATCGTTGCCCTCGACGTGATACTGCAGAAAAAAAAATCCGGCGAGATCGGGTCCAGGGAGGAGGGAGACTGTCGTATGGAAAAGCAGAGTCAAATTGTACTTTAATCTCGAGGAAGACATAATTATGGAGGTCCATACACTCGGCCACGATGTTGCATTGTCATCCAATGATGCACCTCTCCAATGTTACTTTGAATCGAGTCCCCTTGAGGAATGTTGTAGAGACAATTGTGGGCGATCTACATTCGAGAAATGTGTTTACTGTGAGAACTGCTTTGGTTTGGATCGTTGTTTACTGCAGATCTCTTTATATTTCTTTTCGTGCCTAAACAGGTGTAATGTACAGGGTGGCCCGTAATTCACTATATGATGTTTGACGCCGTATAAAATTTGAACAGACCCGAATTTATTTAAAACTTTTGTGCATTATGTTGCCAGATAATTTAGAAAAACATCGGTGAATTGTGCTGGCAACAGGACGGTGCCCCACCACATTTATCAATAGCTGTTCGTGAGTGGTTAAATGAGAAATTCCCAAACTGCTGGATTGGGCGACGAGGGTTTGTGGAATGGCTGGCACACACTCCCGACTTAACTCCACCAGACTTGAGTCTTCTGGGGTTATCTTAAAGACAAAGCGTACTTACATCCCATAAACAATCTGGAGCAACTGCATGCAGTTATTGCACAGGAATTCAATAAAATTCTTATTAATATGCGCAAGCCTGCTTGTGACAATGTTGCATTATGCCTACGAGCTTGTATCGATGTTGCTGGAGGAATTGTTGATCACGCTATGGAAAACCGATACTAACAACAGTTTTCGAGGTCTGTCATTGTGCAGTGATCTTTTTCCTGAACATAAATTCTGCTCCGTTCAAATTTTATACAACATCAAACATCATGTAGTGAATTATGGGCCATCCTGTATATGCATACGTGTCTATTTGCATTTGTTTTGTTTAAATTTCCCATCCACTGCAGCTAAAACTTTGTGATTCTACAGTTCGAATATTCTGCATATTTCTTGCATTTCTTGATTTCTTGCATATTTTCGAATGACATCTCAGACATTGTGCTTCTTGCGACAACCGTTGGGACCGTTCCCTTGTGAGAATATGTCTGTAAAATGTCAATGTGATTGCACGATAAAAACCAGAGTTTTAAAGAAACAAAATGCCCTCATATGTTGGTGGACACCCGATACGATGAGCTTAGCAAAATACGTTATGCAAAAGTGACCAGATTTTTCGACCAGAAAATCGGGAAGGGATTATGGGTCGAAGGTGGGGGGGGGCAAAATTTTTTTGTGGAAATCTTTATTACATAATTAAAAGATTAAGTTTCAAAACCGATTTGTTTTAAAGAAAAGCTAAATATTCGACATTTTCATTCCTCTTGCCTGTCCTTTTCATTCAATTATGTTTTATACATTTTTGATTTAACACGAATCGGAATGATTGTTTTGATTTGACACGACCAATATCCAAACTCCGTAAAGAGACCAAAAAAAAAAAAAAAAAGTCACAATTCCACAAATTGTACGACTTTAATAAGAGATTTCTTTTGGGTGCAATTTGAGTTTGTATTTAACTTTATTACTGGAGTCTTACGGAAAATTACACTCGGCCTCATAAACAAAAGATATTGGGATATATATAACATTTACAACTAAACTTGGTCAAATGTCGTTTAATCATCCCATAATAAACTATGCCAAAACAAGAATCAAAAATAATAAATAAAAATGCAGAGTGCATCCCATCCAAGCAAAAGTATGATACAATGCTCTGCCAAACTACCTTTTTTTTGTTACGTCTATTGTTTACTTACAAGTTTCACTATCCTGTTTGATGCACTCTGGCATTGAGCCATCAGTACAGTGAATGTGTCCTCGGCACAAGACTGTCCAATACACTGTGATATACTATGGTATGGCAACCTACTCTTGAACCTACTCTTGAGAAGAAGATTGTGAGTCACAGATGGTCGTCCATTCAGTGACTAGCCATACCTGATGTTGCTTAACTTCACAGAAGTTGTGTTTCAGTGAAAACCCACCAGGCCATGGCCTCGCCCTAGGAGATGAAGGGACATCATCAGTAATATTGTGAGATCACTCATTCCATTACCACTGTCTTCGTTCTCGACTGCAAGTGTCCTGATCATATCAAGCTTTCTTCTTATATCAAGAAGATGGTGATGTTTGTATTAAGCCACATTTTCACTGTAATGCATATACTACATGCAGAAATGAATCAAACCAGAGTTCGAGATCTTGTATCTTATTGGATACAGTGCCATACCCAGAGTTTTATTTCAAGGGCTGGTTCTATTCTTCTAGCGGGGTGGGGGTCCCCCAAGCAACAAGAATTAGTCGAGGTGATCACTTTCTCCTGGGTATGGCCACGATTAGATAGGATTGAGTTAGCATAGGAGACCAGAATGGGAGTTGCTTTGATATGTGGAGTCTGACTTTGTTTTTGATGCCTTGCATAGGAGACCAGAATAGACTTTATCGGAATAGGCATTTGGTTTTGGGCTTTTGCGATGAAAGGGTTGAACTGAGATAACAAGGAGCCATTCAAAATCTTTTTTTTTATGCCATACCAAGAAGGGCTATTGTCCAATATTTGGATTAAGTGTTTTTAATTCTCTCTCCAAATAAACCGAACATTCCACTATTTTCATATTTTGTACTTGGATTCTGTGTACTTGTTAGATTTATTTCTTGGGCAAGTATAAACGTATATCAGAAAGGTAAAAGTTTTTCTACAGCAAATAAAATTTCGGGAGCAAAGAGGCTAAGAACAACTCGTGACAATGCACTCGTCATCAGGACTGTAGTCCAATCAGTGAATCATGAGAACGGTCAATCACTGCATTACGTGAAGTTAAAAGAATTTTTGTTAAATTGTTGGCCCTTAAAAGGCCAATTAATTTCCTCAGAAGAATCGCAATACTTTCTTGTTTGACACATTTGCTGAGCTTGTGGTGAACAAAGGAAAATACGAACGATAAATAAAGGACAGCCGCCGATCGGCTGACGAACTTAGCCAATGTCTTGATCATGGGATCTATTGCAGATGGAGTGATTCTCACGATTTGTCTGTTGGACTATATTATGATTGAGGATCGTGACATATATTATTCCCTGTTTGAAACTCAAAATACCAAATAATGTAAATAGGTTTCAGTCAATTTGTAAATTTGGAGTGAAATAAATTTTTTTATATAATTACAGAAGCAATACAAAATAAGATTTGGTTGATCATTTTATTAGCATTCTTTATGCAAGAGAAATTCTTGTCTCTTCGATTTTTTTTTTTTTTTTTTTTTTTTTTTTTTAAGTTCATGACATTTAGCCACAATATTCAAAGCAAAGCAAATTTGATGCTCCTCCTTTCACTTATTCTTTTCCTTGCTTTAAGGATTCACTGTAGTATTCCTTATAATCGTAAACTCTAAATGGTACGTCAAAATCTACATAACCTAAAAAATAAATAAATAAATAAATAAATAAATAAATAAATAAATAAATAAAATAAAACAGTTAAATGTAAAGGATTTTTATGAACCCAACACACATTTAATTGGAGATCATTTCAGACACTTTTACTGTAATTGATTATTTTAACACAGAACTCAAATGGTAAAAACAAATCATAACAATTTTAGACTCAATACACAGACAAATGCTGTATTTACCCGAAAAGATCCCAACGTAGAATTTAAACTGCCCCCCCCCCCCCGCGGTGTGTTGTTGGTTTTTTTCATGGAAAAAAATTTCTCAAATTTAATACCAACCTCTATTTTTTCAATGTTCTCATTAAGTCGTGCTTTAATCCTGCTGGAAACGAAGACGGCATTTAGAAGGAAATAAACATAGCCTTAAATCAGTCACACATCCTTGTTGCTACATACAATTCTTGCTTTCTCCGCTATCAATCTTTTATTCAAGCTCTCAGAACCATACAATCTTAGCTACAGAGTGATCCAAAAGTCACGCACATTGAAATAATAATAAAAACCAGACGACATTAAGTAATACTATATAATATTATTTGATATAGTCACAACACGTGTATATTTTTACATGTGCTCAAGATATAAAAGCTTCAAAGTAGCCGATGTAACTTTTCAACTATTACACAATTACAGACAAATCAAATTTGGACGTGTGTGAATTTTGGATCACTCTGTAGTTCTCTACTTGATCCTGCCACTTTCCTTGGAGGGGGGGAGGGGGTTGTTTATTATATATCAAGGAAAATGTTTCGTTGTACTGTATTTACTACATATTTGGATTTAGTGTTAAGTCCAGAATTTTTTCAGGCTGTTTGTTATGGCTATCACACATTCCCTTATGCAACTTCTTATGGGGACACCTGAAGCAACACCTCCTAGAAAGAAAGCCTCACAACTGAAACGTCATATATTGTTACATTATCATAATTCGACCATTGTTGATCATATTTTTACCAATAATAAGCTCTAAATTTGGTCGACTTATGATGATGTAACAATACACGACTTTTCAGTTGTGAGGCTTTCTTTCAAGGAGGTGTTGCCTGAAGGATACAAATCTACTACATTAAACCAGAAAATGTAGTGCAACTGTGAGCAGCATCTCTGTCATTTTCTCTCCCGGAAACCGATACGAGGAATTGTGTTGCAAAACTGCCATAAACACGAGAGCCATCTCGAAGAAGTTACGTGGCAACACGCTGGATATATCAAACTAGGGGTGGACAGGCCCACTGGGAATTTTATTAACCTAACAATGACCAGTCTACTCCTGCCCTAAACATATCCTGCATTATGGAATTTTTGGCGGTTGATTTAATCCACCTGGAAGTTGGGATGTGTGAGAAAGGAAGCTGAATACAGAATTCATGTCTGCCACATTACGAAACCTTGGAAATATTCTCTAGCTGTTGACGTGAACATTGCTGCTATGCCAATCATGGCTACTGTTCTATTGCTTTCCAAAACCCCAGAGGGACTTATGAAAAATAAAAAAACGCGAGTTTTAAAATATCTAACAATTTCTTTTTTCTCCTCCTTTTTAATTTTTTAATGAAATCATTGTAAAATAATTTTTCAGTTATTGGATTTGGGTACTTATTCTGAAATTATACCATCAACGACTGTAAAATAAATCACCATCAGGAGAGAATCAGTCAATAGGAGGAAGGGTCTACGGCAGTGTTTCCCAACCTTTTTTGTGCTATGCCCCACCTAAACCTTTCTAAAATTCTTATGCCCCCCCCCCCCCAAATATATATACATAATTTTCAATATTTAAAAATTGAAATGTTCATTGAAGAAACATGAATGAACGACTGAGAGTCGTCATATGATTAACTTAAACTATGGAGGTGGGGCGTGGGCCCCACGGTTGGAAAATGCTGGTCTACGGAGTCTCTCTCAAAGCACTGTTAATGTAGACCTTCGGGACACTAGCGCCAGCTGTCAAGTGCTTCCTGAATTGCACCTCGCAAATCTAGATTAGCTGTCTGCTGTTATTCATTCTCGATACCTGGCACTAGTACTGTATTGTGAGAGTCTACAGATTGTTAACCGTTGTTAAAGATTCATAGCATTGTGGAAGTTACAAGTCCATAGACCATACCTTCTATTGATTCTGGCAGAATGTAAGGAATAGACTGCTACCATGATCTGATGGAAATGCATATCCAATTCCTGAAAATAAATCAGTGTAGACAAGAGGGATGCTAACTGTTGAAGAGCAGCGACATCATCATCAAATAAATTGTTTTTGTAAGGATGTCCATGAAATTGCTTTTTGAAAATTCTAATTTTTCTTTTTTTTTATTACAGACTTTGAAGAATTTTAGAAAGATTATTTTTTGTAAGTAATTACAAATATATTTTTAGAAATATTTTATAGAAGCATACTCTAATAGAAATTGTTTTTTATTTATACTATAAAGAAACATTTCGAAATCCTTTCTAGTGTGAGATAGTTAGTCAGTCCATCATTCATGTGAATTTATTCTCACCTCGTTCTGTAATAAGGAGGATTGAATTTGCCTCAATACATAGATAACTATCAAACGCTCTGTCTGCTTTTAATAAGGCAAGATACTTACTTTTCAAACCCGCTTATCCATTAGGCTCGCGGGGCCACCAGCCCTATAGAGGATCGCCAGCGATCGCGATCTTCCGCCATCAGGCGCATGTCCTCCCTGGTAATACCCAAGCAACTCAAACCCAGATTCCCCATGTAATCTAGCCACCTGGTTCTAGGCCGATCCTTTGGTCTTTTACCCACTGGCTTGGAAAATAACTGCCTAGGGAGACCAGTTTGCGGCATCCGTATCACGTGGCCATACCAGCGCAACTAAGATCTCTCAATGCGGAGAAGTAGCGGCTCAACACTTATAGACTCCCTTATTGTGCTGCTGTGCACTCTATCTAGTAGGGTAACACTTGCCACACCTCTCAGAAATCTCATTTCGGCCGCTTGTACCCACGACTCTTACTCTTTCGGTCATTACCCAAGTCTCATGACAAGAGGTCTAATAAGGCAAGATAATTTATTAATTATTACAGCAGAACCCAACGATCTCTGGGCTATCTCTTAATGGGATTTTTTTAAAATAATGTACTCATTGTAAATGAGTTGCAAAAATAAAGCAGTGTTTCTCAAACTTATTTCTATGAAAGCCCTCTCAGCGCATACAAAATTTAGTAACGTCCCCATCCCCCGCATCTTAAAGTTTCTGCAAACATCAAGGAGATTATATTAAAAAAAAAAAAAATCACTTGGGCATCACAGATCGTGGGATCTGGGAAATCCCTGGTTCGGAAGATGGGAGCAAGGGAGGAAGCGAGATATAGCGAAAGGGCAACTGGCATCTTGTGAAGAGCTTGCATAATAAATTGCTCTCACCATTGTTTAATTACAGAAGTGAAAGGTAAATTAAATAATAAACGATATTATAACTGGTAATAAGCCTACCAAGCATCAAGTAAAGATTTTTCTATCGAAAAATGGAAGGAAAAATCTTTAGAAGTGAAAGGATTTATAAAATTTAAAACATTCTGATGGCGCATAAGGCTCTTTTTTTTTCAACCTCTGATGGCGCATCAAGTAAACACAAATGTGAATAACAAAATGATTTTAATATTAGGAGTAGAGTAAAATCAAAGTTACTTTTCGACAGAATCACCATAAAGTTTGAGACATTTTTTTATACTGGTGTGGATGATTTTTCCAATACTCTCTTAATAGAAGTTTGCCACCAGCATGTTGAAATAAATCTCCACGAAAGCATGCTGTCTTCTGGAATTGTTTTGATTCGTGACGATGCATGACCACATATTGCAGTGGTACCCAGCAGCTTCAATGGGAAGTGTTTGATCAGCCGGCGTACAGCTCAGACCTGGCGTCGAGTGACTTTCATCTTTTTCGATAGCTGAAGGAGGTCTGGGAGGATAACACTACCACACCAATGAAGAGCTTCGAGGCATATCTCAACCTGTGGTGGCAAGCATCTATGAAGAGGGTATTGAAAAACTCATCCACTGGTATGACATAGTCTCAATTTCTACAGTGACTATGTCACAGCTGTCTTTATTTTAAGCCCCATCTGAAGTTGAAAAAGAAATACCCCTCGTATAATTTAAGCTCGCCCAACTGAATCATACACGCACATCATTTGGATGTCTTGCGCCCGCCCGCCCTCCCCCCAACTGCCCACTTGTTACTTAATGCCTCCAACCGCCCACTTGCTATTTAAAACCCCCTCTAATGATCCTGTTGCCCCCTAAGGTGTGATATTGCCTACTTTGAGAAACACTGATCTAGAGGAACTGGACAAAAATATGGGAAAGCCTGGTAAAAGAACAAAGTTCTTCACTTAATATGATGTTCAATCCCTTTTGGCATCCAAGATGACTTGAATTCTCCTGGGAATGATGATGGCAATGACTCTCTTTCAAGGTGAGGATGTGGCCTACAGGACATCTCGACATGTCTCTCCAAACCATGATTGCTTCTCCTTAATTGCTTTATTGTTGGGGCAATGTGTTTGGGAATAGCGTGAAGCTCAATTCATCAGAGCACTGATATTTACAGTCTTCCATTGATCGACAATCCCATGATTTATGGGTGCTACCCCCTCCCTCTATTGAGCGTTAATATCGATCACTAATGGCTTAGCAATACTTTGCTTATAGAATTCCTACCTCATAGCTTTGGAAGACTGAGATTGAGCTCTGCACTTACTTTTATAGCAGTTGTTTTCCTACTATTCTAGGTACAACATTCTTCTCGACGTCCTTTTCTCTCTTTCAGTCACCTCACGAATCGAAAATAAATTGGTCTTCTCGACGTCCTTTTCTCTCTTTCAGTCACCTCACGAATCGAGAATAAATTGGCAATTCCAGTCAAAATTCCAGCTAAGCAGGCTCCAAGAAATTGCCCTCCTTGGAGCGAAGCTGTGACATTAGTCAGAATGACTAGTAATGCACAAATAAATCGAAACTTCCTACCCGTTAGCTTGGTTTCTAATCACAAGTAACGAGGAAGAGAATGTTACAAGGTAATCCCACATAGACTATCCGTGCACTGTTTTTTTTGTGCGCAAGCACACCGTGGAAGCGATAACGTTGCGCGGCAGAGAGCGCTCCGGAAGTGCCGAGTTCAACAAATTTGGCGGTAAGAGGGGAAGCAAAATTGTTAGTGGTGGTCTCTTGTTAGTGTTTCCATATTTTTTGTTCACATCTTTCCTTTGTTTGTCACAGTTTTGCTGTAATGATGTGCAATACTGTATTAAAAATAGTTTACCATTTTAGTTTAGTGTAGTTTAGTTTAATTTAGTTCACTTTATTTAGTCAGTTAGGTCTGTGTTTTCATGTTATATCATTCGTCATGAGATATAAGGCTTACCATAATCCCTGGCTTTACCAACTGCTACAAGTAATTCCTGTTGTTTCTGTTGACAGAGTCCTAATAAATAGAAAGTAACAAGATACAATTAATTATTATTGTATCTAGAAAAAAATAAAAAACTAAATGCAACAACAAATGAGCATTAGAAAAGTATGGGAAAATTGAATGGTGAAATAGCTCCTTACTGAAGGCAATGCTTAAATTTAAAATTGCACTGATCCTTATGCTTCTAATTTATATCTGATAAACTCATTAGAATTTACTCTTTAACTTCATAGTTCAAACTTCCACTTTTTATAAAATACAAGTCTGGGGACAAATACAAGCAGCAGGATTTGGATTCTAGAAGCAGAAACTAACTCTATGCCCAAACACTTGGCCATCTGGTACATAATATCAAACACCTTTTTGTATGAGGATAAGTCAATAAATAAGTTGCAAAACTGGACAGAGAAAACAGCACTCAAGAGTAACTGTCAGAAATCAATCCTTTCATTTTTTCAAGTAATCACCCTTTACATTCAGACTCTTAACCCACCGTTTTCCAAGTCATATAAAGCCAGCAGCAAACGAGTTTTCTAAAATTTCAGCCACTTAGGCCTAATGTTGTAGGCAGTTCCTCAAGGGTGACCTATGTCATTGATTGTCACATGCTGCCTCATTGATTTATGAGTCGGATATCTTCTATTAATAACCATTAAAAAAAAAAAAAAAAGCAAGCAAGCAAGCAAGCTTCTATTGTCGCTTATTATGGACATGAACTATCACTCAAACGATTATCACTTTCATGATTATTAATCTCTTCAATTTGGATTTCTTGAATAGTTTTAATCAGTTTTTCACTTAAATTTTAAATCAGAAATTTTGGTTTTATTTCTTTGCAGAAAGTTTTGCTGGGGGCTTCTTAAATGCGTATAAAAAATGTCTAACTTGTCTTATTTTTTTAAAATTCCTCCAATTGTAAATTTAATTTGAAAAAGATAGTATGATGGGCTGAAAATGCATCTATAGAGACTCAATTACATAACGAGTACACATTACCTGTTATCTTAGTTTCGTGAACTTCACCGGTGAAAGGACATATAAACTGTTTCAGCAATTTTATATTCTGCAAATTAAACACAATTCACTTAGAGGACAGCTATGATCAAGTATTGGGAAAGAAAAAATAAATAAAGAAAGAAATCGGGGAATTCTGCCCATACTCTGTAATCAAGAAGTAGATATTCATCTCTGCAAATTGGACAGGGGCTTCCTGTTGATATAACACCTTTTCTCTAAAAAATGAAATTAAAAAAAAATAAACATTTACTTACAAAGAAACACCTCTTGTCTATATTGTAAAGAAGAAATATTTCTTTGTATCATCACGTTGTCTATCCACAGCGTTTGGTTGGTTTCTATTAAAGGGTTGTTCAAACGAAATTGTTTCTCCTGCAATATTTAAGCTGACACCAACAGAAAGAGCATGTCGTGATCTAAGTCAACACAAGTCTTCGCCATGGTAAGATGTGTGTTTATTGAATACTTTCATACTGAAACAGGATGAAATGCTGGAATGGCTACAAGAGGGTAATGTGATGCTGCACGATATCGTGTAACCCTAGAGATGCTCCGTAAAAAAACCATAAAAACTCAGACAAGTTGTTCCGTGGGGCTGTCCTGCTTTATAATGCCACTCCTTTGGTACTCACAACAGTAAATATTCTGTAACATTTCCACTGGGAGGTTTTTACCCATCTTCCGTATAGTCTGGGCCTCTCCCTCTGTGACCTCCTTTTCATCTTTGGAGCAATGAAAAAAGGCTTTAAAAAGAAGGATGTTCACGTCATGCTGCAGTGGAGGAATGGTTTCAGCCACAGCACACAAGCTTCTTTGTGGAAGGAATACAGAAAGTAATTGACTGTTAGGGCCACTGCCTAAACAACATGGGTGGGGGATTGTGCAGGCACGCCTGTTCAGCCACATCTGAATATCCGTCTCATTGCTATAGCCAAGTTACTTGTATTCTGTTGGTGAACCATATTCCAAGCTTCATTTGAACACCCCCTATAGATAATAATAATGGAAAATAAAGTTCCACCTCTAACAGTAAAGTTTCGGTAGACAAAGCAAAGGGCACCATAATCTTAATGTTTCGACTCTGTTAATTTATATCCACCAAATTTTGAGTAAATTCTCCTTAAACAACAACAACACACATTTCATTTAAAAAAGAAAATATTGCACACTTCAACCATAAAATGTAAAAACACACTTCTTTTTTTGTTTTATAAATTCAAAAGTGTAAAAAGAAATCAATTACATGAAGTATTAAAGCACATTTCATTTTTTTACATTTTTTAATCTACCTAATAGTTTTACTTCAGCGTGGATGTTATAATTTGCAAGAAAATTTGCAATGCAAGTTCTGGAATGCATTTTACACACTGCTTTGCAATGAAATTACCCCACCCACAAGGAGTTATCCGAATGAGCCAAAAGTAGGTATACAGCAAGAGATACATCTGAACACACTTTTATTACGTTACGGAGCCAAGACATACACTCGTTTGTACAGGGTGTCCCAACGGAAAGCAGGTTGTGGCACCACCTCTAGTGGCAATGCATTGTTCCAGCCGCAGGTGTAGGTGATCATACAGGTGGTGAATGTCATCTTGGGGTACGTCTGCCCAGGCCTGGTGAACCTGCTGTGTCAGTTCATGGAGATTGCGAGGTGATCGTAAACGACGTCCCACCTTGTCCCACACGTGTTAAATTGGCGATAGGTCTGGGGACCTCGCGGGCCATGGCAGGCAGTTGACATCATGTTTGCCGTGGCGAGTCATGCTCATGTTTGCCGTGTGCGGTCTGGCGTTATCCTGCTGAAAGACTGCGCAGTGTATGGTGTGCAGAAAGGGCAGTAATACGGGCTGCAGAATCTCTGTGACGTACCATGCTGCTGTCAGGATGCCTTGGATGGTGACTAAAGGCATTCTGGTATCGTAGCCGATGGCACCCCAGACCGGGTGGCAGTGTTCATTGGTACGTTCCAATGGTCTGCGCCACACCCATACGTGTCTGTCGTTGGCATCCAAACAAAAGCGGGATTCGTCACTGAAGACCACAGGCACCATTCCATTCGCCAGCCCACTCGTTCACGATACCATTGCAGTCGTATCGCGCAGTGCTCAGGTGTCAAAGGAAGACACAACAATGGATGCCTGGCAGACATTGTTGCGGCGTGTAACCGGTGTGCTATTGTCGCTGTCGACACTGGAGCAGTACCAGGAATAGTGATGTTGTCGCGCAGTTGCCGCAGGGTGATGTTTCTGTCTGCTAGCGCTGTTCGCAGTATCCACCTATCAGTACGAGCTGACGTGCTTCTCTGGGCCCCAGAGCCTGGTCTTCTGGCACGTGTGCCTTCCTCTCGCCATTGCCTCCAACATCAGCCTACCGTCCATGCGTCCCGCAACCCATGGACAGCAATCCGTCTGATTGACCATCCAGCCTCGGAGAGGCCAATAATCCGACCTCGTTCAAAGTCCGTTAACAGCGTGAACGGTTGTCAGTGTCGTCATCGTGGCATTGAGACCATTGTGCGGATTACAGTATTGTATGTTCACGAGGCAGTTGCTTCCTCCCTACTGCATGGAACGCCTCCACAGGTGTCATCTGATGAGCCTATACAAGCACTCAGACACCCTGTATCAACCCAAATAGTCATGTCCCGTGAGCATGCATCTCATTGTTTACTAGTTGGAGGTAGACGACCCCCCCCCCCCCCCCAAATACGGATGGAGAGGGTGGGGGAGGGCCTTGGTGGGGCAATTTCATTAATTGTACATTAATCACGCAAATAAAGGAGAAAAATATTAACTATGATGCAAGTTCTTAATTCTTGTTGAAGGACTTGGAAAAGGAAGTTCTTTAAGAATTAATGCTGTACAGAGAAAAGCATGACTTTGTGGGTGTCAAAATAGGAAACACAAAAAGTGTAACGCAATGTAATGACCAATATCACATGCGAATGCATCGTGAAAAATTCCCCGAGAAAACCAACTTATTTTTTAACTATTGGAAAGCTAACTAATAATGAAAAAGATAGAAATGATTACTACATGAGTATTGAAGATAAGGTTTTAAATAACCCAAAAAATTTTTGTAAAAGTACTAATGAACTGCTTGGAAGAAAAAATCAAAACAACGATAGTGATGACTACCTATCAATTAAAAAGAATTTAGAAAATATTGGAAAGTATTTTGAAATGATGAATACCTCTAAATGATGGAAAGTAAATGTGTCACCTCTAAATGAAAATGAAAAACAAAATTTGAGAAACATTTCTGCTACAATATACAGCAAATTTAATTTTGATTATTTCAATGAAAACACTATTCTCAAGATTAGTAGGGAGATATCATGCTCCCGTAGCGTAGATACGAACGGTATACTAGATTTTGTCTATAAGGGTTGCCTTGAGATTATATTGAAGCCACTGATGTACATTTTTGATTTAATAATTGATTCGGGTAACTACCCTAAGAGATGGAAGACATCACTCTGTAATCCTATACCAAAACAAAAAATTATATAAGGCCCACAATCATTTAGACCAATTAATATAGTTGCTTATCCTGCAAAAATCTTTGAAACACTAATTTCCAATGAAATCATAAAGTACTTTCATTCAGTCTTGCCAGATTGGCAACATGGGTTTAGAAAAACTAAATCCACAATAACTAATCTTGATCGAAAACTTGCAGAAACACTAGAAGCAAAGAGCCAACTTGATGTGGTTTATTTTGATCTCACAAAGGCATTTGATCGAGTTCCCTATAATAGATTATGTAAAAAGCTTCTTGAACTCGGCTTCAGCAATCATGCCATGAAATTACTACGTAATATAATAGAGAATCGGAAATTTAGAGTAAAATTTAAATCTTATACCTCTTCCGACTATAAAATGAATAGTGGTATTCCACAAGGGTCTTCTTTGGGACCTCTGTTATTCGTCATATATCTGATAGATGTGGACTGTTATATTAATCTTAGAAATGTGGAAATTTTGGCATATGCAGATGATTTGAAATTATTTAAGAAAATTAGTAAAATTGAAGACTCTAACGTTTTACAAAATGAAATTACAAATCTTGAGAGATGGGTCAGGAAAAATGGGATGAAGATGAATATCGACAAGACTTTTTATGTTAGGTATACTAGAAAAAGCATACCGTCTGACAATAATTATAGCGTGAATGATAACTTTATAACTCAGAAGCATACGATTCGTGATTTGGGAATACATTGTAGTGATAATGGAACGTTTGTTGAACATATCAACTATCTGATTGTTCACCTATCTAGAATTACGGGAACGATAAAAAGATTAAAAAAATTTTTCCATAAAGTTCGGACATATGAGAAATTGTTTGAAACACTCATAATGAGCAAAATTTTCTATGGTTTTGAGATATGGTTTACCATTATGAATTATGCTACACTCAGATTACAGAAGAAAATTGATAGCTGGAAGAAATTTTTAAATTCTTTAAAAGTATTAAACACATTAGTATTATTTTACCTGAATTGGCAGATCGAAGTTATCAAAGTTTACTTTTAAAATTAAGCAATGGCAAAATAGTCTGCAATGAAATTTTAAATAAAATAGGAATCGCCTACAATGTTGGCACAAAACGATCTGGCGCCAAACTTGTATGGGATCATTACAAATCAAACTACAAATACATTGATGTAGGGTGGAAACTTGTCGATAGTTATAACCGGTCCAGTGTTAAATCCACCATTTTTTATCCTTTTAATTAAACATTTTAAATTCCCTTCTTCAAATCTTTTAAATCTTTAGCCTAATAGTATGGTTGTAGTAATTTTTCTTTTCTTAATGATCCTGCTATCGGGGAGCTGTCCTGATCCTGCTATCGGGGAGGTCATCCTCATCATAGAATCATTATTATTTATTATGTTTGTTCTAATGTATTATTTTTAATTATTATTATTATAATAGATAGTTAAGTTTCATTTTTTTTATATCTTCTTATATAGATGGTTAAGTTTTTTTTCTGACTTTTCTGAACTCAGGCTCAATCTTGCCGATTATTTTAATCGTGCAATTATTGGGGTTGATGTTTCTTATTTATCACTTTCGTTTTAGTAACCCCATTTCTGGGCTTCGGCCTGTTGGGGGCGACTCTTTTTTGAGATGTCGTACATTATTATATAAATTTATTATTGTTATAATAATAACAGAAGAAACACCTCTTATCCACAAAATATTTTTACGTATTTCGAACCCTTTGGGTTCATTATTCAATGTCAAAGGAATACTTTGTGGATAAGAGGTGTCCAGTAAAAATATATGTCCAGTAAAAATATTTTGTGGATAAGAGGTGTTTCTTCTGTTATTATGTCGCTTTCCACAGTCATTCAATGTTTTTGATTGTTATAATAGTAAAACAGCATATGGGTAAAATTAATCAAAAGATGGTAGGAAAACAAAACGTTTATAGACATTCAAAAGCATTCAAAAATGCTATTATTATTTTAAAATACTTAAAAATAGCATTTTTTTCTTGATATAAATAAAAAGAATGTAAATATTTTTTTAAACTGTTTTCAATTTTCAAATATTTAATCAACTGATGATGAGAAAAAAATTCTCGAAAACGTTTTTATTTATATCAAATTTATCCCAAAAATTTGGATCAACCCTTCAAAATTTCATCTGTACTTCAAGATCATCGTTTTCCCCTATCAACATCATCTGCACAAAAACTTCATCTACATCCTCAATAGACTGGTTTTATTTCTACCATCAACAACATCTTCAATAGACTACATCCTTGAGTTTTCTTTCATCTCCCAAGTTTCGTCAAGATTGGTGACTTTAATTTTAATTTTGTTTTTATTATTTCACGATTTCCCATTATAAGGAGACTAAATTCATTTTAAATTTAAATTAATCATTTAAACTACTTAAATCAATAATAAAAAAATAATAATAATTTTATTTTTTTTGTTGTCTTCATCCTACTCAAAGATGGTTACTGATTAATTATTTACTAATTTTATTATTTTAATTTATCGTTTACTGTATGTTGTGGGGAAAAAAAGGACTTATATTCTTGGCATATACTATCCCAATTGGTATGTCACTTTTAGACCAATAGATTGTAATTTTTTTTTTTTTGCATTTTAAAATCAAAATAGTATTTTGCTGCATGTTTGCCATTTCCTGTTCGACAACAGCAGGTTCAACTTGTTGCTGACTTGTTGAACCGCTTTGTGTCCACGGCCTAGTTGCTGTACTAGAGTTCCTGTAGTTTCATATTGTTGACTTGTTTCGTAAGTTTGTTATGCTCATCGGACCTTTTCGCAACTTCTTTAACCGCCGAAATTGGCATTCTCGTTCCACTGATAACAGCTCGACTAACAAATCACGGTCCTGTAAGGAAGAGCCATCGTAAGGCAGTTGGGTTCAGAAGATGAGAATTTTCCCAGCATTACCTTTTATGCTTGTGATCGCTAAACGGGACACATTTATGTAAAAATTGTCCCACCATTGTCCCACCACCAATAAAAATAATGCATTTTATTCGGTAAACAGTGCCAAAATTTTATTGGTGGTGACTTTTGGTACCAATTTTTATTTTTTTAGAAATCAAAATCCAATGGTCCACTATGTAGGTCCATCAAATTTGGTTATGTTTCATCCATTATTTTACTTGCTAGAGGGCTCTGGATACCTCACATTATTTTATAACACCCTGTATATAAACTTTTTTTGTTTACATACCATCCTGTGATTATTATTATATACGTATCACACATTCTTATTACTATTTCATTTAATTCTCTACTAGTTTGTGAGAGCATACTAATATTTGTCAAGGTTAGCTAAAGCTGCTTCTGTTTTTTTTTGTTTTTTTTTATGATACAGGTAAGTGTGCCGTATGAACTCACTATGCATTTCAGCCTTGTCTTTGTTGGTGGGAACTGGCCTTTGAAATTTCTTCTGTAATATTTCCAGACAGGATCTTGCCCATAAGCTTCTTCATAGGCTAAAACAAGAAATAAATAGAGCTTTATTCAATCAATACTAAATAAAACAATTTACATGTATTATGTTACAGCAATTAGCAAATTAATTGTTGTGCAAGTTACTTCAACAATGCTAACTATTATTTAAACTGGCTGATAAATAAATAACATGTCATCCCATCTCTCACTTTACAAAATAATTTGGTGCCATGAAGTACTCAGAACATGAGAAACTATTTGAACTCTTTACATTTGAAGTTTGTAATCCATCAAATGAAATACAGTAACTCCAAATATAAACTAAACAACATCCTTTCAATCCTACTTTTCTGTCATTGATACTTATTTTTTAGCTCTTTTACGCAAAATTAATAAAATAAGGGTGCTTGCTAGGGTCACAATATCGAAAAAATGGAATATTGTTTGGATGAAAAAACAATTTTATTTCAAACTTTCAAGGTTTGCAGATGAGAATAAAGGAAATGAAAAGATGAGTTCTCAAAACGTTTGCCACGTTACAAAACGAAATCTCTATTTAAAGTTCTCGATAACCCGCTCGAGTTGGTCTATCGAAACGGACCTCATCACATTTGTTATTGCTGTTTTCAGCTCTTCTAAGTTTTTTTGGTCGATCTCTGTAAACTTTATTTTTAACATAGCCCCATAAGAAGGCAATAAATCAGGGGCATAGGGAGGCCAAGCAACTCCTTCGCCAAAGCGATTCAGGAAGCCTCTTGCAATGGTACGATTGTCATAGCGATTTCTGAGCTCGAATGTGGAGATGCTCTGTGCTGCTGAAACTGTGTCTGGAATCAAATGTTCATAATAACCATCAAGAATAAAACCTCTTTAACAAGAACTCAATGTAGCGTTTTGAATTCACTGTCTAGTCAAAAAAAAAAAAACAAAAAAAATACGGACCCAAGATGCCATCACACAAACCACACAAGACAACGATCATCACAGAAAAGCTTGACAATAACCATTCCAGGCATCTCACTGGCTTAAATCCGATAATTTTGGCGACTTGACATGGACATCCAACCCAGAAGTGTGCCTCGTCAGAATAAACAATATCTCCAGTCTTTTGTCAACTGCATCTGGTTCGAGAGGTTGTCCTCACTGGAGTTTGTAAGAGAAACTGTCACGATTTTTATGGGCAGTTGAGTCAAATGTCGAGTTGATATTGATAGCTCTTCCTCCATTCTTGTCTTGGCAGCATCAATGTTGTCGGCCATTTACTATTTTTTTTTTTTTTTGGCCTTCATGCCCCCTTAGTCATCAGCCATTCAACCTGTTCGTTCAAATTTGGCAAATAATGCTACTAACGTACTTGATATTGGCTTTGGCGTATTTTTAAAGGCACTACACCATTTCTGAGTGTTTTGACGGGTCTCTGGTCACAAAGATAAAAAGTTTTGACTAAGAAAACCACAAGAAATTTTTTCTCAAACCCAAAATATATCCTTTTAAGTTTTATTTGCAAGTTTCAAATTTAATGTTAATAAATATTTTCACAGTAGTACATTTTCATTCACAATAAATGAATGGGAATAGTCACTTCAAGATAAAGAAAAAAAAACCCATCAAAACAAATTAGTAATGCACTGTGAAACTCTTAAATAAAATCCTAATCCTAATTAAAATGAAGAAAAGACAAAAGAATACCTAGTTTTGTTTTCTAATACCTTTGCTATTCATGTATTTCATGCCTGTTTCAAAAGGTATAGGGATACTTCTGTCCTTGGCCATATCTCTCCTTTCCTCTACCTCTTCAGTGGCTTCTTGTGCTTCATTATTAGTGTCACTTGTTGAAATACTGGACTGTTTGCTAATAACTAAAACCTTCGGATGTAGCAGGGTCTTTTGTTTATTAACCTAAAAAGAGAATGTCTAATCTCTGTTAGTCCTATGTATTTAATTAATAAGCTTTGCTTTACCAGCATGAACTATACAATAAAATAATAAAAGCAAGTTGGAGTGCACCTAAATAGTATTCTCTTGTATACAAAGGGAATATCTCTAATCACCAAAAATACCTGGCATCTCACAAAGCCTTCGAAATATCCATCTGCCATTTCATATTGCAGAGGATTTCTGGGATTAGAGGTTCTTCCTTCCTGTACAGGCAAATCAATGCCAAAGTCCACCAGAAGACGCTATGAACTGCATTAAAGAGCCTAGCCAGTAGTAGGGCATTAAAAGGTTCAACAAAGCCAACAAATGTGCACTTGTGAATTTAAATACCTTGACAGCCAGAATTTGTAAGGTGCCAGGTCTGGTGACCCAAGAGGTCATGCCTGCCAAAAGTGTCAGCTTAACATGCAATTTGCTCAAAACAAGTCTTGCAGCACTTGCAGAACAAAATGTCTGAATGCAGCACTCTCATTGCATTAGATTGTAAGAGCACTTTGACTTAGAGTGCTTTATCTAGTAATGACAATATACTGATATAAAACACTTTCAATCCTGGTTACGTTCAATCTAACAATGAAGTATGTAACTAAAAGTGAGCAATAAATTTTTTGATTTCTTAACAAAACTGTCATTCTGATTATTTCTATGCAAGCCATGTTGTGCTATTACCTTTTGGATTACCCTGTAGATTACCTCATTTGATTTGTTTGTTTAGAATTCTGTATTTTTGGTTATTTCATAAAATTAAGAACTACATGCACTTTGAAGGAGAAACTTTAGGAAATTCTTTGAAACAAATTTGTTTTTCTATCAATTCCTCCTCATCCCCAAAGCATTTTCACTTTTTCACCTGCACAGCCCTTATTAAGGATTTGGAGGGTATTAAGGATTTGTATAGACAGTAATGACAAGATAGTGCTCAGTATTCAAAACATACGTTTTCACACATTATTGTTAAAGGTAAACTATGACCACATACTAGAGAGAACAATATTACATAATCTAAACTCAAAATTTACAGCGACACCCAATAGACAGTCTGCTTTTCGGTCATTTATTTATTGGACAAAACTATTTGCTACAACTAGTTCTTACACACTCACATCAGAACTTTGTTGCCACGTCTTTTGCTTTGTGCAGAGCTTTAACCCAGTTGGGAATGAAATCAATGAATCAGGTGATCTTGGCCTGTAGAATTTTGATCCATTTGGTACGAAAACATTCAAAAAGTGCTGTACGGGAAGCAAGTTTTTGTGAATGCTTTTTCATGACACGATCAAGCATAGTCCAGACATATTCAATGGGATTCATATCAGGTGACCGACTGACCCATGGTAGTTTCTGGATGCCATGTTGTGCCTGCCAAGCCTGCATTCTTTGAACAATGTGACAAGGAGCACAGTCCTCCATGAACAGAATGAAGGTTTTATTGAGAATCCCGCTGGAAATATTGGCAAAAGACCCATCTCCAATATGGCTGTGTGTTTTTCTGCATTAATATTAGCCATGCATTCCACTAGCTCAGATTGTCTGGTGCTCCAAATAGCACCCCACACCATAACAGAAAATCCACCATGCTTGACAGCTGGTTGCAGTTAGTTCATGCTGAGCTCTTAGCTCTTCAGAACCATATCCGACCACTACAAGAAAACTGGGAAAAAGATGACTCATCTGAGCAGATGACATGATGTCAAACACTCAAAGGGCGTTCTATCATCTCAGTTGCCCAATGTTTCCTCTTGGATTAGAAGGGGTTTTCGCCTTGCAGTTCTCCTATGATAGCCTAGCTGGTGAAGATATTTGACAGCCACATTATGACTCACTTGCAGGTGTTCTGCCATATCTGAAGCCTTGCAATGGGGATTTCTCTCAACCACTTGTTTTGAACCCTCAGTTGTCGTGCTCTCAGTCTGGCCACCCTGCACGTGAGTCTAGAGTTTCCTTTTTTTAGTTTTGAACTGTGTAATAATCCTGTAGACAGTAGAATATGATTTGTGCGGGAGATTTTTCCTTTGGCTGACACCATCTTCGTATTGTCCAAGAATACGCCCTCATTGAAAATCACTCAGTTCTGTGGCACCAGGCATGTTTCTTCAAGATGAGAGTAAATTACTGTAAAACATCAGTGCACATTCACAATTATTTCTATGAAAAACATGAATGAACCTGAAATGTGGGTTGTCTATTTGCTTATTGGGTGTCACTGTAAATAAGAATTATGGAACAAGAGATTCTTTCAATAAAAGTCTTTTCAACAGATAATTTTAAATACAATGATACCCTGACTTACAAGTTTAATTTGTTTTGTGGCCAAGCTCGTAACTCAAATCACCCCATTGAAATGACATTAATCCGTTCCTTCCTCCCAAAAAACCACCCCAATTATTTGTTATGTGCTTTTCAATATCATATAAAATACAGTGCGCAATACGTTTAATAAAAGACATTAAAAGAAATGAACTGATTTTATTAATTTAGTACAGTACTGTTCTTTGAACTCAAGTTTCTTAGGACCTATGGTTAGAAATGAATTTGGAAAAATAATTGCACAAAAAGCACACAATTCCACTGAAATGCTTTCACCACAAGAAAAAAACGTGGTGGCACATGAATGTCAACGAGCGAGATGCGGAATGCTTGCTGGATGTTGTGACAATCGCTGCATCACTGAAGCTCGCTCGTAACTCGGATTTTTCCTCGCAAGTCAAAGCAAAAAATCGACTGAGCAACTGCTCGTAATTCGAAAAACTCGTACGTCGGTGCACTTGTAAGTCAAGGTATCACTGTAGTTATCATTATGGTGTCATGTTCGCAAAGTTTTTTGTTTTTTTTACATTTATTACAAGTGAAGTTCACTGTATTTAAGTACACAAAAGAATATCACAGTTTGCACAATTGTTTTAATTTCTCACAGCAATATAATATGACATATATTATATTGGATGAAAAAAAACAAAACGTTTATGCAACTTAAGTTAGGAGGGTTGTTCAAGAATTCTTGCCTCCTAGTCCATAACTTTGTTAACAGATTTTCAAAATTCTTTTTGTATCCGATACTTACATTTGTCCTCTATGTAATGCACTATTCACTTTTCGACATTGTCCCCATCCCTTTCCACGCATTGCGCCAATGCGTGACTAGTCAGGTGAACCCCTTCGGAGAGGAATTCCGGAATTTTTGTCGACACCAGGATTAAATGGAGCTTTGGATCCTCTCCTGCAGCACTGTAACACCCGCCCATGCACCACAGGCATTCCAGTGCCTACAGTTCAAAGATGAAAGACTTTGCACCTTGTGACTTTCACCATTATCCAAAGAAGAAAGAGTACCTTAAGGGACACAAGTTGTGTTCTGACGACGAGGTGAAAGAATACAACTGCCCCACTGTTACCGGTCTTCTCCCCATTTGATGATTTAAAGTTTGTGTATTGGTTTATTAATGGAATTTTCACATTTATCCAATGTTTGATATTAGCATCTATGGGGCATAATCCATCACCATCCGAAGTTTGTAAGAAAGTAGTCTTCCAACTTAGGTCATTCAGTTTTTAAGCGCAGCTGATGTTCAAAATGCCCATCCTTAGCTTAAAGCATGCAAGAATATAACTTATAATTAATGGTAGTAGAAATTGGTTGAGTAGTATGTGTCCTAATGGTACCATATATTACCAATGGAAATTTTCTATACTAAGATATGGCATGTAACATATCAAACAATCATAACTCACCATTGTTGAAAATATTTGACGTTTAAAGTTTGTGTATAGGTTTATTAATAGAATTTTCACTTTGGAAGTATTTTTGTAACTTATATTTGAAAGAAAATGAGATTTAATCAATTATTCCCTATTAATTAATTCAACTTCAAACCAATTCTAAATTCAACCTTAAAAATCTGTTCATATTCATATTTTGTGTCTGAAAAATAATTATCTTGGAAATCATCAGTGAAATCTGCACATCATCTGAGAACAGAACATCAAGGACTCCAAATTGTGATCACTGCAGACTTGAAAAGTGAACCTGCATCATCATTATTATTTATGTATTTATTTATTTAAGTTTTTACCTTATTAATAGAAAGCAATTGATTAAATCTCATTTTCACTGAAGTTATGGTTTATTAATACAATGATGCTACACTTTGTTAATAATTGTACAATAAAGAACAAATCCATAGGTTGAGCTTCGTCGAGTATCATAGTGTCTAAACGAAATAAAGTAAGGGTCAAGAATAGATACGGTAGTATGATTTTTAATACGCCTTACGCGTTTCGGCATTAAGCCATCATCAGAGACTACAAGACTACTAGTTCTGGTTGGTTCTTTAGGGTTTTTGGGGCATATTACCTGCTTCGTCATTTGCATCTTACTTATTCTAGAATCAATAGGTATGGTCATTTTCACATTCTGTTAAAGGAAAGTGCAAGAAATGGTCAGTGCTGTGGAACCAACCAGGAGGAAAAATTTTGGGGACATTTAATTATTTTTAAATAAGCTCGGTATTATTGAAAACCATCCGGTGATGTCATTTTGGTAAAGAGTAATATCGTCAGCAACTGTAAACGACAGTTTTTCTGATCATGTTGGCTAAAGGATAATAAGTTTTTATTATCATTATGTAAAACACCATTTTGTTTCACTGTTGACCATTTATGCTAATGAAAACTTCTCATTGCATACTACGATGGCTACTATCCTTAAGGGGCGATTTTATTTGCAGAAATCTTATCTCCAGTAGACATGATATGGGTTTTTTACCAGAAACTATTGAATTTCGTTCGATGAATTTTGTGCCAAATTAGGGTACATTTGTTTAATGCGAAGAATTTCATGGCACCGCATTTGTTTAGTCTCTATAGATCGACAACTTCTCTTTGGAATTGCCAGTGATACTTGTGCAATTAGAGAAGGCGATGGAGGTTTTAGCCAATGCCATTATTACAAACGAAAGGACAAATTCAAACAAGAACAGAATTTTCATATTAATAGGGTCACGGATGAGGTAAAATATTTTTTACCTCATCCGTGATAGGGTTTGGGATCATTTCGGGTTAAATTGAACTATCTGCACAAATCGCGAGTCAAATCGCAAACGCAAGTCTCACTCTCGGCCCTGCGGGCCTCGCTAGTCAGTGTTTTCCGTACCACTCTCGGCCCTACGGGCCTCGCCGGTCACTGCTTTCCGTTACTCGAACGCCTTCGGCGTTCTGTCTACGACGTCCCCCTCCGGGGGCAAATAATTGATATATACCCCAACCTATTTGGTTACAGGGGGCAGTTGGTTTCCCCCCGGCCGGTTACAGGAATCGCGACAATTCAGTTTGCGGAATAAGTCATCTCACGATTTGTGCAGATAGTTCAATTTAACCTCATTTCGAAATTATAAAGTAATTGTAAGCATTAGAAGGCATACACTGCTGTTGTCGATTGCACATTCGAAAGCAGTCAATCTCGCCAACTTGTTTGACGACTTTCACAGCATCGGGATCATATTACAGCTAATCACTTTTCATAATAGCAGACAAACACATCCATAAATCTTAATGCATTATCTGGAAAACTGTCACATATTTTCATTTGAAAAACGTGATTTCATAAGGGTTTAAGACATTTTTGGAAATAAACTCTTCAAATGTCCTTTTTTTTCTTAACACAATTAGCTCCTCCACTTAATGTCATCAACTTTGCCACCAAAACTAGTGGAAAAGCCACTTAAAAGGAGCGGTTAATTTCTACTATCTGACCGAAACGCAACCCCTAATCTAAGTGTTTTCTTATACGTACATTTGAAATAGGTTTGGAATAATTTCGGTTCAAAACATGGTTAATGGAGTTGATGTAAAAACGGAATAAAATCCGTGCCATGATTCACGTGTTGAAATCGAAAGCGAACTTATGGGGCAGGAAATGGATATAGAATAGCTCGGTAGAAAGAAGAGATTAAAGGTATAAGTTTAGGCATTTATTCTACCATGTTTTTCTTTAGTTTTATCTACTTTATTTTTAAAAGTTCGGCGTCAATTTATTAATTCGCATTTTGTCCGATGCTTACAAATGAGTGGAAGGGCCAAATGGTGAAACGATTCGAAACGTCAGTTGTCAATCTTAAGAACAAAACGTGAAAAATTGTTTTTTAAACTTTTTTTTAAATATCTTCCTCTTCTCTTTGTCTCTTGTTATTTAAATAAACAAACAAATAACTAATCAAATAAATAAAAAAGGCCCTTGATGCTTGTTTTTTTTTTTTTTTTTGAGTCAAATGTTAAATTCTCATTTTAGTTATCGTCATCGCCGATTCCGCCAGCAGCAGCAGAGCAGACTCGAGCCGATCCGATGATGTCATCGCAATATGTCGAAGGTAAGCATACGTGATAAAAGGGATCGCTTCGATCCATAATTTTGCGTCGACTGGAAAAGATCGTTTGGATTATATATTTGAAGACATTAATGAAGCAACTCTATTTTGATTCTTTGCAGATGGCAGACTGCACCGAAGGATACCGCCGACAGTGGAACCATCGTCTCGAAATAATCGGTCGTTAGGCCTTTCTTCGCCATTTTGTCGCTAGCGAGCGAGCACGAGCTTAAAATGGAACACAACGGAGGAAGATGAGCTGAAATCGTTTATAAGCTTAGAACAGTTTCTCTCTCGTTAAATAGCCTTTAAAAAAATCTAGATACCTAAATCCGAAAGAAGATTAATTTATGGGTTAATTCTTGGAACTTTAGTTAATAAATGTCAAAGTAAGTGTATTTCGAAATCGGCTGATAAAAATAAATCTCGACGTTTAAATAAATGTTGAACTTGTTCCTTCCTTCCTTCCTCCCCTCCCCTCACCCACCCAATTTGTTTCCTTTATTTTTCTCTCTCTCTCTCTCTCGCTCTGTTTGTACTGCTGCGCAGCTCTTGACGAATAATAATAAATGAGACGATAATCAATTTTCTTTAAAGCTTATTCAATAAAAAAAAAACAACAAAAAAAAACAACCAATAATAATAATAATAATAATAATAAACAATAAATAAAAGTCAATATTTAGCATATAAGTGGAGCGAACGCATGCACGCATCCGCCGTCGTTACTAATGAAATTAAAAGATTTAAAAATCGGTGGTTGTGGGGTTTTTAAGACAAACGAGAACCGACAAGAAAAGACTAGAGAAGAACACTACACTTTAGTTTAAAGATAAATGGATTATTTCTGTGCAGTGTGTATCCAAGTCGGTAGAAGAAAAGATGGCGGACGCGCTCCTAGGGGGGAGAGAAGGGCCAGATGACGTAAGAGCAGTGGGCTAAGGAACGCGAATGGGAGTTGATCGATACTGCCACGGCATTGGAAAGCCAACGTTGAATTGTTTTTATTATTAGACGATTGCCTTCGCTTTTGATCCTCAACAGAACCGAAAATGGCCTGCTAAAAACAAGGGTGGGGTGAAGTGTAGCCGTCAAAAGGTAAGAGTATGGCAGCAGGCACAACTGGAGAAAGGAGGGGGGGGGGTGATACAGCAGCGAAGATGTAATAAAATCTTGGGGCAGTGATATAAAAGATAAACACGACAAAAATAAGGAAATCGTTTAAAATTATAAACGACGACAAACTACTCCACTCTAAAAAATGTGTATATAAAAAAAGAAACGACCCGAAACTAAGGCGTGGGACTACCGAGAATTGTCGTTGCGTAAAGCGATGCATTAGGAAGCCATTCAAGATGGCCGACGGGGGCGGCAGAAGCATGTTTTTTTTTGTTTTTTTTTAGCTAGAATCGTGATGTTTATTCACTTTTTATTTAGAAAACGGTGAAATGAAAGAATAACCTTAGTAGTTAGGGAGGGAAAGCGGCGACGAATTTTATCCCATTATGTGCTGATTGACGGCATTTTTAAAGTTGTTTTTTTTTCTTTTTCTCTCCCTTTTCTGTCAGGTTGCCGCTAAAGTGACGAAGGTTAATTTGACGAACGCAGCGGGCGAGACCACGGACAAAGGAAGGAAGGAAGGCATGAGTTCCTATGAATGAGAGCTTCAATGGTAAACATTAACAAACAAACACAAATTCAAAATGAAGGCAAGGGAAAGTTATAATTCAGGGGAAGCCGTTGTTGCCAGGGGTTGCGAAGCGTGCGTTGTGTCGTTTAGGCTTAATGAGCGTTGCGGCGCCGGCTACACTCGACTTGCCCGCATTTCACTCGGTTCCATCGGCATTCAATCGGATCTCCCCTACCTCAATCTCCTTCCCCCTCCCTCTCTCCTCTTCCCTGCTATCGTTTTCCTATTGAAAATGCAGTCACTCCTTCACTCAAACTAGAAACGAAAGTTCCTCACTTATCGCATTGGCATTTTTATAAAAAAACAAAACAAATGGTATTTAAATTGATTAACCCAAATTGAATATGCATTTGGTTTATTCTGCTTTATCACAATAAGCGATGATCAAGGTTTTAATCGCAGTTCCTCAAACGCAAATAGAAAATTATCCCCAAGTAAATAACGAAATAAGTAACCTATTAGATTAAGGAGTGCACATTGCCTTTCTCTCAGCAGCATTAAAGTAAAATAATGTGAATTAAATATCGTTTGAGGAGTGGATTTCTCTTTCTCTCTCTCTCTCTCTTTCTCTGAGGCTGCTCTTTTGAGGTAGATTTAAAAGTAATACCTCCTTTAAATAACCGATCCCCCCCCCCTTAAATTTATTTATTTTTATTTTTTTAATGTGCTTTCTTTGATTGTATCATGCGGGTTTGCAAAATGGGGCCACAGGTGTTAGAGGTCTTTATATTCTTTATACACTGTTGAATAATACAGTGGGTTTAAAAATTTTCTTTATTCCTGTATGAAAACGACATCGTTGTCAGTAATTTCTTATGTTTTGTCGCGAGTTCAATTTGTAGACTTACGTTGTGTCGCAATTGTTTTCTGGATAAGAATGGATCACAGAGGTGAAATTCATCACATCGAATTCGAATGGATAGTTAATAGTATGAATTAATGGCAAAATTATCGACTTATTACTGGAATCTGATGGAGATGTGCTAGTGGGTGGAGGGGATTGCAAATGATTTAGTGAGTTGCCACAGGCAATGTTTATACTTTAAAAAAAACCAACTCCAATTTAAATTTATCACAATTTTCAGGTGTCTGTGTGGAGCATGTGTTTGCTCGAAAGTCCATGTTTTATCTATGGTGTATGCTACACAATTCAAAGATTATTGCAGGAAGCAGAAATGAGAAAGAATCATTTTTTTGCAGATGGTTAATATTATAATTTATTTTATCTTTGTCAGTCTTCTTTTTAATTGTTTTCCTCTTCCATTTTTCACACAATAAAATTTACAAATTCTTGGTAAAAAAGAAAAGTTGTTTGTGCATTTAAAATAATTCGTTGATCATTGGCGTTCTAACTGTATTGTAGATTTAACAGGGGTCGGAGTTGTCCTGAAAATGCTTAATTTTTTTTTTCCGTCCTTAAACGTCCTGAATTTATATACATGTGTTTAATCCTGAAAATCCTGATAATTTCCAGAATGTTTCATAAATAAATTCTTCTGCAAACAGAAGCATGGATTGTGTAAATAAACGTCAACAAAATTAGTTGGCAGGATGGTCAATTTCAGGGAGGGGGGTGCATCCCCCTCAGCCTCCTTCCCTGGGTACGGCCATGTATAACTATTACTTACTTTTAGATGCTCTATTCGAATCTGAAGTCTGAATTAAAAAAAATAAAAAAATTAAACATAATTGGCTAAGGAACAATCAACTTACCAAATATAGTAATGATGCTTTTAATTAACAGCCATTCTAAACTGGTTTTATTATTGCTTTCAAAACACTAAAATGTCCTGAAATTTAAGCAAAATTGAGTCCTTAAATTTCTGTTTTCACCACTCCGACCCCTGATTTAAATTTATCACTTGTTCATTATAAAAATGCGCTAAAGTTTTATTTAGAGTTTGTTAATCAGAAAATCTGTTAGGTATTGTTTAAGGCACTAATTTAAAACTGCACTTAAATGAAGGAAATGTTTTTTGAACCTGAACAGAGTCCATTATGAACATTTTTATTACTAAAGAATAACTCTAGAATGGTCGATGAAGATTTTATCCTGTGTTACACCTCAGATGTTGAAATAATTCATGAAATTTGAAAAGAAAATTCTATAGCCTGGATTAGAACCGGGAACCTTAAGCTCGACATGCTGATGTGCTAACCAATTGTGTCACTGTGGATGTGGAAGCATTACGCTATCTACAGATTCTTTGGGCTGGTCAGAGCAGTTACCCAGTTTGCAGGTTGGGGCTGTCTTTCCTAATATTACAAACAGTAGAAAAGCCAGTCCCAGCCTAGGTAACTGCTCTAACCAGCCGAAATTACTTCCACGTCCACGATGGTGCAATTGGTTAGCGCATCGGCATGTGAGCTGAAGGTTCCTGGTTCGAATCCAGGCTGTGGAATTTTCTTCCCTATTTTCATTAATAATTTTCATTACTAGTAAATAAAATAAATTTTGTGATATTGCTCTTTCGTAAAATAAATATACATGGAAGAAGAAAACTCCAGCTTGGTTTTAAAATCCCATCATGTTTTCCTCTTAAATAGCATTTTTTCGGTTCATATTCTCATTATTACAAGGTATTCACTTCATCCAGAAGTGTGGAAAATGGGTTAGAACAAGATATAAAAAAGTTAGTCAAATGAATGCATTTAACTTTAGGTGGTTATTAAGAGAGCATGCTATTTCCCCAAATGAACTGCTTTTAAAGATAAAAACAACAATTTCACTAATAAGGAGGGAAGTACACGAATATATACCTCACAGATTCACACCAAATTGAAATAGTTTAAAGCCACTCTTGATGCTTGCAAAATAAGAAATCATGATAGTTTGTTTCTTTCAAAATAAATAGCTAAAACGAAAAAATTTGAGCAAACCTAGCCATACAAGACTCCATTCTTAAAGCCATAGTTAGAGCAGTGAAAGTGTGTGTGCGTGTGTACACATGAAAGCAATGAAAGTAGCAGCAGACGACAATTGAATGGATTCTCAAGTTTCTAAATGAATTTAGCTTTTAAAAGTAGATTATTAATATTAGCTAATTGCCTTTTGGCAAAAAATTTGTATAGTAGGGTAGATGTACCAGTAATTGACAGTTTAAGACATTACTGTGAAACGAAATTGTGTACGTAAATCAAATTGCATTTTGAAACTTTTCTAGTTATACCATTAAATTGTAAATATAGTGCTGAATATGCCAATCTCTAAACAATTATATCTTTAAAAGCTATTAAGTTATTAAATTTTTTCCTAACTAATGCATGAATCACCAGTAGTTGACAGTTAATGCACCAGAAGTTGACAGGCAGTTTCACCAGTAATTGACACTATTTTAATTACACGTTTTTATTATATATTTTTACAACAAAAATTGACAACATTGAAAAGTAGCTGATGAAATCAAGCATTTTTAAGAATATTTAAAGTATTTAACATTAACTAAAATTGTGCTTTTTATAACTTATGTTGTTCATATAGATCATTTATCTTTTTTTCCTTTGAAATAATAAATAAAATCAGTCCCCTCCCATGTAGAGTGCAAGGACCATAAAACATGAAGGTGTTTTCCACTAGTGCAAATAATCAGATCTTGGCCAACAAATTGTTATAGAAAAACTTGATTTTTGACGATTGTTTTCCTACTTGCAAAATTCATCCAGTTCATCCTATGCTACTTCCTATCATAGCAAACAGAAAACTAGTAGTAGTCTTCTTCTTGGAAGAAAACTTGTCCTGGGGTATTTGTTGATCATCTCTCTGACAAGATTCAGGACCAACAAAAAAGAATCGGCGAATAGGGCCTAGAAAATTTATGTCAAAGTGGGTGAACTAGAAATTGACAGTCAGGTTCCTGTAATTGACACAGCTAGGCCAATTACTAGAAATTAAGAAGTTGCACATAAAAAACCATCATGTTTCCGTTATTATTATCCTACATTCTATATCACATTAATATATTTTTGGTCGTTTTTTTTTTTAACACAGAAATTATCAATTATTTACAGGTCATGTCAATTACTAGTGACACTACATATCTGGGTTCTAGTAGTTGACGGTGGATTAATACAGTTAACATATTGGTCATCTGAAATTCTGTTACTACTAAAAGAATTGTCCACTGATCACACAAAAGGATGCACATAAAATTAATAACAAATATTGCATGACATTCATGAAATAAATTCAAGTAATCAAACATGCACATAGTGGTTCATTACAAGGTTTTTTCGACTCGGTAAGGCATAGAACAATCAACATGTGTTTGTGGCCATATTTGGGAGCAAAATTCCTAATTTTTTGCTGTTCTGGGTAGCCTAATACATTGTCTAATATGAGGTGGCAACACCAATCCCTTTTCTTGCCTTGTTACTTTATTACAAGCCTTTAATCGTGAATTGTCAATTACTGGTACATCTACCCTAATTGATAACCATTTTCTTAATTTATTATTCCCTTTTAGTAATTCTGTAATCTTCGTAAGTGTTCATGTAAAAAGAGGGCAAGGCTATCGAGTGATACGTTTGCGTCGGTGAGGGGGTGTGCATCGTGGTGTTTTATAATAGTATTCATGGATGCTTAGATCATCTTGTAAATTATTACGAGATGAGTAATTGTAAAAAAATTAAGGTTTTGTGCTTAATAACACTGCTCCAACTGCAATTCTTTGGTGACCACTGTTAACAATTTCACTTCTCCCATTACCATCATGTTTTTTCAACTTTTCACATCTCTTTAAACGAAGTGGTGCTGCCGCTGTGCAACGATATCTCTTCTAAGGTATGCTTGCATGGAAAAAATGTCTCATACACCTTTGTGCACTTGGTAGTATTATGAAATTTGAATTTACCTTTCTTCTTTAATACATTGAAAAAAATGGAGACTAAACCAAATAACTGTAAACTATTTGTGTTTTGGTGTTGCACCATCATCAGAGGGACATTGAAATCTTAAATGGTTTTAAAATCCTTGGTATTTTTAATTGTAGAATTGTATATGTAGCTAGGGTTTAGCCAGCTTCTTCTTTTTTTTTTTTTTTTTAATTTTTTTTTTTATTCGTGACAGATCGGGGATCTGTCTAGGGTCAATTTGATACCGTTTAAGGGTACCTTCACAAAATTAGTTTAAGTGGAACTGTATCTTCACAAAATTATTTTGATCGGAAAGGGTATCTTCACAAAATTTTAACTGTATTTATCAACGTATTACCTTCAGAAACGGGAGTTTATCAGCTTAAATAATGTCATTTCAAATAATTAAAAGTAGTTTTTTTTTGTTTTTTTTTTAAATTAAACTCTGTGTTTTATACTACCTTCGTTCAGAAATGATTCTCTATTGAGAAAATAAACAATTTGAGCGAAAAATTATTTTGCGGATACTCTTAATTTAATTATATTTACAATGATAGGTTAATTAATTTGTATTTAAGCAATTTTGGGCGGTTTTGATCGCCTCTGGGCTGCAGTTTAACATTACAGGAATCGTCCAATGTTTCTCTGCGCATCTTTGCCAATGTGCTGTATTTATAATTATTGCCATTGTAGGATACCATTTCTCCGATCATCAGACAGGTTTTTCTTCTTTCGTTGAGATGATTCCATCTTTTCACAGTTACCTCAAGCCCACTAAGAACAAATATTTGAAGATTTTTCAAAATTTGAAATTTTACGACCATATTATGCAAAGAAAACGTGACTTAAGAACATATAAATTAATGATCATAATAATTAAAATAGTCAAAAAAAGGACACGTGAATAATTAATGTTCTTATGTTTAACAAAAGTATCAAAACGGACAATCATTTTATTAAAAATTGTCACAAAAATCTAGGTATGTTCACAAAAATGGGTATGGATTTTGAAGTTGTAGATAGACCCTTGCAGATGCCATTGAATTGGATAGAGCAGGTGCTTATCGCGCATGAATTGTAAACTCATAAGGGAATCCCTCGAATATGTATGTCAGATATCCACCAAATTGAAATAGGTTACTCATCTGAAGCTACAATAGATGCTTGCAAAATAAAGTCCGAAATTTTGTTTCTTTCAAAATAAACCATAAAAACGAAAAAAATTTGAGCACACAACCATACAAGGACTCCATTGTTTAAGCGGGCTGTGTATTAATGCGCTTAACAGAACTTCTTCCACTAATTCAGCAATAAGCACGAATCCACTTCATATGAAATCAATGGAAGTAGACAGCAGCAGATGACAATTGAATGGCTTCTCCAGTTTCTAAACAAACTTAGTTTTTAAAAATAGATTATTACAATTAGCTAATTGCCTTCCAGTAAAAAATGTGTAGAGTAATAACCATTTCTTTAATTTATTATTTCATTTTATTAAGTAATTTGGTAATCAAGCATCGGGCTGGCTTCATGTGCAACGTCAAGTAATACGTTGCGTTGGTGAGAGGGGGTATGAATCGTGGTGCTTAATAATTTTAAATAAAAACAGTATTCATGGATGCTTACCTCGTATAAATTATTTCGAGACGAATAATTGTGCAGCAAAATTAAGATTTTATGCTTAATAACATTGCTTTAACTGCAATTCTTTGGCAACCGTCGTTAACGATTTTGGTTGTCCTCTTCCGCCATGTTTGTTGAACTCTGCATTTCCGAAGTGCTCTGCTGCCTGCAACGCTATTGCTTGCACGCCAAAAAAAATTGGACTTAAAGGCTATGTGGGGTTCCCTTTCAGTTTTAAATACAGTTTTTAAGAATTTTAGCTCTTGCCGTGTCCTTTTGATATGAATAATTCATTATTGACCCTTTATTGCATATTGTCCACTATAGTGGAAGTTTTTAAAAAATTTATTGGGTTAAAACTAATAACTATAATGTCAGTTCATGGTTTTTTTCAAAAGAAGGAGCATTAAATTGCCGATTTCCATCAATGGATGGTATCTGTAGCCAATTGTTACCAGCTAAGCACATTTCAAACTTGGCCAATCAAGCAAGCAAGAGACAAGACATTGATGCTCTATACTTTGAATTTATTATGTTGGTAGAATGAATTTTGAAATTCCCAAAATTATATTTTCTATTTCCTTACATTTCATTGTGTAATTATAGAAATGTTTATAAACCTGGATCTTACATATAATAATAATTTAACTAATAGTAATCCTATACGTCCATCCAGGGCCTGTATGGCCTGAGGCCGACGAGTTGGGTCCATGGATTAACCAGGATTAACGACTGCTGTATAATGATCACAGCAGCCGGAGGGGGAGGGTGAAGATTGTGAGTCACTGAATGGTCACCCATCCAGTGGCTAGCCCTGCCTGATGTTGCTTAACTTCACAGAAGTTGTTACATTGAAAGCCCACCAGGCCACGGCCTCCCCAATTCATATCACTGAATTATGACCACCTGCTTGGAGGCTAGAAGACTATGGTGTTAGTTTCTGAACAATAACACTGTTAGAACTTGGAAGTTCTGAGACTTGCAATATTGATTATAAAATAAGTGAACTTGGCAGTTGGAGCCAGATTGCCAAGTAGAAGCTGTTTAAAAGGCCAGCAGCTGAATTCAAGGTCATGTGACATTCTTCATTTTGCCTGATGCATTAAAACTGATTTCGACAGCCAAGCTGTGGTAGCAGCTCAATATTGAATGGTGGTAGTAAGTTTTCATAAAAATGGTGGTAGCATAGAAGATCCCTTACGCAAAATGTCTTCAATGCACACTTACGGAGATCGTATCAAGATCAAGCTTGAAGTCAGCTCCTCTATATAAATAAGAAAATAAGCATAAAAGAAAAGGGAAAGCTTTCCTGCAAACTAGAAAAAGATTCAATAGGGATAGAGACAGTTCGTTACAAGACAATTCAAGATGGGAGAATTCGTTGCTGCTATAAGTCATGACAGAGATAACTGGTTCCAAAAAATCTGAGTGATTATTTTCATAATCAATAACCATACAATTAGCCTACTTAACAATCATCCCTCATTAATTGACAAAGAAATTCTAAAAATCCTGCTTTTTTGTTGAAACAATGAAAATATATTTTCCAATTTTAAGAATATAACTGTAAAACTACTTTTAAATGATTTAATGAAAAATTTAGAATCTTAAAATTTCTCAATTTATCATTTTCCTCTCGAATTAAGTAATGAATAATTCGTTTATTATAAACAAATTAAATCGAAGACTGCATAAACTGTAATAGAATTATGCCTCCCGACTTTGACAAAAATAAGGAAACTAATTTGAAATTTGACTTTATGCTCAACGGTAGAAAACTGACTGAGCCTCTTGCATATTTTTGAACCAGCTGCCTTATTATAAGAGTTGTCGCAGAAATGAATTGCCCGTTGCGAATTGTCTTGTAAAAATATGTTGGTATTCCGAATTAATAATGAAATGCTTCCCTGCATGGCAATTAATCAATGGATGTAAAGACCATCAAGGCAAGGCTCAGCATCCTTCAGAGAGAAATGACTTTATGCAGGTATGTTATTATTTACATGTTTGACTTTTGACCAATGAGGTTTACTATTAAAGTAATGACAAGGCTTAAAAAGGCCAATGAATAAAGATCTTTGTTATTAATTCAAGTGATGGCTTATTAAGTACCTTAGTCTGAATAAAGCGTCAATTAAGATTGTCCGAGCCTATGTCGATAGCGCCCTGAACCAGGGGGCTCGTCACAACTGAAATGCATCGCCATTAGGGAGCATGCATAAACCACATGGTCAATTTGGAAGGGGGGGGGGGGCAGCAAATCAGGATTTGACCACATGACCAGAAATGGAGAGGGAGTAGAGTCAAGTATTGACCACTTGGTCAAATTAATTTTAAAATCGTTCAAAATTCTACAATTAAATCTTGTTTGGGGGGGTGTTGTGGGGGGGGGGGGTCTAATTCCTCCAACACGTAATTTTTAGGAGAGAGGTTCAAATATGACCACAGGGTGGGGAGGGGTAAAAGTGGAAAAAAGTGACCACTGGGTGGGGGAAGGGTAAAAAGGTGAATAAAGTGATCGCATGGTTTATGAGCAAGTGCATGTGCAAATGAGTAAACTCGTTCATCCAATCAGAAATCTGCAGGAAACTGGCTATTACTTATTTTGTTGAAATCGTTGGTGAAACAAGACTGAAACTAGTCTGCCAATCAACACAACATAGATTGAATGTGGCATTGCCTTACTGGTCTGTTTTATTATTGCGTCTTTATTATTTCCAAGCCCATTCTCCTTTAAATAGTCGAAAATTAAATAAATTATGGATCTAGCTTGACTATGTATAGTTTTTCTTGAACAAACAGACTTACAGGTGCGATGTCTTTCTCTTTTGTCCCGTGCACTATAAAAATAGATTACACTATCGCTTGGTTTAGTCTGCATTTTTTGTATTATTCAATGATAATTTGCATGATATCAAGTTAAATTTATACTGCAGAAAAAGCTGAGTGGTTTCTGCCTCGCTTTGAATTTGTCTCATTACACCCAAGAAAAGTATGATTACAAATTTTATTGATGTTCATGAAAATAAAATTAAACTTTATTTATCTATAAGGTATGTTTTAAAGGAATTTCCTCATTTAAATAATAAGATAATTGTTTAAATAATTTAAAAAGATTTTGCTAGGTTCATGTGCAAAACGTGGTGGAATAAAAATTCCTCTGCATAGTTTTAAAAAACGTGATCAGGATAAATCTGTCTCAAGTTCCAGCAAGCAAATTGTTATGCATCCTTAGAGCACTCTTCATCAGAAACCATTAATGAGATTATTCAGTGAACAGATGAGATGACTGTCATTAAGAGAGCGTTCATTTACAAAATGAAGACCAAGCTACAGTAACTTGAGAGGAGAGTAAGAACTAATTTGCATTGAAAGGAACACGCCTACAGAAATCTAACAATATTACACTTTCCCTTTTCTTCTCAATTTTTTTTTTTTTTTTTTTTTTTACCTTAAGAGCTTAGTTTTATTTTTAGAATTTCAAAAGGTTGCATCATAGTTTGTTGACTGCGATTGAGATTACAAACTGAACGTCTGTTTGTTTACAGAGGTGAAAAGATTCTGTCTCTGTTTAGTGTAATTATTTTTTTAAATAAAGTTAATTTGAAACTGAAGTAAACACAATATGGATATAGTGAAGATATACGGCATGATTTTGAATTCCAGTTTGTTCTGTGGCAAAAATATTTTCAAACTACAAAACTATGAGTAAAGGCCAAATTCTACTTTGGTGTTCATAGAGTACTGTTGTTTAACCAAAATTACTGCGATAGTTTTTTTTTAAATTATTTTTCTCGTAATTGTATGATTATACTGGGTGCGGCAGGTATTTGAGAACAAAACTACATTCGCAGGTAAAAGGGGCAGACACTTAAGATACTACAGAGCTTTTAATACAATTTACATTTTTGTAGAAAGGACTACAAAATCCATATTGTTATTCAATAAAACCACCGTCCGCCGCAATGACAGCCTCCACATGCTGTCGGAACCGATGAGGTGGGTTTTCTTGATTTCTGCCGTTGCCTCTATAATAGCTGGCCTGAGAGCTTCAATGGTGTTGTGTGGATGCTTGTTGGACTCCCTCTCAAAGATGCCCCAGACGTAACAGTCCAAAGGATTGAGATCAGGGGAGCTGGGGGAGCCACATGTTGGGAGGGATATGGTCATTAAGATTCAATCTCATCCATGACTTGAAGCAGAGTCTGTTGAAAAACATACGACCTACCACTTGCTACAGCAGTAATCCAGGGCTTCACAACTCTTGCGAACTTTGAACACAAACGAACAGGTGACTTTCAGGAATGCAGTAATCTCAGAGTCGGAGTGTCCTGCAGCCAAGGAGACGATGACAGCATGTCGCTTCATTTGCTGGGTTATCTTTAAATCTGCCTCGTTTCAGAATTGTTAAATAGTATGACGTATTGACTATTACGTCATACTCGCGTGCTCTCAAATACCTGCCGCACCCTGTATTAACAATCCTTTATATCTCGTACAGTTTTCATCGCTATATTACATTTTTGATATTTGTATAATTTGTGAACATAATGAGAAACTCTGGATAAAGTTGAAAATACAAGAGACATTTTGGTAACGCTTGGGCATGCGCAGTTAAACATTTAGTAAAAATTCTCATATTTCATCAAATATTTTTCATCATTTTTTCATATTTCATCATCTTTAATATTTTTATATATTGTAATTGCAAGGTGTTGTCTCTACTGTAGTTTACAAAGTTTCCTAAAAATGGCATTGCAATGGGTTGAAAACCATGCATGTTATAAACAGAAAACTTTGATTCTTTTCTTTTCTTTTTTTTTTTTTTTTTTTAAAGAAACGTTTTTGTTTCCATGAAAGTGTTAGTCTCATACAAATGAACGCAGATAAGTAAAAGAAGCCTCATAAACATATGCTACAGCATTATTTTTTGCAGGATGATCCCAAACACTATTTTTTTGTTCTATTTATTGCTGGCTCCCTATTTGCCTTTGGAATAAAACCTCTGTTGAAATATGAGACGTAAAATGCTCTTTACACCCTTTAAGTTTCAAGATAATTTGTCGAGTATATTTCTAGATATCGAATGTGCCCACTTTAATTGAGCACTAGGTGGTTAATATGTAGTTAATGCAAGATAAAATGTGGTTTATAAAATGTCAAAGTTATAGTGTGCTGCTTTTAATTTAAATTGAAATAAATTGAGAGATAAGGCAGAAGGAACATAGATTTTTTTAAAATTTCCTTATGCGTTTCAATCATAAGGTCATCATCAAAGGTTATAATTTCTATTCCGACATCTGTAAACAACTGATGATCTTAGGATCGAAATGCATATGGAATTTCATAAAAAATCTGTTTTACTTTGGACCATCTACTTATTTCTATTTAATTACAAGTGGGGAGTAGAACTGTATGCGTTGTAGATAGATTTCAATGCCTTTGAGAAATTTGATTCCATGGATCATACAAAATGCTCATGGTTGACTGGTAACAAGATCTTTGGGATTGGTTTATAATCGCGCATGACTAAATGTTAAGACTCCTGGAAGAATTCAAGATGTAACTGGTGGGTGGAAGCTTCTCTGCTTTAAACACGTAGGGTTAAATTTTGTTCCATGATAAATAGTTCCCAACTGATAAGCTATTATCAATGCAGTGGCTATATAAATTATGGATTGTGAAAAAATTTTGATTACATCAGCTAGAGTTTGAATGAGTTATCTGAATAAATATGAGTAAAATATGAATATTATCCATGATAACATGACTATGGAAATGTCTTTTTTTTAATATTGATTTGCATTGTAATTAATGTAAATTTGACATTCGTTCTGTATTCATATTGATTTTATTTTCCCTGACTTTGCTGGGTGATATGGGCCAGCCCTGAGACGTTTTATATTTTTTGAAAATATTTTTTTTTGGGGGGGGGGGGCTTCCTACCAGTGATTGTCATCAAAAGAGCAGGTATATTTCTCTGATTTGGTTATTTGCCTGAAGTTTAGTTTCCGATTTGTTGTGAATGCATATCCCATTAAGGTCACTCTAGGGGAAAATTGAATAAATGAGAATTTTTCTTCTGGCGTATCATGACCTCCTTATATTACTCCAGACCTGTGCTGTGTATTTTTTACTCCATAAGCAAAACGTAGTCCTTGATTTTCCCACGAGTGCTTAAAGTGCACCATAGACCATATGCTGTAATGAATGAAATGAACACGTTTATTATATATTTATGCTTTTTATTTATTTGTTAATTTATGTACATGATTGAGATAATTTTAAACTAATCCAGGATTCATTCTGAAAAAGATATCAAAAAAATTTTTTTCATTTTATTTTTCAAATCAAAAATAGAAGATTAATCATTTATTTTCCAAAAATTGAATCTAATTATTTTTTAAGTCTTTATTTCATGCATTTTCTTTTATGAAAGCAGTATATAATCCATATTATAAAACAGAAAATATCAAAATTGAGGGGGGAGGGGGAACAGAAAAGTGAACAACTCCAGAAGCTATAAAATCTATTTATGAACCAATTAGATGCCTTATTTAAATTATTGATGAAAATAGGAGAGAAAATTCTACAGCCTGGAGTGAAACCTTCAGCACACTTGTGTTGCCATCTCAAAAATTTTTTTACCACTAAATTCAAACAAAAAATCCACTGTAGTTCTATTGTTCAAATGTAATATCTAGTGGATTTTTTAGTGGAATTAGGTGGATTTTTGCATAATTTCAGTGCAAAATCTACTAAATCTGGTGGAAAAACCACTGATCTGGCAACACTGGTGCTGATGCACCAATCAATTGCGCCACCGTGGACATGGAAGCATTACGTTACCTAATGTTCTTAGGGATGGTGAGAGCCGTACCCAATTCACAGGCTGGGACTAACTTTTCTAAGGGCGTAATATTTTTTAAAAAGTAAATAAAGAATGGTCTGTAGGGATTTTACACGCTAAACCTCAGATGTTTAAATTATTGATGAAAATGGGAAAGAAAACTCAACACCCTGGATTTGAACCAGGAACCTTGATGAATTTTGAATAATAATTTTGAAACAATAAGGTAAATCAATAAGAAAGTTACAAATTCATGTAGAAGAGGAACAAATAGAGCGATGATTTGAAAAATTTTATTTCTCCACTTAATCTGTTCATTGTTTCAAAGGCCCCCTCAAAACCAGCAACATAAAATTCTTTAGATTATGTGAACCAGTCGACAACTTCACTTCGTACAGCTTCGTTTTCAGAAAAGTATTCTCCCAAAATTTGATGCTCAGGTGCTGCAATTGTTCAAGAGGGAGGTCCTCGAGCATCCTTCATAAAACCTCACCTTTCTAGGTAAACATCTTTTGGGTGAACACTTTCCCAACGATTGTTCAAAGTAATTTTTGCTGCTGGTTTTGAGGGACTTTAAAACGATGGGACAAGTGCTTCAATATACAGGGTGTCCCGTAAGTCGTGGTCGTAAATTTAATGATATGCATATTCAATAGCAAGGAACAAAAAACTCCCTATGAACATGGGTCGAACAATGCACAGTTTCCGAGAAAGAATGACTTTATTGACATATGGAGAAAAACCCATACAAGTGTTCCTTTGGTAGTGTCTCGTGTACCTAGAACTCGTAGCAAATGCTCAAAATGCCCACCATGAATACTGCAGCATGCTTCAGATCTTCTCAAAGAGGCACGCAAATGTTTGCAAAGACCAGCATTCTCTCGCGTGTTCTCAAAGGCGTTCTCCACGCAATGGCGCAGGGCGTCCACAGTATACATGTGCTCTTTTAGATAGCCCCAGATGTGCATGCGACAATCAGGGTGTCGTCGGTTTGGGTATGTTTCTCTGTAAAGACGCGCCGCATCTGCTGCATTCCCATCTGCCTTATCGTACGTGAAATGCACATCTGCCAAGTCGGCATTGCTGTAACCTGCTGCAGCCATGTAGTCTCACTCAAACACAATCCAGGTAACGAATCAGCCAGGTCTATTTTCTTCCCTTTACATGAACAGGACATTCCGGGCATGGGGAAGAGGTTTAGTTTCTTTACTTATCATCGTCATTTCTTGGAAACTGTGCGTTGTTTGACCTATGTTCATAGAGAGTTTTTTCGTTCCTTGCTATTGAATATGCATACCATTAAATTTATGATCACGACTTAAGGGGTGTTATGTACAGAAATAAAAAGTAATTTTTAAATCAATACTTTTTTTCTATATCCATTGAAAACATACACTATATGATCACAAATATCCGGACACATGCACGTTTGCGCTCTAGCCACGATTTCATGGAAATCAATAGGGCGTTGCACATCCCTTTGCCCGAATCACAGCTTCACCCTTCGGGGAAGACTTTCCACCAAATGTTGGTAGGTACTTTCCGGAATGTTCCTCCATTCCTCCCGAAGAGCGAGAATCAGTTCAGGTACAGAAGTTGGCCGATGTGATCTGGCCCGCAAGCGTCTTTCCAATTCATCCCACAGACTCTCTATAGGATTGAGGTCGGGACTTTGTGCCGGCCAACCCATTTCTTCGACCCCTGAGTCCGCAAACCACTGCTGTACACGCCTCGCTTTGTGGCACGGAGCATTGTCGTGTTGGTAGAGAAATGGCCCGTTTCCGAAAAATTGCCACAACGTTGGAAGTGCACAGTTGTCCAAAACATTCAGATAACGGTCGGAGTTCATGATTCCTTGCACAGGAACGAGCTGGCCCAGTCCGTACCATGAAAATGAGCCCCACACCATGAAGCTCTGAACTTGACTGTGGGCTCTGTGCACTCAGGTAAGAAGCGTTCTCCAGGTATGCGCCAAACCCAAACTCGTCCATCGGATTGCCAGAGTGTGTAGCTAGATTCGTCTGTCCACATTACACGTTTCCATTGGTCCATTGTCCAGTTTCTGTGGGCTTTGCACCACTCCAGACGTCGCTTGGCGTTGACCCTGCTGATGTGGGGCTTGTGGGCAGCAGCACGGCCATGGAATCCCATCGTGTGCAGTTCCCGACGAATTGTCATGGTACTGGCATCATTTGCAGAGGCGTTTCGAAACTCTGTGGCAATTTTTTCCGCCGAGGATTTCCGGTTGCTGCGGGTGACACGACAAAGCACTCGACGGTCTCTGTCCGTTAGTTTCTTGGGTCTACCGGTTCGTTGTTGAACTGTTGTTGATCCCCGGGTCTTCCATTTCATAATGACATCGTCTACTGTTGACTTGGGTATCTGAAGAAGGCTGGAAATGTCACGCACGGACTTGCCGCATAGGTGACATCCAACGATGGTTCCACGTTGGAACTCACTGAGCTCTGCCGAACGACCCATTCTTGCCAATGTCCAAGCAGAATTGTATGTGAAGGTGTGGGAAGCTATTTAAATGATGTGCAAGTCATTATCATGTGACATTGGGCCAATTGATGATCTCTGAGGGGTGTCCGGATATTTTTGATCATATAGTGTACTTATTGACTTCTGATTGCAATATGTTCAAATTCTTATTTACACTAATAAGCAAGACAAATTTTAACATATGGTTGTAAAATTATGTAAGCTTCAATGGTTTTTCTTGTTGTTGTATTTTTTTTTAAGAAGCAAAGTTTCATCTTCCAAATCTCTCTCTTGGCATCATTAACTATTAATATCTTCAATAATCTTGGTAAAATATGATTTACAAGTAAAACTGTGCTTTCAAATTGGTACGCTGCATCCTGTCTGGTGAGAAATTATAGTCTACCCTCGATACAGTCGAACCCTGATAACTCGAATCTTCAGCAGACCAGATAAAAAATTTGAGTTAACAGGTTTTCGAGTTAACCAGTAAATCGAAAACAAGGCTATATGACATCTACAAAGACCACATGATACTTGCAATGCATCTATAAATTCGATCATTTTTAATGAGAATTAATTAAATATACAATTATAGTACGGACTCTGTAAAAACGCGATCTGTTCAAACGTGAATTCGACTCTTAATGCGATTTTGACATAACTTCCGAATCTACTTCCGGTTTGCAATCGTTTTTGAAAGGCATCTCTTTTGACCATTTATTTTTCATTCGACGACATTTACATTCAAAACTTTATAGAGAATTCTCTTTTTTCTTGAATTTCCGTCATCGTTTACTATATCTAAAAATTTTCTCACTGAATGCTGGCAATCAACAAATTCGATTCTCAATTTCGTGTTCGCGTTAAGTTTAGATTTCCATAATGGCTGCCAGCAACCATGAAATATTCTTGCGTAGTTTTCTTTGTCGTCTGGACGTAAAATTAAAGTTGAAAAATGAAATATTTTCAACTGGTAAAGCTTTTCGAGGAGACTGGCCGAACTTAAGGCCCACTTTGATATAGCTCGAAAAAAAGGAGACACTGTAAAGCAACAGATCGATCATTTCTTTAGTCAAACTGCATAACTTTTCTTTTCATGCTAATTCTTCATTACTTTTCATATTACTGAATTTACCAGAGTAAAAGATGCCCCCCCCCCCCCAAATTTGTAAGTCAAAAAACAAACTATATGCATTCCCACAGTATTGAAATTTTACTAATAATGTATTACCAGGGATGGATGAATGGGGGTATTACACATTTACCTCTTGCATGTAAACTAATGTATTACACATGAACAATTGAACCTTTATATCAGTAGTCTTTAAAACTGAACAAAGTAATAAAAACTGACTTAATACTATGAAGTCATCCATCTTCTGTGCCATTTAATGCATTTGAAATGCAGTACTTTTTAAATTCCCTAATGAGGCTCTTTAGAAATGACATCCCATGTAGATTGATCCGTGTTCCGGATAGACTTGGAGAAGGTTTTTGTTTTCTTCCTGCTGGTTAAGACTGTGATTGATTACCTTGGTATCAACTAGTCTGTACATTCTTCCTCAGGTCTTTTGATTACCACAACATCTAAAACTTAATATGTTTTACTTTTTTAAGACGACCCATCTTTTTAATAAAGAGTTATATGCTCCCTCATGAGATCCAAAACAAGCATTCTCTTTTTTAATAAAGACTTTGGACGTTTTACACCAGGCATTTTTAATTCAGTCAGCTTGGTTGTGCAGTGAAGCCACCTGCCTCTTGCTTCCTCCCATTTTTTTGCTCTTACATTCAGTTAAATACGGTATTTTCAAATGGCTTGTAATGATTCTGTAATATCATTTAATTTATAAAAATAAAGATTTCTTATTCTTCTTAAGTACAGTTGGCCTACTTATTGGATTGTAGTTGAGGAGAGAGGGGAGGTCGCTCGAGCGTTCCTGGATCTAACTTATAAATTGATGAATAACAAACTTGGTCCATATTGGATTAGTTTTAGAAATATTTTAATAGTTTTTGCTTTAAATTTATAAATATCGATTCACTAAAACCAAATATTTCTTCGAGTTATCAAGGATTAATTACAAATTTCTTTGAGTTAACAAGTGAAATTTCTATTAATTAAATACTCTGGAGGATGGGATTTAGAGTATCGTTCGAGTTAACCATGAATTTGAGTTATCAAAGTTCAAGTTACTCGGGTTCGGCTGTATAAAGATCCCTGATATTAGGATAATCCGCTTATAAGGATAAAGAATGTACGGTTCCTAAAGTCAATGCATTTTAACTCTGCTTAAAAGAGCACCGTATAAAAGAATAATCTGGTTATATGGATAAATTTCTATGCTAAAATTTGTGTTGAATTCCACTTAAACGGATAAAATAACTCTAAACTCACTGTGATGTCATTGGCAGACACATTTTCTCCATTATACAGGGTGAGGCATTTATCTTGAGATAAATGCTTATATGGATAAATTTCCCATATTGAAACTAAGCATTATACGAAAAAATGTCCAAAATCAAAAGTGAATTATTTCCCAGGGGAAATTCATTCAAAATTACCCCCCCCCCCCCCCACCTTGTGAGGGGGGAGGGGTAACTTTGAAATCTTAAATAGGTACCCCTATTTTTAATGATATATTCAGATTGTACACAATATTCGAGAAATATTTTATTCTTGGCATTTTTTCAATTGATCCAACCGTTTAGGAGATAGAGGCTCTGAAAGTTTTGAACCCAATTTTATCAATGAAGACAAAGATAAAGAGAGTGGGTGGGTCTTACAGTCATTCCTATTCTACTTTTTAATGGTCTTTAAGAATCTGAAGTCAGAATTTCAAAAATCCAATATTTTTCACAACACACGCATAGGCTCTGTCTCCATAGGACTGCTGACCCCAAAAGTTTACTTGTGCATTAAAAAATTTTGAATTTTTGAAATTCTGACTTTGGATTCTTAAAGACTATCAAAAAATAGAATAAGAATGTCTGTAGACCCACAGACCCACTCTCTCTTTGTCTTCATTGATAAAATTGGGTTCAAAACTTTAAAAAAGTTCCACACTTTGAGGGTCTCTATCTCCTATTTAAGATTTCAAAGTTACCCCCCCCCCCCTCACAAGGGGACGGGGTAATTTTTTAACTAATGAATTTCTCCTGCGAATTAATTCACTTTTGATTTTGGACATTTTTTCGTACAATGCTTGGTTTCCAAGATATTCAGTTGTCTCAAGATAAATGCCTTGCCATGTATAACTCCGTAAGGGGTCATTCAGAATTCAGTACACTTCACTGTTCAATTATCTTTTGGAATTCATCCTTCTGTGAAGACTCCCAGCTTCCTTGCAAAAGTAAGTGATTGGTTTTTGTACATATATAGTGAATTTTTTTTTTTTAATTTTTTCTTTTGATCATTTTTATCTTATTTATTTGTATTTATTTTTTTAATGCAGTATAAATAGCTTTTAGGTAGCTTTAGTGTAACATGTCCTCTTGAAAACAAACCTTATCTCTGACTGATCGTATTGAAGTTCTTAAATTGTTGGATTCAAACAAAACTCAAGCAAGCTTGCTGAGAAATTTGACGTAGGACAAGCTGTGGACGAAAACCCCAACTCCAGATAAAAGGATACTCAGCATGTGAGGATATTTTTTTCAGAGCCCGAGGATATCCTTAAAGCAAGGTTTGACTGTATAAAAGTAAAACCAGGAAGTCTATACGCTATTTTATCTCCAAAAAATGGGCCTGGAATAATTAAGGAGATCATGGACGTGTTTGTTAAAATTCTAAATAGAATCCAACAAAATCTTCTAAATGACGCGATTTGTAGTTTGAAATTTCCTTCCCCACATGATTTTCTCAAAAAATTTCTTAAAGATATGGTAAATCATATTCGTATTAAAGTACGAAAGTAAAAACGTGATAGTGCTAGCTAGTATCATTCACAAAAAATTAGGGAACATTATTCTGGACACGAACAGCAGCACAAGAACAATGCACTTATTTTTACAGTATTGTTGTCAAAAAGCACATTTTCAGATTTCTGTCGTGATTTCTAGCAGACGCATGGAAATCCTGATTTTTTGTTGTCTTCATTTATGTTGTGAATATATCCAGCTGAGAAAAACTTGTATTTGATAATGATAGCATTTTGCTTGGGCTCAAATCCTGCATATACAATGTGTCTATACACATTTCAATTGTTAATAAATCGGAAACAATTAAAATAAAAATATACTTGAAGCACTGTAGAATAGTTGAAGTCGAGAAGTTCATGTTCTATATTGATAGATTTCTGCGCGGAGAATATTGAGACTAGAATCGATTTCTCACCACGTTGACGCTTGCCACACTAATGCTTGTCAGACGAGTTTCAACATTTTCATTGCTTATCCCTCGACATCCTAATCCCTTACTGTCTAAAAGTGACTCCATGTATTCTGACTTGCTGATTTTGAATTGAAAAGAAAAAGAAAAAAAAAATTCTATGAGTAGCTTTTGCCAGATTAAATAATCATGCAAAATATTCAATGACTTCTCAAAAATTTTCTGAGAAAAAAATTCATAAAATTTATTATCAATGACAGTACTTTATAAATGCCCGAATTGTACCATATGATTCTATCAAGTTGTGGTGGTCCAGTGGTAAGATGCTAGAATCCTATTTTGCATTATGGGTTCAAACCATGTCTTCAATAAATTTATTTATTTATTTATTTATTTATTTATTTATTTTCTCAAATTTATTTTAACATGGAAAGATTTGAATTATTTCCTGTACTAAATATAGTTCCAATTTTGTAATTTGCTATGTTTGTTTTTATAAAGTACATATACAAATTACTTTAATTAAACATAATCTTGATTTTCCAATTTGCTAAGATTATTTCTTTTTTTTTTTTTCTTCATAAATTGAAAGGTTGTTACAAGTTATATTTAGTTTATTTTATGTAAAAACCACAAAAGTTATAATTCATGTGTAGGGACAGGGGCTATAGTTAATTTTGTTCATAACTCAAATCTGCTCCTAGAAATAAGAAATAGTAATTTAGTGGCTATGAAGGTTGCTTTTCATTATCAATATGATGCATTGTATTTTTAATAGTATGTGCATAGCAGGGTTCATTCTAGATTTAAAAAAGGGCAGGTTGCTAAGGGCTAAAAAGGCCACGACATTACCAAAAAAGGGCACTTTGCACCCCTCCACCCCCCCCCCCACCCCCCCCAAAAAAAAAGGAACTTAATTTTCTAAAAAGGGCATTATGTTTTCAAAAAAGATTTTTTCTATAAAATATGCACAGTTCTTTTTTAAGTTCCTTAACCCTTTGCAAAATTTTTAGACTTTTCTTTGCGGGCGCATTTTCGGGTATTAGGGTGTGTGATCAGGATCAAAGGGCAGTGGGATGGAAATTTTTCATCAATAGGGCAAACCCCGTCTAAAATGAACCCTGGCATGGTGCAATAATTATTTAATATTTGTGGACATTAAATAAAAGTTGCAAAATTTATAAAAATAATTAAACATGGATAAATAAGCCTTTTTTTTTAAATGCTCATTTATCACTGTGGTTTATTAAATATTTTAATAATTCCTACATTATTTTATAAAAACAAAGATGGTAGAAAATTGAAATTATATTTAGTAAATGAATTACACATCCCCATACATGTTAAAATTAATTTATTGAAGACCTGGTTTGAACCCATAACTGCAAAATAGGATTCCAGTGTCTTACCACCACGACTCGATAGAATGTTCAAGTGTATTGAATGGCTTTGAATGGGTATTTGAGTGCAAGCTACTCGGAAGTTTTTTATTACTATCAAGTTCGAAGTAAGAGTCTCCTTGTAAGACATGCCTCTTGTCAAAAACTTCTTCCACGACAGGATACCATGGTCTGCAGTTTATTGTAGTTTGTTTCAAGAAAACAGCACACAGAATGAGATCTCTTCTGTAGGTTTGTTTTCTTTAATTATTGAAAAATTGACCTGGTTGCTTCATCTATGAAGTCTCGTGATCTAGGAAGAAACTGACTTTTTCTACCGATAAATACTGATATTTCATTTGTATCTACGTTCTGGGCTGCTGTATGTAACACTAAATTGTTTCGCAGACTCTGCAGACTCCCTGTGTATTTCGTTCTTTGACAGTGCTTTTTTTTTTTTTTTTTTTTTTTTTTTTTTTTTAATTAACATTTTAAATTGTTGTTTTTAGTGTTCGCCATGGTTTTTATGCTTTGTTTTCGGTCTTGTCTTGTAGACATCATTAGAAGCAATCACTAATCTCCTGTAAAGGGTGGGTTTACATATTGTCAGTCAATTATAACAATTATTGGGTCAAAATTATCTTGTTTTTATTATACTCTGTGAAACTGGTTAGTTTTGCAATGAAGGAACAACTACAGGCAATAAGTTCATTGCCCATGGGCATCTGAAATATAGTTCTCCCAGTATGTATTAATGCAATTATGCACTAAATAATACCCGATTTAAAGTTTTGTCTAGTCCATTATCTATAAGTCAGTCCCTTCTTAATGACTCGCTGCATTGATGCAATGATCTTGCCACTGTACTTCTTCCTTCAGTGCAAAATTAACTTGCACAGACTATACAATTATAATTTCTGTTCTTGATACATGATAAATACTCTTTTAATTCTTCCTACTGACCTGAATAGTAATCACAAACTCAGTTTGGCACACAACTGATTTGTTCGTGTATGCAGGGTTTGTACAGGGCCTTAAATTCCTGGAAAAGCCTGGAATTTTATTAAGCTGTTTTCAAGGCCTGGAGAAGCTGGAAAAACTGTATAAAATTAGCTTTTCCTACTGAAATTTATTTTACTTATACTGGAAATAAACTATTAAAATTTCATTTCAGCATTAAAAACTCTGTCTGCACTAACTTTGCACGATATATAAATATAAGTAGTGGTGAAGTCTGGTTTCATTGGCTGACTGAACCTTACAACTTCCATGTCCCAGGGTGTACATGAAAAATACAGTAATTCATATAAAGACTTAAAACGACAATATCTAGCATGATAAAAACTGTATATAAATTGCTGTCCTTTTTTTTATATATTATTTTTTTAACTAAGAAATTAAACAATTGTCTAATTTCATTTTATTGTTTTTAACTATTTTACAATACCTGATGCAATATCTCAAGTTTTTAGACAAATAATTAAATAATACAAAAGAGCAGTAATAAATAAAATAATACAAAACAGGCAAACGACAGCAATTTTTGCTCTTTAAGAATTTTTTAACCAGAACAAAAAAATAAATTTCAGGAATGTAGCTGCACTGGTTGCACATAACCATTACTTTTGCATTGTGGCATTATAAAAATTATCATTTCTGCAACCATCATTCAGATTGTAAGTTAAATATACGGTGGTAGGTTGTAAGTTCATTAAGATTTAAAATCTCCCACTGATATTCCAAAGTTGCAATGGTAGCTGACCACAACTTTTGTTGCAATATAAAATTGTCATTTTTCTCCGAAGAATTAACCAGAAACTCTCCAATCTCTAGTTAGATTCTTGCATGTATACTGTCATAATTCTTGGTCTGGAAATGTTAGAAAATATTTCTGGAAAAGCCTGGAACTTGAAGATGAGCAAAGTGTACAAACCTGTCTATGGGGTTTTATTTTTTACACCGACAGTTTTTACCACCATTACTGCTTTTATATGCCCACTTTGGAAAAGACTTATAAAGAACAGCAACCCCATATAAGAAAATGAGATACATTGTAAAAAGACTACTGTTTTTGTATGTGACTGGAAATCTGAAGTTCTTGGCTGGTCTAATTGGTAGTACCTTTATTTAGTTGTTTATTAAAAGGAACTTTGGAAGTGGTATGTAGTTTTCAATTTTTGAATTACACTCTGTACCATGAGAATAGAATCCAAACCATCAATGGAGGAGGGGGGGGGGGGGGTCATGTTTATGATGATGATTGCTAAAACATCATAGCATGAGGTTGAAAGGCACGAGGCTTGTGAAATTTTGCACACGAGTTCAATAACAATCAGTTTTTTTTTTATCACTCAGTTTTTCATTTTCAAGTTTACATTGTTGTACCGAAGATAACAATATTGTTAAGAAAATTAAGAGTCCCCTTAGGTGAAAACATGATTGTTTAATATTTCCAATACACCTGATTTTTCTTTTGAGTTTTTTTATGATCTGTATTTAATTATTATTTTTTAAAACATGTAAATTTTATTTCTGTTAATCTTTTTTATTAACACCACCAGCATTTTACAATCTTGCTTACCAGTGCTTGCTTTTGTCAATATTTGCATTTGAAATGAATTGAATCAAGTTAATTGAATTGGGGGGGGGGGTTGAAAAAAAAATTCATTTTTTTTAGCAATGAAATTAATTGCTAAAATTTAGCAGATTCTTGTATGTTAGGATAAGAGATACTTAATTTAGTGGAATATCCATGAAGTTGGTAACACTGAGGCCATCTAATGCACCTGTTAATCACTAGACATCTGTTATGCCAAACTGATATTTGATAAATTGAAAAAAGTTGTGTATGATGTCAACATTTATAGCTTATAAAATTGCCTGTACAGTGACTTCCAAAAGATAACTCAATACATCATATTCCCATTAAATGGATAATTGTAAACTCCATAGGAGTAATTCAAGAATTGGCCCAGCTAAGGATGGTGATTTGAAAAGATTATGGTGAAGTTTGGTTTTTTTTTTTGCCACTTGTAAATAAAACTTGCCACTTTGATTTTTTTGGGGCCATTGGCGAAAGTGGAGATCAGCAGCACAACCCCTGGATAAGATAAATCTTTATTACTGGTAATAAAAAATATTAAGAAGTACATATTTAAATTTATTGCAATTACTCCTATTAATAATAAAAAAAATGTTCTATGGTTTTTATATATCAGGTCATTGCATATCAAATGTCGGATTGCAGAGGTCATCTTTAATGGCCCTATAGAAAGGACACCTTCTCACGTGCTATTTGAAATAACCCCCATTGCAATCCAAACATTGTTGCCAACGATTCGGGAGCTTCTCAAGCCCTCTCTGATAGAATCCATGGTCACGGGACTCAAACTCCCGAAATCCTTTTTCGACGTCTGCTTGAATTAGGAATGTTTCCTCTGGAGAAAACTGTCCAGGCTCTGGAAAAGATGGTAATCGGTAGGGGAGAGATCCGAAGAGTATGGGGAGGTGTGGAAGCACCTTGTAGCCCAGAGCCTGTAGCACCTGCACCGTCGTTGCAGCAGAAGGACGCCTTTGTGATGCACAAGTGCAGGTTGTTGCTGACACACTTTGTGTGCATACAATGCAGTTCACGACAGTAGGTCGCAGTGGTGATCGTCTCCCCCTGCTGCAGGAAGCTGTAATGCACTACACCATGGATGTTCCACCAAACTAACCATGAGCTTCCTGGGGTGCAACGGGGATCAGGGAAATGTCGCGGGGGGGGGGGGGGTTCATCAGCATCCAGCCACTATGCTGACAGTTTCCTATAGTCTTATAGGAGCCACTTCTCGTAGCAGGTGACAATGCGATCAAGAATCCCCGCTTCTTCATGGCGCAAAAGCAATTCCGTACACACCTCCAACCTACACTCTTTTTGGTTTTCCGTAAGTTCATGTGGGACCCATTTGTCCTGCTTTTTCACCTTGCTGATGGTCCTAAGGTGTCTACTGACAGTCGAAGGTGATACAGCATGATCCCCTGCAAGATCCCGAACAGTTTTTGACTGGTCCTATTCCACAGGTCGCTTTAGGTCAGTGTCATTCAACACGTTGGGCGGTCTGCCGTGTGGCTCATTTGCCAGGTCCGTCACTCCTGCCCGGAATTTTCGGAACCAACATTTGACAATGCGTTTATGGTGCCTAGACCGAATACCTTATTGATGTTTCGAGAAGCATTGGATGCAATGTGATTCAACCTGAACTCGTAATGCATTATCACATGTAATTCATATAAAGTCATCACTATCTTCGCTTGGGTTCAAATGCTATTAAATGACTTGCATATTTCAGGCAGCTGGTCGCTGATAGGTTTATCTCTGGGAATGTACCACTTTGTTATGGGTATTTGCTACTAAACGTGGAACCCACCTCGAAATCCGACATTTGATTTGCAACGACCTGATATTTTTATTTCTATTATGTATACATTGTATTTTATATTAATTTGTATCTCAACTGTTAAGAAACTAAGCAGCAAAAAAGGGAAAGAATTCAGGAAGTATTGTATTTGAAAAAAAAAAAAAATGCAGAAAAAACCAGCTTGGAAAATGACTGCCTAGGAAGACCAGTTTGCGGCATCCATATCACATGGCCATACCAGCCCAACAGACCTCTCAATGCGGAGAAGTAGCGGCTCAAGACTTCCTTATTGTGCTGTTGTGCACTTTATCTGGTAGGGTAACACCTGCCATACCTCTCAGAAATCTCATTTTGGCTGCTTGTGCCCATGATCGCACTCTTTCGGTTATTATCCAAGACTCATGACCATAGGTGAGAATGGGGACAAAGATAGATAGAAAACTGAGAGCTTGGCTTCGTTTCTCATTTTGGTTTTTTTTTTTCCCCTTAGATAAAGAAACATTTATATCTTCATGAATATATGTGCTATTCTCATACAAACGAGCACGGATATTCTCGTAATCATATGCTACAGCTACAACTCATTTCAAGCATCAATTTTTTACAGGGTATAATCCCAAACGTTTTTTTGAATCAGTTTGTTGCCGATCTCCTATTTGCCTTTGGGACAAAACCTTCTCTGATATGAAGTGTAACATCCCCTTTACACCCCTGAAGTTTCAGAATAATTCGATAAAACATCTAATTAGTTTTTGGTGGATAATCATTAATCGATTTGATTAAGACTTTTATAATCCTCATTATATTGACTCATAGGCCAACATATCAGTGGGCTTTCTATATTTATCATCCGCTCTTGTGCTTAAACTTACTAGAAGATTTTATGAATGGATATACAAGGTGATTCAAATCGTGTGTAAAGCAATTTAAGGGGGCATTATAGAGGTCAAGATAAACACAAAAATAAGAGATTAATTTTTGTTGATCTTGGTGGCGGCATTTTTATTTCTGTTCATATCTCTGTTATCGTTCAAATTCAGACCCATGCTCATAGGACTGATGTTTACCTTGACCTCTATAATACCCCCTTAAATTGTTTTGCACACGATTTGAATCACCCTGCATATGAGAGAAGGACGAGATGCAAAAATCTGCATAACAATTAAGTTAAAATATAAGTGTAATTGCAGAAATAAAAAATTTGGTATAATCTCAAAAGTTATGTAAAGGCTAATCATTAGTCAATTTGACTAATACATCCTTTCTAAAAGAAAAATAGGAAAGTTTATCTGAACAACTCGTGCGTCCTCTGCAAGAGCTAATTGTCGAGCGAGTCGAGTGGAAGAACCAAAACAATTGGCCATCTAGGGTTAAAGTCGTTTTTCTAGTTTTCATTTTTCACCTAGCCCCGTTTACACAAGAAGATGAATTACAAGAAAAGTCGGGGGTTGCGCTGCTCATTGCTATTTTCGCCAATGGCCCCAAAAGAGTCAGTGGAGCCACTGACGTATTAAGAAATCACAAATGTGACGTACATAATTTTTTCCTAATTGTTAAAAACAGGCTATGCTATTATCTGACATTTGGCAATTGACATGTGCGTTAGTTGGCATCAGCGTTTCCAACTTAGTGGATATTACAACAAAAAGCATAAATTTGCTAAAATCCACTTAATTTAGTGGATTTCAATAGTACAATTGAATTCGACAAATTTTTTTGTTCACTTTTAGCGGGTAAGAAATTGTTTTGGTTGGCAACACTGCACTGGTGGTTAAAATGCAATTGATCCCCCCCCCCCCCAATAGCATGATTACTTCAACTAGTGGTGGTAGTTTTTCTTTTCCTCTTCTTGTCAAAGTTGATATTTGGCCAAAAAGCATTTGATGTTGCCTGAAAGAATTTTTTATCAGTGCTCTATCTTGATGAGATCCTTGAGGACTTGGTATCCCTTTTGTGCTGTATTTTCCAAATGTATGGTATACAGACTATGTTCATACCTGCAATACTAGGAGTTGGAAAAATACACAAAATGGTCATGTTTGAGTTCTCTTACGTGGAATAATTGTAATAAAGAAATATGTACAAGAAATGTGCTTACGAAAGCACTTGCACAAGATACTAAATGCATCATACTAGAATTTGCACTTGCACTAACCTAAACTATGAGGTGGGTGGGGGGAGGGGGTAGAAAAGAGTTACCATGTGGTTTATGAATGGCCCCCTAAACTGCTTGCCAGATAGCCATGATAAGGGTATCTTCTGCGCAACTTACCACTAAGCTTTTCTAGTGTTACCATCGCTAAATTCGACATGTTTAGGATTTTACGTTAGTCACGTAGGACTGATCAGCAATAAAACAGGAAGAAACAATAAAACTCGTTTTCGTTGCATACCAGCAATAAAACAGGATGTAACGATAAAACTCATTTTTGTCGCTTTCCAAAGATAAACTGCGCAATACCTAAAATTGGTTTCTATTTTTTGAACATTATAGCAGCACTACTTGCAAGTTGCGATGTCTATAGAATATGTATTTTAATTGCTAACTCGTCATCATTCAGGAAGAAATAAAAAAAACTATTCATTTTAAATAGAATTAATAGAAAACTTTATTACACTTCAGTTTCATCTTTGTCTCTACAATTCATGGGTTTTCCTTTAATATTCTGCGCAAGCGCGATACCCGTGGTGCCATCTGTAGGCGTTAAATAAAGTATAAAGTGGGTGGGAATTTCAATCTACAGTGCGTGATCTCAGTATCAACATGCAAGTGCATTGAAACAGCATCACAAACGATGGGGCAAATCTCATCAAGTTTTCCAGTAATCACTGATGAAGTAATAAGACATTTTACCAAACACGTTTCTGCAAAAAAGTATAAATATGCTTTGGCTGAATATGTTAAAGGAATTTTGATTGCTGAAAATTTACTAAGTAAACAATCTGGACGTTTTGGCATAGTGAAAGCTTCACAGAGGCCTGGATGGTATTCAGTCTGCATAAATTTTGGAAAAGATAAAATTACTGATGCATACTGTGGTTGTCCAGCGGGTAAGACAATTTATATTAGACTCAAAATGCTTAATATTTATTTAAATGCAATTTAAAAAACGTGTCGTGTATGATTTATTTTACTGTTTACTGACTGAAAATGAAATATGATTTATTTTTGTCTTTATTATATTTCAACAAGAATTTATTTAAATATTAGCTTATCAAAAACATGTCATCATGTTGATGCTGACTTGTATGCCATTTTGTACTTTCACTCGCTTGGCTTGAAATAAATTCCTCATGATACTGCATGCACTGATTAACTTTGCAAGTGGACCAAGCCTCCAGCATATGGGACAAAAAAAATCAAATAATAAAGAAGTATATCCATATTGGTAGTCACACAAAAGTAAATTCTATTTTTATTAGTTATAAAGAAACATTTTTGATAAATATTAGTATAAAAATAATTTTTTAGGGGATTCCCATAGCGTACATAGCAAAGAAAGCAACTTCGCGCACTGGCTATTAGGAGGAAGCAACCCACAGTTTCGTTATGACTTCAGCTCACTAGAGGGGGTTGAGGTATCGGAAAACCTGTGAATTATTCAGACTAATATTAAAGTTGATTTAATGTTGATGAATTTGTATAAATGATCATTAATTAACCAAGAACTGTAGGTATTGAACTTGATAAAAGATTAAGCACTTCTTGTCCACAATAAAATAGAATTTTATTATTACAGTAATTCTATGCATGTACTTAGACCAGAGGCGGGTATACACAGTTTTATGTTCCCTATTATTCTTCCGATCTTCATTATCATACGCGTTGCAGAACATGAGTTATTAACTTGTTGATCTTGGTGGCGGCATTTTTATTTCTGTTTATACCTCGGTTATCGTTCATATTCGGACCCGTGTTCATATGAACTTTTTTTGCTTAGAATCACCATACTACCTCCCCTCTACAGAACGTTCAGATACACCCTGTATAAATGCTTACTTGCTGAATGCACGTCAGAATGGTTCATGTCAATGAACAATAGATTGGGTAGCGAGAAAAAATGTTGCAGAAATTGCTCTTCACAAATGCAACAAGTCAGCAAAAGAATTTTTCACTCTGCTTAAAAATCTGAAATTGCCACACAAATTTGTTTATCATAATTTCAAATGATACAATTACATATTGTGTGTGGATGACTAGGTTTGGAGTGATCGTCCTCGCACTATGAGAACTCCTACAGCCATCGAAGTGGTGCGTGAGAGAATTTGACAAAATCTCCTCCTCAAACAGAAAATCTTGTTATTGGAGACCAGCTACCAAAAAGGGCAGTGTCGAGGATCATCAAGCAAGGCTTTGGAGTTAACAAATACAGACCAGCCAACGCCTAACAGCTGTTTTACGTGACTTCAGGACAATAAGATGTAAACGCCTGCTTTGATGGCATGTGGATGGAGGATACTGTCAAATCATGTTTACGGACGAGAAAATTTTTATCGTCGAAGAAAAGCTCAATAGGCAAAATGACTGTACTCTCGGAGCTGTTGAGAAGCCTCTGAGAAGATTCTGAAAGTGCAGAGAGACGATCATCTGCATTGGTTATGGTTTGATGGAGAGTGGGTTATTATTGGGTAACCAATTTGCATTTCTGTGAACAATGCATCAAAACAAAGGCTTCGAATTACCAATTGCAAGTTTTAGAACAAAGTGTTAAGCCCCTTAACAATCCTTGTTTACTGGAAAACAATGCATCTTTCAGCAAAATTCGGCATCAGTCCACAAGGCCAAAGCAACTCTGTTGGCTTCAAGAGAACTTTTCCGATTTCATTGCTGCAGTTGATTGGCCCTTGGAAAGCTTCAATCTTAACCCCCTTAACTTTCCTTTGGAACATTTTGGAAGAGAAAGCTCTATATCGAGAGCTTGAAGTCAGATCTTGTTGCTGCAGCAGCTTCCATACTACTATTATTATTAATAATAATAATAATAATAATAATAATAATAATAATAATAATAATATTAGATTGGGTTTGATTATCTTGAACAAAGCCAATGATAACCTTAGCACAAATTCCTCAAGGGAATATTGTGCCTAACCCAAGGACAAACACAAACACCCATGCCCTTGGTAGGACTCAAAACCCACGACTCTCCAGTTCCAAGAGCAACTCAAAACCTGCGCCCTAGCCCTCTCAGCCACCGAGCCAAATTCTATGCCCTTGGAGTAATGAGTACTGCCATCGATGAGTGGGTGGAATATTTGAACCACTGTGTATGTGTTAAAAGTGACCATTTTGAATATTTTTGAGATGTATATGTTCTATGTGGATGTGGCCCTAGAGAGTGTATTAAATATTTAGAATTAAACCTCTGGGGCTGTGGTTACTTACAATTTGAAGAATCAGATTACTTTCTTTGTGGTCAAGTGGATTTGGTGTCTCCTGATTCTTCAAGAATATATTTTTTTCTTTTGTTCAATGTGTGCTTCAGATAAACTTGCTGTTCCTTGGTACAGAACTTTTTGCAATACATTGGATGGTTAATAATTGTAGGATCATTAAATGGCTTGATTATCATTTAGTTTCTTCTCTACTGAATATGTACATGTACCATATTTACCCGAATATAATGCAAGTATTTTTTCAAATTTGAGTGATTCCATAATAAAAGGATTCAAGAAATGTATCTCAAATGCAATGGATGGCAGTTCATATGAAGAATGATGTAAATAATGCAAGATAAAGTCATAAATGAAACCAGTATTCCACATGTAAAAATTTAATGGTTTGTATAAGCTAAGTATCTCGGTTCGATTGTACATAACTTAAATGATAATGAATAAGAGAAAAATGACAACTAATAAAATATTTAGTATGCGTTTTGAAAATTACTTCAACAGAGCTGAAGTAAAATTACAAAGAAGCTGGACAGATTTATACAGATTTGGGAGATGAATGATTCAATCAGGAGCAGCCTAGATTACAATAAGGGGTAGTTCATAAATTACGTAATGCAAAATTGGCTCGTTTTTAATGAAGTCCTTGCAGCACTCCTTGTGAATGAACCCCACGTGTTCTTATTTACATTTCCATATCTAGAAGCCATTAAACCAGATCATAGTTAGGTTTTGTGTTCATGTTACACCCCTCCCCCCTTCTCTTCAGATTATACTGCTGTTAAGAATTGTTCCAGTGCCCCCAGGATAGTGAAATTGTGGGGCAAAATCACCCACTTTGAGAAATGCTTGCAACGCACCAAAAATGCATATCCATACTCCCTGTTGATGATGCTGCTCTCGGATGAGTTTCAAAATATCGTATCCTGTTCAATTTATTTTATTAGAAATTGTAGCAGACTTGAAGAAACGTGATATTAGGAGTAAGAGTATCAGTGACAAAATTGATACACAAGAAAGAAATTGTTAAAAGATGTTGAATTGGAAAATACAAAACTGTAAAGGCTGGTTCCCACTATCTGCCACGGAAAGCGGAACAGTTAAAACCTCCGATCAGTTCCCATTATCGCGGCACATTACGCTGTAGCCCCAAGGGTCTCTTCGAACACTTAACGTTTAGCTAAGAGACTTTTCGATCTCTTAGAGTTTCTCTTAATGGATGCATAAAAAAAAATGGATGTAGTGTTTTAAGTCTTTGCAAATATACAAAAATGGATGAAGATACAAGCAAGCGTGTTGCTGTTTATTTGATAATGTTTGCTTAGATTGCTGCGCTCCAGAAAGATGCTATCCAAACGCGTCGCCATCTTGGAGAGTGTCAACGTCACACAAAATGTGGTGATTTCATTGGCGGACGCTACCCCGACGGATTTTACCGTCGCGGTAAAGTTGAATCCGTCTCAACTCTAGACGGTAGCGGTTTTTACGCCGTGGTATGACGTCAAATCTGTTCTGCTCACGTCACATGCGGTATTTCTGTCACGGTTTCGCGCTAGTGGGAACCGGCCTTAAAAGTTTTCAGAACATTGGTTTGAAAAGAAAAAAACTTCCAAAACGCCAAAGGATATTGTGCTTTCTGCAAGAAGTGCACTGGCCTGTATTCAGCAACAATTGAAGTAAGTATGAACCCAAACCATCAATCTGCAAAGTCTGCATTGTACATTTGTGCCTAAAAGATAAAAAGATCAGTTTTAAGGAGTTCACAGTATCTGAAATGTTCAATATGAAAAAACGGCCTCTTTTATTTTACTTTTTTTTTTTTTTTTTAACCAATTTATCATGAGATGGTTTGTCATTTACTTTTCAAAATAATATTCAAACACTGTGGAATGGATTTAACTATGAAGTAAAAAAAAAAATTAATCCACAAAGAGAGGGGGGGGGGGGGGGAGTTCCTTATTTTTCCTCCTTGTGGAATATGGCTCTGGCAGAAGTTGAGAATGCAGTTATGACGAGGGTACTACATTGATTTTTTTCTGATACATACAGACAGGTGTTAGATCCATCTCTTCAATAATATAATCTCCCATTAAAATGAATGCACTTTTTTCCATGGTGTGGTAGCTTCTCTGGACCCTCTGGAACCATTTGTTTAAATTATCTTTTACCCATGCCTGGACAGCTGTGTTCAGTGTTTGCAAAATGGCGACCATGCAGAGGTTTCGGCAGAGGACTACCCTGTTGTTTGGTCTCTGGCTCATGCTGTCTAAAGTTTTGGGACACATCTGACAAAAGTCTCCCTATATGAAGGTGGCCATGCAGGATGCACTGCAGGGTGTTTCTTGGCAGTCCCATGGCTGCCTTAATTTTCAAAAATATGATGCACCTGTTCTCTTGGATGGCCTTCTCTACCCTGGCGATATTGGTTGGCATTGACATCGTCACTTTACTGCCAGAACTGGTCCCCTTTTCCTAAGTGGAAGGAAAAAAAGCCTAGATCAATTTAGTACACCTCTTGTATGTTGTTTATCATGAGGTAATTTTTGGCTAAGGTGCTAGAAGCCTTAGATCCCTACAAAAGTTTACACTTTATCGTTATGTCCTTTTTAGATAAATCTATCCAGATATTATAATACGGCATGTAACCCTTTATCCAAAATCCTTGAGGCCATCTACATTTTTGGTATCTTTTAGATTTCGAAAAAAAAAAAAAAAAAAAAAAAAAGCTAAGTCCCCCGTCCCACGAGTAGTGGGCGCAAACCAAGATCATGCATCTACACTAATTCCACTTTCTGCTTTGATAACAATAAATGTGGGATCTTCTTTTTTCTTGTTTTCCATCTGCAATTCTATTTGATATTCACTCACAAAGTCAAATTAAAAGGAAAAAAAATGAACGATGTATGAGCTGTAGTCACATCTGACATTTAATGTGAGTAGACGACGATATTGGCTAGCCCAGTTGCATTAACGCTCTGGTGTTTGTTTGGTTTTTTTGTTGCTGTATAGTCTGTTTTGTAAGTATAGTAGAATTGGGAATGAGACTACCTCGTGCAAAAATTGACTATAACTAGCTGCATTAATGTAAAAACAGTTTTCATTTAATATGTACATTACAAAACAAAACGTGCATATGTAATTACATTGGTAAGATAAACAAAAATTTAAATTAGTTATTTTGCTACAGAAGTGTTTTTATCAGTTTTTTTATACAGATATTGATCGTGCTCATCTGCTGTGTTATCCGCGATTCTACTATAATTGCGTTCAGGATTGCATTATTTTATTTTTATTATTGTTTATTAAAGAATTCAAGGGTGAGAAGCATGAAAGTTAAAGAAAATCTAGTCCATGCAGGGTATCTTGATACTGTATATACTATTAGTGTAAGATACATTTGAAATATGTAGACAGAAAAACTAGAAACTATATAATGTAGTAGATTTAGAATGATTACGAAAGATGTATAGAATGCAAATACAAACCACATAGTACAGTATTATAGTAGACCAGTTTGTGAAAACATCTGTAATTGCATCTAGTTTGAAAAAATTGCCTTCCTCAAAAAAAAAACAAAAAAAAAAACCTCCATCCCGACTGTTGTTCAGAGTTAACCAATCGGAGTTGAGCTTTGACCTATGATCGTTGGAATGAGGGGAAAGCTTACCTAGAGAACGTTAATCTGAAATGTATGTTGAACTGAAACTCGTCAACATTAAAAGAATAAGATTTCTGCTAGGGATTTTAAATTTGAACGTTGTTTTGAAATGTATGTTAGAATGAGGTACATTGTAACAGGATTTTACTGTAATGGTTAAGGTCATATCAGTTTAAGTTCATTTTATATGGCCTTAGCTTATTGAGTATCTTGCTGATCTTTTTTCGTTTCTTTTTGAAAATTCTGACGTTCTCCAAGAATCCGATCTTTTTAAGTCATTGGCAATCTTTAATATGCTCGCGACATCACTGTTTCTGAAGTCATGTTATTTTGACAATTTTTATTCTGCAAATACAGATGTTTCCGTCGCTGTCTGTTGGCGAACTTTGGTATTCTTTGAACCCTTCTATGAATCTTCTTAATGGCAAACCGATGTAAAAGCTTGGGCACGAAACACAGAAGAGTTTATAAATAACACTGCTCACGAAAGTATCCCTTGTTGGGTCCGCTGTGGGGTTCAGTTCTCTGCTGCAATTCATGTCTGTATGATAAAGATATTCTGCTTATAAAATTACCGTACTTTATTTTGCTGCTTGCATGGTCAATTCAAATCTGCAGATATTTATGAAATGGTCATTGAAGAATTTGAAAAACACTAGTGGAAAGTAATTGTTAATGAAGAAAATGTTTACATGTGTGATAGTCTTAATGAAAATTGGAGCATGACTTGTAAATAACGGTGAAAGATCATCAATGCATATTTAATTGCACATCTAAAAATTACTGTTTGTAATTAATGTAGAGGTCTCTCGTCCTCCTCGTGAAATTTCAGAAGCATTGAAACGTCAGCCACAATGACTTGTCTTTGTAAAAGACTGGTCTGTGGTGTAAGCCTGGCAACGATAGCAGATAGGCGCTACAACCTGTCGGGTTGTCTGTGAAAAGGTGGTCCTGCAGCAGGACAATGGCAGGGTATTATTGAGTGTTATGAAAAAAATTCGCCAAAAAAATTTTCGATCTTGTTGGGAAGTTTCATTTGCAAAATATTTGAGGCTGCGCAGTTTGTACATTTTCAACACTACTGGTGTTGTTCATGTGCTGTAACTCTCTACTGAATTCGCATGCCATTGTATTACTTATTTTCTGTTCTCTCCTTAGCGAACAAATGTTGGTTATTACTTGTACGCTTTAATATACACCGCTGCCAAAAAAATGCACCACCAAGAAGGAATGGGTTGATTTATTTGAAATTTTCCACAGGTAGCATTGGTGGCTTACAAGAAATTGCAAGACAATGTTGTACAAGGTGGTTCCCATGCCTCAATAGACCACATTAGTAGGTAGTATAACCACCGCTAGCTTAAATGCAGGCCTCGATTCTTGCATGCATGCGGTCATAAAGATGCTGGATGTTGTCTTGGGGTAGGTTGTTCCAAGCCTACCCCAGCTGGTGCAATTGCAAAATTGTTGCCGCTGGTGTGCAGCGACAATCCACACATGCTCAATTAACGAGAAGTCTGGAGATCGTGCTGGTCAGGGAAGTAATGATTCATGCTGTATAAGGCCTGCTAGCTAACAAGGGCAGTGTATGGACGGGCGTTATCCTGCTGGAAAAACATGTTGCCCTCCTGTTGCAAGAAAGGCAGAAGAACAGGTTCTACAATCTGTTGGACGTACTGAATGCTGTTCAATGTTCCGTCCACAAACACAAAGGGTGATCGCGAGTTGTAACTGATTGCACTCCCCACCATTATGCCAGTGGTTGGACCTGTGTGCCATAGACGGATGCACGGTGGAAAATGGCGCTCTGTTGGTCTTTGCTGCACATGTACATCACTGGTACAATGTAGAGGCCAAACTGACGATTTCATGCAAATCTGGTCTGAACCATTCTTCTCAAGGACGGGCATGGAAGCCACCCTGGACAGTGTTCTTCTGGACCTATTGTCTTGCACTTTGAATCCTTTCTTGCATGCCACCAATGCTAAGTGTGCAAAATTTCAAATAAATTGATCCATTCCTTCTACGTGTTGCATTTTTTTTTTCCAGCAGTGTATATAATGTTTTACACGTATGCACTGTACTCTCATATCAATAATAAATATCTTTTCTTTATTAACCTCCACATGTGTTATAGTATTATCATTCTGCTAACAGTACCTTTATTAACTTAAATAATCTTGATTTAAAAGAAACCCTCCATTTCTCGAACCCTCTTTATTTCAAATATTTAAGTTCCTGCGAATTAGAGATATCAGGGTTTTGACGTTTTTGAATTTAATATCTCCTTATGTTCACTTGGGATTGATGTCAACTGTTGATGTTTTGGTTTTGTAGTTATCATAGAAAAAAGCAATTTTTTTATTATTATTATTTTTTTTTTTTAAATAAAGACTGAAGCAATAAAATGAAATATAGAAAATAAAAACTTTGAAGCTCACACTTTCACCCTAAGAAGTGGAGTAAAAAATATAATTAAAAAAAAAGCGTTAAAAGTGTGGCAGTGCGGTTGATATTTAATTTTAAAATGTAAATACTCTGTACATAATAAAATGAAAGCACAATCACACTTTTACCTTTTTTTTCTTTTTATTATATTTTTTTACTCCATTTCTTAAGGTGAAAGTGTGTGTGCTCTAAAAGATTTTATTTTATCTATTTTATTTGAATGTTCTGCACTTTGAGTCACTTTCAGTTTATTGGAGGAATTGGTGCTCTTAGGGAGTAAAAGTTCATGATCAATATTGGCAAAACCGCTTGCCATAACAAGTCCATTCGTCTTAAGGGTGGCAATTGTGTCGGTGCATGTGCTAAAGTTGGTTTGGTGGTCAACTGCTTCTAACAACATACTGAAAGCATGGAGAATTTAACTGATATATTGCTTATTTGGTTGAAAAAAGTCTAAATCTTCTGCCCAAATCATCGTTTGAATTTATTCATCAATATTTAACAAAGATCGCAGTCTTAAAGCAGGTTCGTGCTGTTAAACACTTTTCTGCCGGCAGAAAAAAAGAGGCAAAACAGCGCATGAAGTAGATGAACAATCAAGAAAACAACACTTTGAAGTAGTTTTTGGATGATTTCGAGTCTATTTCTCTAGTTTTTCTGAGATCTACAGTTTACAGCGACGTTCAAATTAACTTAGGCTTGGGCTTTAGCTTGAGCTTTTAATACCGTATCTTCCTCCACTTGTTTTTGAAACTGAGCATCCTTTGATAAATACATAAAATACGATTCTTTAATTTTGTTGCAGGAAGTTTTATAAATTCCCTATAATTATTTCGTACATGAAAGCACACTTAAGCCTCGGTCACACAGAAGGCGATCTGTCGTGGCAAGCAGCGATCTCTCCTTCTGCGACAGATCTCATTCTGTGCGTCTCAGGCTTTACATTCTCCAACGATCTTCTCAGAGGTCCGAGATTGCGATCAGAGAGATTCTTTATTCACTTAGTCTATTTTTCCCTTATGCAGGAAAATGGTATAGGAGCATAATCGATATCATCTTCCGCAAACACAATCTCACCAGAAACAGTGTTCAGAACATATTCTGGACGAATTGTTTGAAACTTAGTCCTTTCTGTTAATTGTTCGGGTGAAAATGGGTCAGTTTTTTTTTTTGATTTTTTGGAAACCGATAAAATCAAATATTTGATCCTTTTTTATGTCTGTTGCGACAGCAGGTAGCAATCATCTTTTTAATGAATCGAATATTTTTTAACAGTAAAAATAAGTTAAAAATCACTGCGATTACAACGCAAACAGCATGCGCTCCAATATGCACCTAAACAACTTGACCACCAAACAATTATTTGCGCATGCACTGACACTAGCGCCACCCTTAAGATGAACTCCCTTATTCAGACACTGTGGGATTAAACTCGTGCCAAAAGTATGACCGATGGGTACACAAGTCATTGACCCACAGGAAGCCAAATAATTGGCTTGGCTCGGGGTTGCAACTACCAAATCGAGGGCAGGGAAGTGAACCTCAAAGGATCATTCAGAAAATACATTCGCTTGACTGGGAAGGAAGGGTGAGAATTTCGAAACTGTGACAAAATGAATGGTTAAATGGGGGTGGGGGTATCAAAAAAATAAACGTTCGCCTAAATATTTTTAAAAATTCGCCTCGGTCTATGCTAAAGGAGTCTTGGCTCCTTTTTATGTGAAAAGATATCCTTTTTTTAAGGGGAGGTATTCTAATATATTGTCAGGTATGGATCTGGAATTATTTTTTTTTTGTAGCCACTTTCGAATAATTTTATCCACCAATTTTGCCAACTCAAAAAAATTTTCCCTCTAAATCCGAGCGAAATAATCCACTGAATTCAATTGTACAAATGAAATTAAATCCACAAAATTAGGACGATTTTTGCATAATTTGTATGTAAAATCCACAAAATTTATTGAACATCTACTAATTGGCAACAATGATCCCAAAAACGCAGGTGTCAATGCCCAAACGTCGAATACTGACAACTTAAATGATCCGACTAATTTTAAACCTCAAGTTAGAAGTAATTCAAGAATAGCCCCAGGTGAGAATGACAATTAAGGAAAATTGTGATATAAACATGATTTTTTTTTGTTTTCGCCACTTCAAAATAAAATTTGCCGCTTCGATTTTTTTGGGGCCATTGGCGAAAGTGGCGATCAGCAGCGTGACCTCTGATTATGTACATTCATTTGGGGAAGGGGGTTTGTTAATGTTTCATGTTACAAAGGGGAAGGGGTTAAAATTTTGTCATTTTAGCGAACACATTTTGTGAACGATCCCTAAGTTGCTAATTTTTGTACTCCCATTATTTTATCCAAATAGACTGATAAAATAAATGTACAAATGCCAGTGAAAGCTTGACGAGAAAGCTATTGTAATTTTTTACATACATAAAGTAAAATAAGCTTCCGATAGCACAGAATTAAGAAATTGGAAATAATTCCAAGTTATGAACTTTTCAGACTTTAGAATAAATCCACACTGGTAGTAAACAATGTTTCTATTAATAAAATCGGTATCAAAACAGCGAGACTTTTTTTTTTTTTTTTTTTTTTCCATTATTATTATTAAAAACAACTTTGTTGGACAACTGGGCATTGTGGACCACTTTATTATTGGAGTTTTAAATCGTGCCTTTCCAGCATTAGCGATTATCAGTAAAAGCTTTTGCACGAGCGACTTCGATCGCAATGCTGCAGGTTCAGCAAAAATCTGACAACATGGGCGGCACTTAACTGAGCTGAGGTCTTACTTTAAGAGTGGGGGGCTATTACTTTTCAAAAGAGTTTCTAAATCTTAAAATGCAAGCATACTTATGTTATCTGATCCTTCAATAATAGAATTGGCATGCTTTTATTGAATAATAACCACTAACTGTGATCGAAGTCAATGAAATGCGCGACCATGCCTAAACAGGAAGGGATGTGGCTGGCTCGGGAGCTGTTGTACTTTCTCTTCTTTTACTATGCCTGTACTTAAAGTTGTCATCTCTCTCATCATTTGTATTATAATCAATTCTCCTCGCTTCGACTATGTCAATTTAAGCACATTATTGCCGTTTCTAAGTTCATCATTGCTTTCGTACTAGGATCTTTTGATACATGGTTGGTTGTTTGGCATGATGGATTCCATTTGTTCTTTCCTCATTAACAACTTATGAATCAAATCTGGAGTACAAGACACTTCACACCTGCAAGTTATCTATTATTGATGTTCAATAGGAGGAGGAGTTATTTGCTGTGGATTGATATCCTGACCTCAGATAATTATTTGATAGTTCAATGTCTTAATCGCAAGCATGAAAGCACCTTTCCCTAGCAATAAGCTTTTTGTATCTGGTCAGTTTGATGAGGCAACAGCAGCAGTCAATGTAAATCTGGGCGTGACCAGTTAAATATCTCGATTTCAATTGTTAAACCTTGTTAATTTTACTTAACAACACGGTCTATCAATGGAAATTTAATTAGACATCCCTGTTTTTCTTTCGTTGGTTTGAGTATAGATTATTGATATTGGACAGAGGAATGCTGTTATTACTTTTATTAATAGGCCAGAAATTATATTTTGAATTCCGATTGAAGAAAGAGCCATTAATTATCTTTGCTGCTGCAGTGAGAAGACAATGTTATGAAATTATACCTTTCCATGACAAAATGCCTGTCAGACAAAGCACGGAAAGCTGGCAGCATAGAAGCCTTTCATGGGCCTGGCGATATTTGGTGCAGATGTGTTTGAAAATTTAGATGGCATCGTATACCTAATCAGAATATTAAAACACTAGTTACACTCAAAAACTCCGTGCTAGTCGTGTTAAGCATGTCGTTTTAAGCTATAGCACGATCCGCCTGAAATTGTCCCTAACATAGTTGATGTAACAATGTATGATTTTTTCCATGATTTGGTTTACTTCAGCTATGTGTGAGACTAGAGCGATGTTACAAAACCCTAATCATGACCTATTCATTTAGCTGACTTCCATCGTTGTTTCAGGCAGACAAAAATGTTTAAAAATTTCCTGTGTACTTCACCCACTATTGGTAAATTTCAAATGTTTTTTCAATAAATTGTTCTCATTTTATTTTCATAAAAATTATTAAATTAAATATTTTCATAATACAATATCGGAATAAAAGGAAAACACAAATCCACAAAAAAAATTTTTAATGATGAAGGAATTATGAATTCCGAAATGTACATCTGAGTCATTAAAAAAATTTTTTTTGTGGATTTGTGTTTTCCTTTTATTCCGATATTGTATATTGGTGTCCACAGTTTCTGGCTATTTTGTTTTATTTTCATAATATTGAAAATTTTATACCATTATTCAACATTTAACTCAAGATATGACTTTTCTAATCATAGCCTACAATTCTCTATCATTGTAGGTTATGTTTCTAATTTTACAAATGTTATCATATTAATTTCCTTTTGTTATTTTTCGTCTAAATATTGAGAATTAATATTTTTGATCAGTATTTTTTTTTTCTGTGACTATAAATTGTATAATTGCATTCCAGGATTCCGGGTTGTTGTTTTAGGTAGAAAAATTGTTTGAAATCTGCCGATAGAGGATGATAGTACACAGGAAATTTTTAAAAAGTTTTAGTCTGCCTGAAACAACAATGGAAATCTGCTAAATGAACAGATGGTTAGCATCCAGTAGGTCATGTCCTAATTATCGTGGTTACAATTTCCCTGCCAGATGGGGATAGTAGAGCTTTTAGCGATGGGCACTTTACTTTCGACCCAATCTTCTTTCCTTAATCGTTGTTCTTGAACAAATAGAATGGCTTCTACACTAATTATTCATGGGGTGATGGCACAATTAATTCGTATAACTATAAAATATTGAGGGAAGCATGAGAGAGATGAGGATTGTGATTGTGCCATTACAGCTTTGCATGAGAGAGATGAGGAATTCCACAATGAGCATGCACGCCAATGACCTGCTAAAAAGCTAACACGAACCAAAGCCTACAAGATTAAGATGAACATGGACGAAAAAAAGCCTGTGCTCTGTGCTAGGTGTTTTGCAACACTGGAAACTGTTCATGCAGGAAGTGACATCAGATTTTTAGCAACACGACACAACTAACACGGAGTATTTGAATGTGGAGTTTTTGATTATTTGCACGTTTATGATTCGTATTGTTTTAGAGCTAACAATATTTTTCCACCATTACAGCTTTTCATGAGAGAGGAGATGAATGCCACAATGAGAATGTGCGCAGTGTCATGCTAGAGAACTAACACGAACGAAAAAAAGCTTGTGCTTCGTGCTAGGTGTTTTGCAACACGGAACATGGTTCGTGCAGGAAGTGACATCAGATTTTAGCAAAACGACTAGCATGGAGTTTTTGAATGTAGCTAGTGTAAATTTTGGTGGCTTGTTTATCTCTTTTGCTATGGAAAGTGGACATATTCACTCAAACTTTCATTATTTTACCTGCAAAAATTGGATCTAGCCCCAGCCATTTAAGAAACTTCTTGTAGCAAATAATTTCATAACATCAAAAAGGACATTGAAATTTAATTACACAGTGAAAGGGTTAAATATGTACCTTTCAGTGGCTCCTCCTTCTTTGGGATTTAATATAACAAAGAAAAAAAAGTTAACTTAACACTCTAGCAGCATATACTTTCAGTATAATTTCTTATGCAAATTCCGAGTTATCCATCGCTAAAAAGTTGGTTATGTTATCTTGGTGTTTGGTTCTTGCTTGCTTGAAGTTGATGCAATAATGTGAAGAGGTAATTTCTGAACACCATTAATTATTGCATATAGTTTTTAATTTATTAGGGGAGGGGGCCACCATTTTTAGCCCCAGTGGCTCTGTCATCGTTGAAATCGTATTGGAAAAATTAGAAAGGGAAAGTGATTTCTAGAGGTTAAAACTTTAATTTTAATAATTGTTTTTGGCTAGTAAAAGGCAAGAGAATGATTTTCTTAAGATTGACAAACGTCGGAAAATGATTTCCTATGCAACTGAAGACCGTAGGAAGCATGGAAACTCCAGTGGGAGCTGAAACTTGGCAAAGGAATTCATATGCAACATCATGTGATGGTAGAGAGAGAGGTATGTGTTTTTGTTTACAATTTTGGTTTACATTAAGGAGAGCAGAAGATGAAATTCTATGGTTTAAAAAACCTTTTATTTTTACCCATCTTTTCACAGGGGTAATATGCTTGTTTCATTAGATTTTTGGGCATGTCACAGCTAGGTCATTATTTCAAACGACTAACGCTGTATGTAATCTGGGGACTAACAAAAACATTCATGCCCACGGCATCCATTGAACCCGCGACTCGACGGATTCGAGAACTGGAAAGCCTACGCCTCAACCGTCTCGGCTACTGGGCCGGCGGTAATATGAATGATAGTAACAAATTAATTGTACATAAAAAGGACAGTGGAATTTACAGCTGTGTGTGGATGCAGTAAGAGGGATGGCATAAATTCTGAAGCTAACTGGTCCTGAAATTGTTGTAGTGCTGGTAGGCATCCAAACTAAAAATATAGTATTAACAATAACAAAATGTTGTAAATTTGTGTGTTATCATGTCTTAGAAATATTTGAGGGTTGATCGAAAATTAATGCCTCCATGGCTGAAACTTTTTGGTAACCGATTTTTAAAATTCTTTTTTGTACCTAATATTTACATTTGTCTTCTATGTAATGCAGCATTCATATAGTATCCATCTCTTTCCACACATGGGTGCCAATGTGACTAGTCGGGTGAACCTGTCTGAAAAGAATTCTGACTTTTATAGCGCTTTTTCACTGACTTTGCAACTTGCGTCTTTCACCGCTTTCCACATAAAAAAAAGAGCACCTTAAGGGACACGAGTTTCATTCTGTCGACAAGGTGAAATTCAATCCAGGTGTCGATAACGACCCTCGGCACGATGAATTCTTCTCCGACGGATTCATCTTACTAGTCACGTTTAGGTACAAGTGCCTGGAAAGTAATGGAGACTATGTAGAAAAGTGAACGGTGCATTATATAGAGAAAAAATGTATTTATTAGGTACAAGAAGAATTTTGAAAATCGGTTACCAAACAAAAAAAAAAAAAAAAAAAAAGTTACAGCCATGGTGGCGTTACTTTTCGATCGACCCTCGTATATTATAAAAACAATATAAGTAATTGGACCGTTCAACAAAGTGCTATTTTCTTCCACTAACTGTAGTACCTCTTGCTTTCAATCTTTGGTTGACCAACTGCTATTGTCATGCCCAGATATATGCATCACGAAAGTATACATTAAGGGGAGTCACTGGTGAAAAAAGGATTTTTGCATTTTCATACCTTTTCATATGAGAACTTCATGAAATAAATGTTTTTGGGGGATTTTTTTTTTTTTTTTTTTTTTTTTTTTAAAGAAAGAAAGGATCTTAAACTTGTTTTTCTCAGTTTCATTTTTTACCTCGCCAATGCACACAAACTGCATTACATGAAAAGCTATGCATGGAACTTTTTCTTTTGTGTGTGCTCTTTAAATAATGTTCTTGGATGTGACTGAGAGCTTTTTTCCAACTTAAGATGAAGTAGGCATCCTTTTGGAAAGATGGTGTGTCAAATGAGAGTGTGTTCTTGGATAAGACGGAAAGCTTTTTTAAATAAGAACAATAGTTTTCAAACTACAACATTCTGAAGTTGACACTAGCGTTAACCAAATACTCCGAAGAATTAACGTTTTTTTTTCACTAAATAAATGGAGCCAGATACTGTGGACAGACGTTAGAATAAAAGAGAGGAAACCACTAATTCATCATCTGATTAAAAACCTTATGTGGATTAGTGGTTTCCTCTTTTATTTATTTATTTTTTTTTCAAAAACATATTCATCTTAAGTTTTTGTTTGTTTTTTTGTTGTTGTTTTTTTGCAAAATATAAGCTATATTGTCTGTTATTTAGCATACTGACACTGTCGTTAGTACATAATGGAGCAATTACGTACATTTTAGCTGCTGAAAATTCCTTACTTAAAAAAAGCTTCACGTTAGAAAAAGTGGCTGATGCTACCAGAAAGGTTTCAACGATGATAGCACCATCAATATTGAGCTTTACTTGCTCTCCCCCATTGTTTATAAAGAAGTATATTTTATTCTAGCCAGATATCCTGTTAGTCTATCTTTGGTGAAAATATATTAACAATGTTTGCCTTTAATTCATTGGGCGAGGTCAAAAATGCAAACACCGAGATGAGTTGGTGAAGCAATGATTATTGCTACCATTGTTAAAGTATTGTTGAGTATCGTAGCAACAATGATTTTCTTGACTAACTCAACTCGGTATTAGCATTTTTGACCTCGCCCATTGCATGAGATTGTGGTATAATGTGTATAAAACTGACGTTTCTCTAAAATTTACTGGTTTTAATAGGAAATAATATAAAACTGTTGACTTTTTAGAAAAATAACTGCAGTATATACGCACTCTTGATCTCAACGTAAAGTAAAATTGTACTGAAATTATCTTTAGTTATGGACTTTTCCTCTGTGTTATCTGAGATTTTATAACGGGTAGAGATAATTCCTTGTGCTCTTTTTACCTTGGTGTATCCTTCCTTAAGGATTTATTGTACATATTTAATACAAGGCAAACTTTTTTTTATAAATTCAGTGCATTACTAAGATTGTAATTATATAGTTTGCTTAGCGCTATTCTTCTCTCTTAAACGTTTCTGCCAGATCTTTTGAAGTTTTTAAATCTTTACCCTTGTTTGCTGCCTTCCACCTACTGTCGATTTTCATTTGAATGGCTGAAAATACAAATGGACCAAGTACACTTTCAAAAAACTATGGATCAACACCAAATTTTAGAACAAGAAAAACTATATTTTCGAAACACAATAATATGCATCTCTTTGTGTAAATCATGATTTTTAATAAAATAAAAGTTTAAACTTTAAACAGGTGGTGGCCTTACAGTATAAGAGAGGGACATCAGGAGTTCCAACTAGTTTCGCCATTTATTCCCGGCTTTGTCAAGGATATATACAGCAAGAGGCATGCGAACCTTAATATACAGAACAGTGGTACAAATTATGCAATGTGCGTTAATAAGATACATGAACCAATAGGATACAAAGTAAGGGAACCA
>JAHWFO010042641.1:181729-239753 GCA_023313115.1 Rhysida immarginata | reverse complement strand
TTTTTTTTTTTTTTTTTTTTTTCATATACATATCAACTGTGTTTTATAAATTTAAATAGAAAAAAACGGAAACTTATTTAAATTTTATAAAAAAAGTTTAAAATAAAATAAAATCATTTTAACTACATATCTTTAGAGCTATGGCAATATTATAAGTTAAATTAAATGACGAAGTAAAATCTGATAATAGTTCTTAATACTTCATTTAATTTGTTTGTTTATTTAGACAGTTTGCTTTAGACAGTTGTAGCACTGCATAGTGAGACCGTGACAACTTCAAAGTTGAATAAAAGTCTTAAGAATTTTATTTTTCTTCTTGTGTTGATTACAAACTGTTTACAATGATGAAGTAAAATCTGAGAGTTTGAATGGAACACTCATTATATAATACAGTGCTCCCTCTATATAACGGCACTCTACATAATGGGAAATTTATAATTGCAAGTCCATATAACAAAGTTTTTTTTCCAGAAGATAAAAACTGCCAACTCATTCATGTTCATAGTAAATATGCATTTTTAACTCTAGTTCAATGTGTACATAGAGATTTTAAATATGTATGAATGGATGTACCTGATAAGATTTCTAAATCAAAATGCTCAGGTTCTTAAAGTGTAAATAAATAAATAAATTGTCTAAAAATCTTATGTGGATAATACAGATGATTAACTTAAGAATAAAATAAAACTCTTTTTTTTTTTCCACAACGAAACAGGAATTGAACAAACATAAAAAGAAAAAGACCGAAAATAAAATGAAAAAATACAACCTGAGTCTGTAAGCAAAAAAAAAAAAAAAAAAAATTATTACTCAACTTAGATAGGGGCCCTATTAGCGAATCACCATTGATCAAATGGGCGATGCACTTACCCAATCAATAAAGTTCAGTTGGATCATTTTGTCTTGATTGGCTTCTGTCAGTTATAAATACTCAGCATGTTCTATTCCAAGTCAGTTCTCTCAAGTTCTCTCGAGGTGCTCCTTGGCTGCTGAATGATGAAAGCAAAGCTTTCGAAAGGTGCTTACAGACTCTGGTTGTATTTTTTTCATTTTATTTTCGGTCTTTTTCTTTTTGTTTGTTCAGTTCCTGTTTCGTTGTGGAAAAAGAGTTTTATTTTATTCTTAAGTTAATCAAATAAATAAATAAATAAAAAGAAGCAGTGAACGAGTACAAATTTTTAAACTCGTTAAATAACCCAGTCATTTTATGTTGCTATCTATATAGTGTACAGATTTTTTTTAAAAAAAGCTTTTCACCAGATTTATTATTTCTAATTTCTTTAATTTCAAATTTGCTTATTCTTTATTGTTATAGCTATGTGCCATAGCCAAATGCGGGGCATTGTCTGAAAATAATGTAATTGATACAGATTGGCAAAATTCGTAACAGACGGATAGAGGGTTATTTATCAGTGATCTGAAGAAGAAAAATTCTCTTTAGATTCTCGCTCCAAACCATTTTTTACCGCTCTTGAAACTGGGTTATAAACCCTCAATGTGAATAGGCGTAAACAGTAAATTACAGAAAATAAAGTTTGAAAATCTCTCTTAAACAGATAAGATATGTAAAATGAAGCTCTTGGGGTCATTGTTTACGTATAGTAGATGAAGGTTAGGTTGAGATAACGTCCAGTAAACTGGATTGGGAAAGGAAAGGAACATTTCTAACCCTTGGTGTTTATCATTGCTTTTATTTGCAATAGCAAACTTCATAAACCAATCAAGTATTTTATAAATAAAAAATATCTATTTAATAATTCATATCTATGCAATACAAGTAGGAATTTCAGATTTGGAAGTCTTTCTTTTATATTTGATAAATTGTATGTGCATATGAAGAATGCACTTTTCTGAGGGTTAAATAAAATTTGCACAATATTTAAACTGCCTTGGAATACTTAGATTGAAGACAATCACCAAAGGACAATCCTACTCAAAAAAATTGACGTTAATTTTACTGCACAATATTATTACACTACTTCAAACTATAATTAAACACATTTGTACAAAAAAAAAAGTATAGTACTGAGTGTTCTGTCTTTCGACGGGTCCAGTATTCTTCGCAATTGATTACAGAGGTGGTTTGCCATTGCCTTTCTATGTTGACGACTGCTGTAGGACATCAGCAGCTGGGACCAACAGTTTAACGTGCCCTCTGAAGCATGGAAGGGCATGGAGATCCACTGCTACTCTTGTTGTTGCTTAACTCCTCCCAAAAACAGAATTAAGACATCATTATTAAAACAGTTTGAAAAGTGAAAAATACTACTTCCTGGTTTCTCCATTTATGCTCTTTTTTTGTGTGGCAAGATTGTCTGCAAGTAATTTTGCTGCTAGACCAAAGCGATTGCTTCAACCTAGTGAGCATAGATAGTTTCTGCACTGCCATTGTCTCCTATGGTCTCCTAAATCGGCCCTAGATTATATACTAGCTGGTTGCTGGTATATCTGTCATTATATTAGTGGATGTAAGAAAACTGGCTTGTCAGACATATGTATCCAAGAAGACAAAAATGTGATATATATAGTGGTTTCTGTGCATCAATGTGAGCGGGAAAAGAACGTCCATTGCTGAAGATGTGTTTATAATTTTATTGAGGTCACAAATGATTTTTTTAATTTTCTAGTCTGTCCAGAAAACGTTATCATTTGGGTGAAGGAAAAGGATTAAAAAAAAAATCTTTAATGTGTATAATTTTTAAAAATGCTTCAACTAGCCAAACTGTATTAAAATTTGTTTGATTTGACTTCAGCAAAATAGTGTTGAATTGCTTTTGAATGCTTTTCATCTTATCTAGAAAAAGAAAATAGAGGGAGAAAACACAATTCCACAACAAGAGTTTATTACCTTGTATATACATTTCGCTGACAACATTAGCTTCTTCAGCGAGAATCTTGGATCATTCGATACCTCGAAAGTTGATTTCTACAGAGTGAGCATGCGAATTTATATAGAGTGGACCAGAAAAAAGGATTCATGAAAATTTTCTAAGTTAGATGGGGGTGGTTTAGTACTTAATCACCTGTAATTGTCAGTCCGTTGTTGCAACAATGTAATTTTTTTCTTTCGTGAAATTATGGTTGAGAGGGTTTTTTCCAATAAACCATCATCTATTTTTGAGTGGACACGTCTCGTGTTACATTTCCTTTCACTGATGACTGACCCCAATTGAACTTAGAAAATTTTAATGAATTCTTTTTTTCTGGCCCACTCTGTATAACCAGCGGTGCAAAACAACCAATGGGAAAAAATAAACCAGAGGAGTTTATACAGTAGCTAATCCGGATAAAAGACTTTTATAAGAGCCAATTATAGACGCACAGAAGTGAGGACAAAAGATTCTAATTCGAGATTGATAAATGAAACAAGATTAATGCAATTGATTAAAAACTCAAAATAAAATAGTGTTGACCATTGGTTGAGCATGTTGTTTGAGGGTTTATTCCGGGCTATCTCCAACGATTCTAAAAACTGCAGTAACTTGTGGTCATTGCAAGCATGAAGGATTTTAAACTTTTCCCGTGAGTAGTCGTGCCCTTCTCTCAAAATATGATCTGCGAATGCCGAGATGCCCATTTTACATGCTTTATACAAGCTGTGTGTTCCTTCATCCTAGTTGTTGATCTCTGAAATGTACATATGAGGTAATAAATTCTTGTTGTGGAATTGTTTTCTCCCTTTATTTTTCTAGATACCTGTGTCCCAGTTTCTGGCCTTTTACGTGTTTATGCTATTCAGCTTTTTAATTTTTTTTTTTTTTTTTTCCTGTGATTATTAAAGTTAAACTCACACTCAAAACAACATAGTTTAAAATGAAAGATGGTCTCAATAACAACGTAGCATGTATAAAAATTTTCAATTCAAACTCAAAATTAATAAAACATACGAAAAACTTTCATTTTTCCCTTCCTCCTGTGATTGACACTGGCACCATCTTTTGGCAATCTGTAACATCAGAAATTGTGACATTGCACATTGGATGCTATCGCAGGTACTATCGGTTAGTTGTCAGAGCATCGCAATGGACAATGAATATGAAAATAAGTTTTGATAGTGATGACAGCGATATACAAGGGTCATTGGCAGAATTATATGCTACTGCAACTGCTGTGACATACAGCCCTGTGCATTAAACCATTGAAATGGGATCTTCTGCTTGTGCACATTCCTACACAGCAGATAGGCCATCTCATTCCTACGGCGATTATCACATGTCTGTTGCAGTTGTTGTTCTTGAAGAATGCCAGGCCCATTTAGAGTTGGAAAAGCATCTAGTTCATCTTTTCAGTGAATTTCTTATTTGAGTTGGTACTGAATTTAAAATAGCAGGTGCTTAGACAAAGCATAACTCTTCAAAATGAGATGTTTGAAGTTGGATACCTGCTTCCTCATTGTCAAAAACTAATAATCCACTGCTTTTTAATCGATTCCGATTGTGAAACTATCTGTGAAATGCGAAATTTCTATCCGACTGTCTATTTACATATCCAAATGGAGAAAAAATTGAAGGCATTCCGACATAAAACAGATTAGCAAAATCTTACGATAAGTAGAATCGTTGGAAGCGAAATTAGAATCAAAAGCAACTAGAATCTCGGTGACAAAGTTCCCCGAGGTTCTCGTGGCAGGAAATGACGTCCTGTTCCACAGTGTTCTCAAAGTTATGGATGATCAAAGGGCCAATTTTCAATTTTCCAGGTATTTTTCTTAAGAAAATTCGATTAGGATAAATCGAATCATTTTGAATGATTATATACGTTATTAACCTGGCTTAATCTTATGATGCAAAATAAATAAAGTCGAATTTTTCTGTGGAGTTTACCTTTAAATAAACATGAAATCAACAGATGACACATGTATTTTGTTCTAGTTTTACTCTCTCTAGTAGACAATTTAATATGGTTGACAATAAACCTATTAAGTTAAAATGGACAGAAATTCTGTGACAGAAAAGTGCCAACCTATTAACTGTTTATTCTTTATAAACAATAAAAATGTCTGAGTGTTAAAAATCGAGATGTGCTTTAAATAGTGAAAGTACAGAAATTGGTTATTGGAAGATACTGTAGATATAAAGTGTTTTCAAATGAAGTTGAGAGTAATATTTTAATTTAACAAAAGAACTGGTCTTGGATGTATACTGTATTTAAGTCAAGCGCACATGTCCATTTGTGAGATTTTTATTTAGCCATGTTGTTTTTGTAATAACAGCGTTGGTTCAGTGACACTAAGGAATAGAAAAGCTAGTTACAGTAATTACTTCTTGTAATGACATTATTTTAGCCTAACCTAGCTGTCAGACTATGATCTGTTTAGGCTAAAATACATAATCAGTTTAAGTGAATGAATTTTGTTAATTTATGTAGATGGGTCTTGTACAAGCTGTGCTGAGCTATTAGGGCTATGTCATCTGCAACATTGAGCTTGTATGCTGCTTTATTTTCTTTCGTCCTGCTATGTTGACTAGATTAGCAATTGCTTCGATTAATTGTTTTTTCACCTAGTCGCCAATTTGTTGTCGTCCGGTTATACTTTTGATGCGGCTGGTCGAATTAATGATAGGCTGAATACACAAATTAGAACACGGTCCATCCATTGTATATCGTCTGTTTATTTACAACTACAGGAGGATTTTATATATACGGGGCAGATGCACGATACTGAGCTCTGTTTGAGTTTGCAGTTGGAAGCTGGATATGTTGTTGACGACCACTGAGCATTAACTAGCAAGATTCTACCTTCATCTAGTCTACTCTATTGAAATATTCCTAAGTATACTCCTTGGTGGACATCTGAGATCACTGAATTATGGACTAAGAGAAAAATTAAGTACAGCAATGCCATGCAATCAGAGGTACTGATAGAATTAAAAAAAAAATAGATAAAATATATTAAAAATAAAGATAACAGGAAACCACTGATCCACATAAAACTTTTAATAGGACGTTAAAAGTTTTATGTGGATCAGTGGTTTCCTGTTATCTTTATTGAAGTTCGTCCACAGTGTCCGGCTCCAGTTCTCTCTTATATATTAAAAAAAAATTAGAAAAACTAAAAGACAATACTTGATGAATTCAAGTAAGCAATTTGACTTATGGAAGTTTGCTGGTAAGGATCGAACTAAAGATAATATTAGTTAGAAGCAGTTGAATATCTGAAATGGATAGACAATCCTTTAGAATTAACCCTACCTGAACCAATTTTCAACGTACCTATAAAACCTGAGGTAGTGTGGCATCTCCATAAGAATCTTCCACAAGAGATATAGTGGACAAAAAGAATTGTAAAACTTAAACAAAATCAAAATGATGGGATATTTAACCATATTTTGCTAAAACATTGGGGATACCAGGGCAACTTCTTGTTGGCCTGTTTGATACCAAAAATTTGGGATATCGGTAGTGGCGGCTCATCCATCGGCACTGTGGCACTGCAGCACCCCTAGTTTCACTTTCGATATCGGTAAAATTCAATATAATGTCCTTTTCTTTTTCTTTAATACTATTCTAATACATGTATATTACATGATCCTTAAGCTAAATGGCACTAGCTATTCCCTAGTTTGTGAAAATGTTAGTTTTCTGATGCCACACCCCCAGAAATTTTAGCTACGAGCCGCCACTGGATATCGGGCATTTTCCAGATGTACTCAAACAGGCTTATATATGTCCAATTTTTAAATTGGGTGATAAGAATGACGCAAAAAATTTCTGACCTATCTCGGTGCTGCGAACGTTATATAAAATCATTGAAAAAATAGTCTTTCAACCAATGATAAACTATTTATGGGATTCCCTTCCCATTGATCAGTATGGAGGAAGGCCTAATACTTTAACTCGTTTATTAATTATTCTTTAATTATTAACTACTAGCAGAGCACCCGGTGTTGCCCGGGATAATTATACTTGTTGGTAAGCAGAACAGTCTCAAGTTAAATTATAACTCCAAATTGTTTAAAATAATAACCCAATCAATACAACACAGAGCGAAGGGGCTATCCATTCTAAGAAAAATCCGAAAGACAGGATTTCTAGGTGATATACCGGGACTTTATTTATCTCTTGTTGACTTGCCTCAGATTAAAATGATATATCCATCTTCACCACTGGGGAACATCACTGGATACTTTAGACCCAAGTTTTTCTTGCCCTTGATATAGAAGCTCCTATACCCTCTTGCTCTATTTGAAACTCCCGTTGTTCAGATGTTTCCAATACTCATATAGATTTTTCTGTTTTAGCTACAGAGTTTCTCTCACCAATACTCGTTCTTTCTCTTTCCTTTCCAGGGACATAAATTTTTGCCACTCGTCTGGATGTTTGATAGGGAGCTCAAGGGAGACACGTGTGACTCCTTTTCCTCCTCAATAGACACTGCCTTATTTATGTCCTGTTACTGCATCGTCATTCAATGCTCATTATTAATAATTCTTGGAAACAAACGTTCAATCAGCATCTCGGTGTCCAAAAATTTCACATTCACACAGAATATAATCAAAATGTATTTTTATGAAATGTTTGGATCTGCTGTGCTACCAAATAAGCTAGGTGATAACCCCGGCGTGGTTCTAATTGTTATTTTTTTTTTATTTTTTTTTTTTTTTAAATTTTGAAATATCTTAAAAATAAACACATGAAAACACTTAGAATTGGAGGCAGTACAAAGCCTAGATAATAATAAATATTTAGTTGTTGTTAGTGTTGACATAGCAAAGGCATTTAATACTGTTTCGCGAGCTCGATTAATTGCAGATTTGAGGGCAGTAGGAATCAATTGTCAGACCTTGCGCCTATTGAAAGATCTTTTCTCACAACGACAGAATGGGATAAAGTTATATAATGAGACGTTTTTTGCCAACTCAAGGTTCCTCTATTAGCAATATACTGTTTGTAACGTTATTGGCATCTATTTTTGACTTGGCGCTGAAATTTAAAATAAGAGCCTTTGTAGATGATGACATATTAACCAAAAAATATACTAACCAAACTTTGCCGCAGGTGTTTCAAGATATTAGTGCAGATATAAATTGCATGCAGGAATAGTTTTCACAGAGGGGAATGATACTCGAGAACAAAACTGCTATTCTTACAATTGGCAGAAGAGCAACGGATTAAAGATCTTGTGTGTTACTTTTGATTTTGACTTAAAATTTATTGCACACGTAGAGAAGGTCATCAGCCATTGTAACGGATTAAGATGTTTGATTAAAGAAGTGCGTGTAATTCTTACTAAAAAAGAAATTAGTATTTTGAAATTATGGAATGATAATTTGGAACACATCAAATAAGTTCCTATTTGAGAAGATAAAGGTGGCGTATAATATTATTATACTGGCGGTGTTTAACTTGCCTTGTAAACAACCTATTACCCAGACATGTAATGAGCTGGATTTGCTTACATTAGAATCAACAATGCTGCTTAGAAGGCTAACAGAATTAATAAGGGCCCTTATTAACTGATACTCATCCGGCTCACTTTTATTGCTCACTGACTAAATATAGACTCTGATAGCAGAAAAGTGATATGGCTTTTGATCCAACTAGCGAAAATAATATCGACGTGGTGGGAGAAATTTTTCCCCTTGAACTGTTTTCAATTGTGGAATTCATTGCCTCTGCAAACCCAACAAAATATTATTTTATGTGATGCTAACAAATGTTCTAACCATCGACATCATGTCCAAGTGATTTTGTATGACTGGATAAGGGCTAGACAACGAGATCTGACTAACACAAATGATTAATTTTTACTCAATGTGAGTGCATAATTATAAATAAATATACACATTTAAGAATTGAAGCAATACACTTATTAACTTAAAGAGGTGGCATTCCAGTACATTTTCTGATTTTTTTTTTATGAGGTGCCATTCCAGTACATTCTGCTTCTCTATCCACTGCTATTCTTCTAGGATTTTCCTTTCTTTTCTCCTTGATGTACTTTTGAAAGTATGCACTACTAATTGTTTCATTCATCATCAAATGATGTTGCTATAACGATAGATTTGGAGTTTTAAAAAGTCTTTGTAAAAATAATTTTTTTTTAAAGTTTTGGTTGTAGCAAAATAGTTTTGTTTTGAATGAAATTGTCTTGTACAAATGGGAGAGATAATGAAGGGGTTTAGAAGATTTGTGTGCGCCTTCTCTGATATATACAGGGTGGGCCAAAAAAAAAAAACAACTTGCCACTGAAATTTCAAGTCCCAGGGCAATAGTTATATTCAACAATAGGTTTATTCAATTGTTATTTGTCACCCATTCACAGCACACCTATTGTTGAATAAATCTACTGTTGAATATACCTATTGGTGCATAACCTATTGTCTTGGGACTTAAAAATTTTCAGTGGCGAGTTTTTGTCTACCCTATATAATTACAGGATTCATTCTAGACTTAAAAAAAGGGCAGGGTGCTAAGGGCACGACGTTATAAAAACGGACACTTTGCTCCCCAAAAAGAACTTACAGCTTTTTAACATTGCTTTCGTACTTTTTCACAAACTTTTTGTACATTTTCACGAACATTTCGTACTTTTTCACAAACATTTAATCCATATTTATATTAAGGGTCTAAATTTACAGAACAGTTATAGGCAATGATCAATAGGAGGTATCGTGATATGAGACTTCTCTGTCTAACCCACTCCTCAATCACGTCATTAACTGCTCCTCTTAGCGCATGTGCCGTGTGCAGTTAATGACGTGATTGTGGGCAGAATTTCAAAATGGAGGAGTAGCACATGCTGTTCTGCTATTATATTTGAAATATGCCTAATTTTCAGCGTGTAACTCATGGATATAATTCGGATACTAGAAAAAAGAAAAACTTAGTCATGTATCCATGGTGCAAAAAAGACGAACCTCTTGTCCACAAACGTTTTAATGGGCGAATACGTATTTCGATCTCTTTGAGATCATTATTCAACGCAAAATAGGGAAATTAACAAAGCAAGCTATTTATAAGAAAAAGAGGGGCTGTTGACTCTCTCCCAAAGGACCAATCAACGAACACGTCGAACGTCCAATGGGAGAGTCAATAGACACCTCGTACAAAAAAATAAAAGCGCGGACTAGGAGAGAAACAGATTTCATACAATTGGCAAGAGTTATACAAAATCCAAAATTATACAAAATAAAATTACCAAAGTATACAGTACAGATTCAAACAACTGGCAAAAGTTATATAATAGAAAAAAAGAGGTTAACAAAATCCAAATATACATAATAAAAATTCTAAACTATTCAATCAATCTAAAAACTTCTATTTAACAACAAATTACAGTAAGAAAACTAAATTAAAACAGGAAGGAAACAACCAAAAAATTAAGAAATCTTAATCAACTTTAATAAAATAGAATCGCCGAGGGGACTCGAGTCATCAACTTTCATCCATTCCCTCCACCTTTTGAATGTAGAAAGAGAAAACTGTATTTGGATTTAGTACGAAGAGACACGCTGCCCACAGGAAGGAGAAAAAATTTGTATTGCGCATGTCTAGAGCTTGAGCATTGTAAGGAAGCCGCATATCGCGATACCTCCTATTTTTTTTGTGCATTTACATAAGTTAACAAGTATTGAAGCAAATTTTACACTATCGCTGGATCCATTAGCCAGTCAGAATCGCTTACACGAAACTTTTACGGCTGCATTTTGTGTAAGCGCTTCTGATTGGTTAATAGATGCGGCCATAAACATAGCTAAAAAAAGTTGCTTCAGTATTTGCTTACATGTCTTTCCCGTATCTTTTCAGTTTTCTGCTTCAACTATCGCGTTCTAATACTTATTAAATTTAATCAGTTTAGTATTACATCTCGCCTGCTTCACATCTTCATCTCGTGATTAAGTCATTATTTACTGTGCAAGCCCATCTCGTCAGTAGCATGTTGGCGAGGCCGGCGATTTCTCGACACGATCGACAATTCGAATTCTCTCGTGTTACATGGAAAATTCTCTGGGCGAGGTCTAAAACCCTCACCGGTGAGAAGAGTTAGCGAGAATTTCTCACTGAACTAAGTCTTTTTCTCGGTTGGGACCAGAGACAAGGTTTTTTTCTCTTCTGGTTAGGAGTAACCGGTTAGGCATAGGAGCAGGAGCAGCTGCGTTTTCGAACCGCATTCAAATGATGTCACAGTTTTCTCACCGGTTACATTTTTCTGACCTCACCCTCTGATTCACGAGAAATTCACGAGTGAATGAGTGTCTATAATTGATCATTGTCTGTAATTGTTCTGTAAATTTAGACCGTTTATTATAAATATGAATTAAGTGTTTGTGAAATCGTACTAAATGTTTGTGGAAAAAGTACTAAATGTTTTTGAAAGTGTACTAAATGTTTGTGAAAACGTATGAAAGCAATGTGAAAAGGCTGTAATTTTCAAAAAAAGATTTTTTTCTATTAAAAAATGCGTAGTTCTATTTGAAGTTCCTTAACCCTTTAATGGATATTTAGCTTTCTTTATGGGTGCATTTTCGGGTATCGGGGCACGTGATCACGATCAAAGGGCAGCGGGGGGGGAAATTTTTCGTCAAAAGGATAAACAGGGTGGCGTGCCCTGTAAACCCTGCCTAAAATGAACCTTGTAATTGATGGCAATTGTAAAGTCGGAGACTGAAATGAAAGTGTAGTAAACAATTTCAAAAATTAGATTTTGATGTTTTTGGGTTTTCTAAAGGAAATTTAAGTTGAAGATTATGATACAAATATAGTGCTCTAGCCCGTTATTGGAAACTATTTTTAGATAAAAGGGTCATTTGATGCTTTTGCTAGTATTTAGGGGTCAAAGTAGTTAATGTAAAGCAATGTTTAAAGTTTATCTCTACAGATAATTCGAAGAAAAATATCGTCATTAGGTTAATTTAATTTGAAATTGTCTCCTGTGACTTGGTAACCAGTTTCTAATGTGTGTTTTGCTACTGTCAATTTTTCCAATCTCCTGCATTTGATAAGAGCTAAATGTTCTTTCAGCATGTCACTGGGCCGTCTTGATTTTTCACAATAGATGGTGCCAAACTCATTGCACTCGAATTTGTATATTCCTGATAATGAAGTGGGTTTAATTGTCTTGGGTTAGCTAATATTGAATGGAGAATTGGAGTTTCTGTAAGAAATGACCAGTACTTACAGCGTGGTTGAAGTTTTAGACTACGCACAAATCTTATTATTAAGCAATAGACTCTGTGATGGGCTTGTTTCAAATTTTCATTTTAACTTCTTTCATTACCTGTTGTAACTCTTTTGTTTTAATTTTGTTTCCTTTAGTTGTAATTGTTTTAATTACCTGATGTATTTCTTCTTATAGTCTTTAGTGATGAATTGGTTTGAAAGTTTTGGATTCTGTTCCGGTATCGGTTTTTAAGGGGAGAAAGAACCTGCGGTTCCGGTTTTAGTTTTCACCGTACTGTGTAAATTGTATACATTTAGCAAATAATTGTATGTTAATTTAGTCAGACTTTTTAAAACTGAAAAAAATAAAGCACAGTCTTAGATTTGGGTGTGCAATGTATTGCCATGGTTTGTTAATTGAATTATTAAATTCAAAGCATGGGATTTGCCTTCATCTGTTCAGACTTCATGTAACGCTTGCAGTGCTATCAGCAGTCAACACTGACCAATCAACAGAATTGTGAAGTGATTATTGCTAGCCCATTGGCTTAGAGCTTTGAATTCCCTTGGTTGGCAGAAAGTTCTTGAACTCCAATTCTTTTATTTCATTTTCAAAAAATATTTATCATCTAGACTCTGTGATTGGCCTGTTTGACAAACATTTTTTTGTTTCATTTTTAATTGTCAATTAATTACAAGAAACTCGTTTGGTATTTAACAAATGTGGAACAGTCAAAATGTGATAAATTTATCTCTGCATGTCGTCATCATCTGTTTTATTATAAAATCAAGTCTTTTTTTTTTTTTTTTTTTTTTTTTTTTTTTTTTTTTTTTTTTTTTTTAATTGTTATTGTCAGCTTAAAAAATTAAAAGTGAAAGTACATGTATATAGAAATTCCTTTAATATCGTTTACAATTAGGGATATTAACAATTATTTAACAACATTAGAGGGTTAGTTTTTTTTCGTACGAGAAATTTCTCGTAACGAAAATGAAAAAATTTGACGTCACTTCCGTTAAAGTAGACGATTCTCGTAAGTTACGAAAAAAATTAACGCAAAAATTTTTTGATCTCGTTGGCAAATGTCGATTGCGTAATGAGATCCTTGTTCTTGTGCAGTTTGGTATAGCGAGAACATCCGGCCAAAAATCCGCCATCTTAATTCTCTCGCTTAGTCGAGTGCCAGTTTGTGCCTTGTTATCCGCCAACATGAGTCAGTTAGCAATCAGTTATCACCCTCAATGATTTGTTTATGGAAAATGGAATTCCTTTGAGTACTTTTTACCCCGCCTAGAGTAATACAGTTGAATTTAGCGTACTTGCTGTATTTCGTAACGTAAAAAAAAACTTCCCTTTCTAACACTAGATAGTGCCACTTGTACCCTAGTATTCTATCTCGTCGGTTATTACGATTCGCTTTCAATATGAAAGAAAACACAAGATTGCAGATTTGCTGTTAACGAGAAATTTTTACACGAGAACATTGTTTGACTATCTCGTAACTGAATTCTCGTAACGAAAAAAAACTAACTCTCTATTATCAGGGATCTTATGAAGTTTCCCTTTTGCTATCCTTGCTTTTTCTTTTAAAAAGTCTCTATTACTTGCTTTTGTCAAAATTTCTCGCTAAACTCGTTTTTAAGATCACTTAACAAACCGCAACTTTTTTAAGCAAACCGCAACAAGCGTTCCCAACTTCTACGTCCTTTTAACTATCCAAAAGGTATAATACTCTTCAGTTATGTAGGCAAATCAAACACAAAATGACAGGTGACTTTTAAATAAACATTTTCTCTATCTAGAAAACTGTTAACTTTTGAATAGTAGGTTATAGGGTCAAATCTATCGGCAACAACCTAAAAAATAACGTCCTTAAATATCTAGGTCGACTTTCCCTGTAACCCTGTATAGAAAATTATGAATTTTGTCAAATTACTGAGCCACCCTTTCCACAATCAAACTGGAATTTATTAAGCGTTGAGAAATAATCATCAATAGCATTTGTAATTCCAAAATAATATTTATTTTTATTATTCATAATTTAATATAGAGCTGGTAACTATGACGTTGGTTTCTGGCCAGTTGCCTAGCGATTCCAAACATTAGGTTTAACAGTGTAGTGTAAGGCCATTGAAAAGCAGTTAAACCTAAGTTTGGAATCGCTAGGCAACAGGACAGGAACTGACGTCACTACTTACCAGCTCTATTGTAGAGCAAATTCTAGGGCAGCAAATTATTCGTTTGCATGTTAGCAGAGTGGGGCTCTTGTCTTTGAGGTTTCGGAAACTAACTACGACATATCTATATTATCTAAACTAATAGTTTCGTTCTATAATTTCTTTCTTTGTTCTCATTTGCACGTTTGCTAGCCATTATGATCCAGGGTTCTTCTGAGGCCCTTTTGAAGGGGTGCACCATCCGGCTGAGTTTGGTGACCACCTGGCTGTGTTTATTTCTTTTTAATTGTTGTCTGCCTGGCTATTTTATCTTTCCACCCATCTGATAACATTTTCTGGGGAGAACACTGTGGTCACACTTTAAACTAGTTTTCACCAAAGACTGAAAAAATGTGCACATGATGCGCAGAAACTCTTATATCAATTCTCGTTCTAAACTCATTGCATCATCAATTGCATAAATTCCCGTTTTGCACAAGTTTCATTTTCAGCGTTACCAACTCTGATTTAATATTGGATCCGCTAAATTTCAGTGGATTCTCTGTTAAATTTAGTGGATCTGGCATCAAAATTTTGCAAAATTCCACTAAAATCTGCTGAATACATCCTTAAGTGAAATCGCGTAAAAACTGTTATCGAAATTTTTAAAAACCAAAAGTTCGATTTCTGTAATTGAAACGACTCGGTGCTAGTAGCCTTTGAGATATTTAAAAGTTATTTGTGGACAACAGGTTGATGTTTTCTAATTGATACTATTACAGTTGGAAAATATTGTCCGTTACTTGTAAAATTTATTTATTTATTTATTTATTTTAAAGAAATGCTAACCTATAGTCTTTATTTAACAGTTGGAATGCATTCTTACTAAGCTTATGACAGTGAGTGGCAGGAGTTTATTAAATTGTATCCATTATTTAGAGTTCTCACTCTGTAAGGTGAAATGGAAGAGTTCACTTTATCACACTGGAAAGGTAGGTATGTCATAGAGAAGTACACTTTATACCCACATGTGTGATCTGTGAGCTGCTTTTTTTTTCCATTCAAGCCTGCTCGCAACCTCTCATTGCAGCCTGTTGTTGAAGTGAAAAAATTTAAGAAAATTAGAGCAGTTAAAAAAAAATTTTCTCTACCTATCCCTATTTTCCTATTGTGCACGATAAAGTTAACTCTTCCATTTCATCTTGCAGTGTGAGAATTCTACTAGGTTTTTATTTATTTGAGCAGTACATATGATTTCTTTTATTAGGATGATGTGTTAACTATCATATGATTTTTGGTCCTAGAGCAAACCTTGTGTTACACCTCATATATTTCAGCGAAGGTTTTGTCCTAAAGGCAAATAGGGGACCAGCAACAAATTGAACAACAAAAATAATGTTTGGATCTCCCCTGTTAAAAAAAAAAAAAAAAATGCTTGAAATGTGTTGTAGCTGTAGCATATGGTTACGAGGCTTCTTTTACTTGTGTTCATTTGTATGAGAATAGCACTTATATTCATGGAGATATAAAGGTTTCTTTAACAAGTTTTTTGTTTATAATATGCAGGGTTTTCAACTCAATGCAATGCCATTTTTAGGAAACATGACAAAGTACAGTAGAGACAACACTCTGCAATCGGAATATAAAAATATTAAATATTTGATGAAATATGAGCATTTTTACTAGATCTATCGGGTGACATCTATGGTTAAGGTTTTGAACAACGCATGGCACCAGTGTTTGTATTTACCTGTGGGAATGAGACATTAGCAGGCAGAAAAAAATAGCCTAAATATTGATACAGACTATTAAGCTAAAACCATCGCGTACTTCCATTTGTTTCCTGTGTACGTATTTGTCTCATTGTCTAAGCATTTCTTAAGTTCTGAGAAAGAGTTGTCCTCTTTTGAGAAGGCATAAAAGGAAGGCATATGTCCTATCTGGCGACATCTGTCGGCAAGTTTAACTACCACACCTCTGAGCTGTTTAGGTATTTTCCCGTGGGAATGAGACATTTTCACACAGAAAAAAAGTACCCTAGTTAAAGACCCAGACTGTAGGCTATAACCATACTAAGTTTCATCAAAATCCGTCCAGTAGTTTTTGCATGATGCGTGAATAACCACAGACTCGTTACAGATTTATTATATGTATAGATAGTAAGTTTGCTGACTGCTTTCATTAGGGATAATGCCCTGGTGTTTGTGGGCAATGCTAGAAAGAAAAAACAAAAAAAAAATAAAACAACGAAACACGAGAAACTGTTAGGCTAACTTTTTCAATGGTTGAGAATCATGTCTCCCTGCAACCAGTGCTCTGTTAGCCTAGCATTTTTCCTAATTTCTTAACTATGGCCAAAATCAAAGTGGTAACTGGTATAGTTTTGAAGGATAGAATGTTATTTCTGAGAATGCTCGGAAAAATAAAGGAAAGCCTGCATGCTTTTGCAATTATAGCATATGTATAAAGAAACCAATTGTACCTTTAACGCCTGAAATAATTATTATTATTATTATTTTTTTTTTTAAGTTAAGAACACCGTGTATTTATGTTCAATTATGTCTAAATGAATGAAGAAAACCATCATTAAAAAATTTATATCGATCATTTATTAATTATTTATTATAGCGTGATCGTATGAATAATTAATAAATAATCGATATAAATTTTTTAATGATGATTTTCTTTATTATTTAGACATAATTGAACATAAATATACGGCGTTTTTAAGATCAAAAGTGATGCGAACTGACCTTTGATGAAATAATGGCAAAATTTATTTAAAAAAATTTTTTCCTTAAAATTTTGGCAAGTATTTTGAACATGTACTAATATGCAATAACTATTATTAATAAAAAATAATATAAGTAAAAAATAAATACTGTTTTGTATGAAATAGGAAAAAATACGGTCAATATATTGCATATTTTGCATTTCGCACTGTTTAGGAGCAGTTAGGGGAATCGTATTGCTTTATATTGCTTAATGAAACTAAATGATTCTTATCATCTAAACATATATCACCACTTCTTCTCGCTGAAATAATACTACATTTTTGAAGTTGAAAGACTTCAGATTCTGAATGCATGTTTATGGCCGTTCGCAATATGTTGCGAATATCAAAGGACTTTCGTCAGACTGATCTATTTTGGTGTCTTCAATAAGTGGATAAATTTGCAAATAGCTAAAACCTATTACTTCTCATAGCATTTTCTCTCGATTCATTTTTCAGATAGTGATTATGAATGTTTGCTTGGAACTAAATTATAACCAGATAAACACTGTATGGCAAAATGTACCCATAATTCTTCTGGACTAATTCTGAATCTTTACCTTCCTTCTACTGTACATGTATATGTTGATGATTCTTCTATAATTAGAACTAGAATTGCTTGACCTAAAAAAAATTTATATTATTTGGATGGGAGTTAAATTTGCATAATCAGATTCTGGCAAACTATAGACAGAATCTTGGAAGTTTTTATTTATTTATTTATTTATTTATTTATTTATTTATTTATTTATTTATTTATTGACAATAAGTTTTCCTTTCCACTGAGGGTTTTTTTTTTTTTTTTAATGTATTTTTCCTGTTTCATATTCGACTCATAACCGGCAAAATTTTCGTTGGATTTTCATTTTCAATCTTCATCAGAATTTTTATTAGCTTCAGGTGGTTCAATAGGAGGTATCGCGATATGCGGCTTCCCTGTCTAACCCACTCCTCGGAGCACACGGCAGTTAATGATGTGATTGTGGAGTTAATGATGTGATTGTGGGCAGAATTTCAAAATGGAGGAGTAGCACATGCTGCTCTGCTATTACATTTGAAATGTGCCTAATTATCAGCGTGTAACTCATGGATATAATTCGATACTAGAAAAAAAGAAAAACTTAGTCATGTATCCATGGATAAAACATCAACTTTCATCCATTTCCTCCACCTTTTGAACGTAGAAAGAGAAAACTGTATTTGAATTTAGTACGAAGAGACACTGCCCACAGGAAGGAGAAAAATTTGTATTGCGCATATCTAGATCTTGAGCATTGTAAGGAAGCCGCATATCGCGATACCTCCTATTGCTAAATCGCTATACTCTTTTCTCTACATTGCAGCAAAACATTTTAATAATATGGATTGCTGACGACGTTGCCGTTATGTAGGACAGGGAGCACTGTATATCGGATAGCCACTTCAGGTGCAGAGAGAATAACAGCTGTAAGAGGTTAAAATTTGGCCATATCAAGCACCTTGAAAAATTTAAGACTTCAAATGTGACATATGAGAGTCGTACTATTTGAGCCTAGCATTTCTGCAATTACTAATGAAGCATGTATGATATAATGCTTAGAAAACACCAAAAATTATTCTGCCCTACTTAACAACACCTCACTAGTGACTGGAATCGCCTGCTCTTGGAGAGGATTTACATTGGGCAACGATTTGTGAAATAACTAACCAAATTAGCTAGTATTCATTATATGACATGTAATGTGAAACAAAACTTGCAACAGTTCTATAACACAATGCTCTTATAACATGGGTTTCTATATTATTGTATACGGCCTAAATACAGCGCTCTCCCCAGAAAATTTTATTGAATGGGTGGAAAGATAAAATAGCCGGGCGGACTAAATAAAATATAGCTGGGCAAAAAGGGCCTGGGGAGAACCCTGCTAATTAGATTAATTGTAAGCAATCTCGCTATAGCATGAATTTTCCTATTACACTTTTAAAGAGCCGAACTAATGGAGAATTCCCCTGCTTTTTCCATATCAATTGTTCAATTGCAGTTATCAAGGACTTCCCGTGTAAATTCAGAAACCATGCACCATTACTAATTCTGTGCTTCTTATAATGCAGTATGAATAATCTGGTTATAGATATGAACCGCACTGGTATTGCACCTCTAGGCACCCAGAGCCATTGGTCATGGGTTTCACAAGGGCATTTAGTCAACATACGAATGCTTCATAGCCCACCCAAATATTTCCATGGACACATGGATACCTGCCATGAATTTGCAGCATTTGCAGGCATTTCTGTACAACTGTTCGAAAGACTGGTGGAATTTTCCTCAGTCGCTTCAGTAGCTCATCTAGGGCAGATCCATGCACGTACTATGTAGGTATACCTAAAAGTGGCCATTTGTGTGTATTTGACATGAAGATTAATATTGGAAAATAAAAAAAATGGAGATCTTAATTCAATATAAATTATTTAATTCTGACTGCTGCATTTTGAGGACATGTCATCTCCAGATTGAATCAGTTGGAATCGAATATCTTTTAGTCATTAAGATCTTTGTCTTTTTACTTTGGTTAAAAAATTGAATCTAATATTTTTTCTATGGCTACAAATACAGGGTGTTTTTGAATTGAGTACAGATTTTTTGGGAGATGATAGAAGAGGTCCTTAGAAGTATTTTTTCTCATATGAACATGGGGTCCCCGCAGCTCCGTTTACTTACAATACTGCATTGAACAATCAAATGACACCGGGACGCAGTGTGCGTTGGTAGGCCTAGGTTACACATGTAAAAAGTACATCAAGTGAACTTTTTAAAACAAATCTTTACCTACTGCTTTCCCAGAATGCGATTAGTTCATTTACATATGGACTAATCGTATTTTACGATACCATGGAATCTCCTTGACGAAGTTTGTCCTAAGACTTTTCAACAAACAAGCACGTGCACCTTGAAATTTCTTTGCAAACAATTACTTTAAAAGTTATTACAGTAGATTGCTTGTGTTAATTGTTAAAAATAAAATAATCTAGGCCTACCAACGCACACTGTGTCTCTGTGTCATTTGATTGTTCAATGCAGTATTGTAAGTAAACGGAGCTGCGGGGACCCCATGCTCCTATGACAAAAAATACTTCTAAGGACCTCTTCTATCATCTCCCAAAAAATCTGTACTCAATTCAAAAACACCCTGTATAGGTGAAGCTGACTTCTTTATATTCACTTAGGATTCTTATTTATTTATAATGATCCATATTTTTAAAGATGTAAATGTAAAACTTTCTAAATTGTCTCGTTCTGTTAGGCCCCCATAGATCCTTTGCAACTGCTGAAAGCTCTGGCACCTCTTTTAGATTCCAATGGTGGCATAAAAAGCGCTGAAGAAGTAGTAAGATTGTCTAGGTGAGTTGACTCTTTTATAGGTTCCAGATTTCTCTGATGAAATTACTAATAAATTTCATTTGTTGTTTCAGTTTTTTTTTTTCTTTTTTTCTAAAGAGGTGGTCAACTAAGTAAAAAGGAAGTCCAGAACAAAATGAAACCTTTGTCCACTCCTTGAAAAATTTATCACCAACTGTGATCACCAACTGTTTACAATAAAAAAGAAAGACTAATAAATTATTTGATTAGGAAATGTAATAAATATTTTTTCCTTGTATGTGTTATTTGTTCAATAAATAAAAAAAAAAAAAGAAATTATTGTAATAGTGACAAAATAGTATTTAATAAAAATAAATAAATAAATAAATAAATAAATAAATAAATAAATAAATAAATAAATAAATAAAAGTATAAGTACACACAGTAAATGCTGATTAATAAGAGTCATTTGCTTAATGTAATCTAGTTAATGCTATATTTCCTTTGATAGTACACTAGGAGCATTTGCTGTGTTGATAAAATATTAATAATATTGCAATTTATCAGCTGATGATGATGATAAAAAATGATAGCTTAGTAGAAACCAAAACATGATTGCCCTGCTGCATTTATTACTGTGTTGCCTTATAACAAAATAAGACTTGTACAGTCCAACATTTCTTAAAGAATTGATACCATTAGCCCTTATATAGTTTACTTTGCACTAAATTTTCTTTTTGTAATAAAAATGCAGATACCTTGGGTTTAATTGAGTAATGCATTAGGGAAAAGTAATTAATTTCCACATTAAATGGGAGGGGGCAAGAGGTATTAAACTTAACTTAACCTAAGTTGTATGTTTATTTCAAGTTTTTTTTTTTTTAATAGAAATATATGAAAAAAGGAAAGGGGAATTACTTTCCAAGTTTTACTTCATCCTTTGGATGATTTCGTTAGTTGCTGGATAGAAGCCTTTTTCTTTACTTTCTTTCCTTGTCCTTTATTTAAATAATTCGAGTGTGTTAAATGGGGGTCTTATGGTGATAAGTATGACATTGGAATTATTGCCCATCGTAAATAAATGAAAAGATCTTTAAGAATTTTACAAAATAAAGCCATAGCATGCACGTTTAGCATTTCCATTTTTAGAGACGTCTCAAAATTGTAAGTATAATCTTCAATGAAATTAAGAAAAAAACAAAAAAAACTACAAATTGACAAAAAGTTTTATCGAGCAATGAACAAGCAGTGGGAGATCTTAAATTGAAAGGAGGCATTCTGTTAATTTTAGTATGCTCTGAAGGGTAATGGGTTATTAGTTTTTGATTTGAATTGTAAATCCACTTGCAGCAGTTCAAAAGATATGGTTTTGGCATAACATACATGCCCATTGGTTAAATAACGTTCGTGCGATAAAGAACCTGAATAGTAAGGGTTTGCTATGAATTCTCTTGAAGACTAATGAAGTGGTGATAACTATCTCCTTCATTTTTCATAAGACCTTAGAAATTGACTTAATTTTTTAAAAGCACCCGGGATAATTCTTTCAAAATTAGGCCACCAGTTAGGGTAAAATGACTTGCCAAGGTGAATTCAGAATTAATTGGGAGAAATAATCCACGTGTCCTTATTGCTATCTCTGTGCCACCCATCCATGAATCCTGTTATAAGTGGGTTCTCCTAAAAGTAGAGAATGGACTAGATTTTGAAACCTATATATCCATTCTTGCTACTCTTTGGATGACATTAAATTTTCTATGTAGGTGTTCTTTAGGCGCATATTTAATTATGAACGAAGTTTTTTTGAAAACAATTATAGCATATTTTATATGCATTTTGTTTGTATTGAAGGATGATTTTATTTGTTGTTTGGGAGATCTTTGCATTTCCTCCAGTTAAAGCACCTTTTAATTTTGTGGATTTACTACTTTCTTTGTACAAAAAAAACTGCGCTCTTGGAATAGTTGATAGAAAAGTAGAAACTGAGTTACTCCAGAAATTATATCTGCCATTTACAAAAACCTAGAACATATATTTAGAATATATTTATTTGAAAAAGATGGGAATAAATGCTAAAATTAGTCGAGTTTTTATTTTTCTCTAAAATTTTAAGTAGCAGAACATTAATTTGAATGTTAAAGTAAGTATAATTTAAAAAGAACCACTGTGTATGTCTAACAATATTGAAGTTGTCTTTGTATTATAAACAGAAAAATAAAATGTGTTCAGTTGAATATGTTGTTTCCCTTTTTATATCTACTTAATAATAAAACAACTTTATTCTTATTTTTTAATTTTTATTTTGAATTAATTATTTAATTTTAAATTACAATTATTAAAAGGTCATCTAAAGCATTGCAAAGACCATAATTATTTAATTGGAGATAATAAACTAAATATTCAGTGGATAAATTATGTTGAAAAATAGAGAGAGAAATTTGAAAAAAGTATCAGTTGGTGATCATAAATGATAAATTTTATAATGTTCAATAAATATTCACTTATTCTAAATTTAAAAGACCACCTTGTTTATAAAATGTTGTATATCTGAGTTACCGATGAATACAAAAATTTTAATTTTCAAATTATTATTTTTTTTTTTTTTTTTGATAGTTTAATGAAGAAATTTTCTCGGAAGCTAGTTAGTCGCTGTGTTTATGTTAACGTCCTTCGTGAAACTTCTCCTGATATATTAGAAGTGTAAGAATGCATATTTCTCTTAATTTCTAGTTAAAAATACTTTTTTAAAAAATTATGTAGAGATTGTAATAAGTATGCAAACACTGAAGCGTTTTTGTTTTTTTTTTTTTCAAACTAAAGTGAAGCCTTACAATACAATATATTGGATGAAATACTAGCTGATTTTGGGTTTATTGCCTCCTTTTTACAATATACAAATTTTTAAAATAAATAAATAAATAAATAAACAAACTAAAATAATAAAAAAAAAGGTTGTTGTCGTCATAATTTTTGTTGGGTATGTTGTGAAAAAAGGCTGGTTCCCAATATATTGAACTGTATTTTGTTAATGCTAAATTTGTTTACACTAATGATTTTCTTGAATTACAGATTTCTTGCGGAAGGCGGCTGGGATACCATCAACATGTGGCTAGTCGAAGCTAGGAAAACGGAAAATAATTCTTTTCTAATAGAATTACTCCGTCTCTTCAAAGAATTGCCAATGACTGTTGAGCGGCTAAAAGAAAATAATAGTGCCAAAGTGATAAAATCATTAGTGAAATCTGAAAATAATGGTTAGTTATGAGATTTAATAGACTTTGAATAACTTCTGGATTGGCATGTACTGTTGAATTGAATTGTAAAATAGTTTTTATTATCAAATCTGAGTAATATTGGCCATGATGCAATAGAAAAATCTTTTGCCATTATACAAGATGCAACAATTAAATAACGAGACTGTTATTACTGAAAGAAAACTACAAACAGTACTTACAGAAAATTGTTACGTATTTTCAAAATGATCTCCATTTGACTAAATACAATGCTCACAACCACTGGTTAAGTTCTGGAACCAGTGTTCAAAGCGTTTGGAGGGAAAGCTGTGCAGCAGATGCTTCACTGTCGTTTGAATGACCGGGACATCATCAAATCTTGTCCTTTTGAAGTATGGAAAAAGAAAAAAGTCAAATCAGATGAGTACGGAGGATGATCCAACGTTGGATCCGTTTCACAATGAATGCCCAATACGAAGGTGTGTTGTCAGGCAGCAGCACCCAATTCTTGTTTGGAACAACTGGCACTTTTTCTTGCCACTTCATGCCCTTCAAAAGCTTCTGTCTCTGTTTTACTCAATTTAATGCTGCTTTATATGAAGTTTTTAATGAGACCGCTACACAAAAGTTTGTTGTAGTCCTGTTATCGGTAAAGCTGGTTGCCCGACCATGATGAAACTGGCATCACGTGATGAACACGTTCCAAATAGAGGCACAAACATTTGTTTGAATTTTCCTGTTTTGCGTCTTCCCTAAAAAAAAAAAAATCAGTCTCGTTATTTAATTGTGGCACTTTATAGAATGAAAGCAGAAAGCTCTCAGGGCTGTCGCTGTGCTTGGGCAATGAGGCATAGCCTGAGGGCAGCATTAAAAATTCAGCACATGTAAAAAATTTTAAAACAAGAAATTTAACATTTATTGAATTTTTGTCTTTATTGCTTTTAATTACAAAGCCTTGTCAATATCTAAAATAAGTAAGTAAATTATATAGCACAAGTTAATTTTGAAAAGCAACAACAAGCAGCATTTGAAAATGGACCTGAGGTTAGCATGTGTTTGCTAGGAATGGCCTCGACTGTAATGGATGAAAAGTCTTAAATTGCATCAGCCCATACTTTAACATTGGTTGATATCAAATTGTATCAGCCCATATTTGAGCATGAAAATCTGTGTTACTTACCTTTACACTGTCTATTAAGTATCAAGTTTTGTTATTTAATATTTGATGCTTTTATTTCACACAGCCATTTCTTTTATCCTATCTTCTATTTTGTTTATTACCATTACTTGATTTATTTTTTCTAACCTTTCATTAAATGTATCTACAATTACAACAGTGTAACAGTCTTTCGGTGGCTCAGTGGTTGTGTGATCGCCTCTGATGCCCTAGGACGTGGGTTCGACTCCGGCCGACGACGACAAGGATTTTTTGTGTGATCACGCACTTCCTTCGGAAGGGAATTAAAGCCGTTGGTTCCGTGTAGTTGTTTGGTGGCTGCACGTTAAAAAAAAAACCCCTTGCGAGGCAAAATTTGCGGCCCCTATAACGCCGTCCTGAAATGACCATAGCAGTTGTAAAGGACGTTAATATCAAACAAACCAAACCAACATTCTTCGTTGTGATACCAAAACCGTTGTACAGTCTGCATTTGTGAATTTCTAAAGAATTAGCTTTACATAAAAATGTACAGTAGTATCTATTTAATAAAATTGTCTGCATAATACACACTTTTTTCTTGGCCCCTTAACTTAAAGGGGAAATGACACCAATTCATAAGTTGATTTCATATAGTTTTGAATATAAAAAGTTATATGAAGCTTTTTTTTTTTTTTCTTTTCATTTAATTCCAGACATAAGAATTCTAGCCTCTGAGATCGTCGATGGTTGGATGAAACTGGTTAAAGGAGCAACAGGGTCACCAACCTCAGGTAAGGAACAACTAAATCTCTCATATTATCATTTAGTTTGTGATGTTTGTTTGCCATTTAAAAGCAACCTTAAGTTTTAATATTTAAGAAAAGAGAAAAAATTTTCAAATTAAATAGAGTCAAGGCCCTGGAATTTTCTTTACCATTTTTCTGTATTTAATTATTAATGATCTATTAAAAAGAAATTCTCCTAGGCCTATTTTCTAGTTATAACTTTAACTTTGGCTAGTGTTCACTTGAATCTTAGAGTATAATCCCATACCATAATGTCAGGCAAATTTATTTCACTTCAACCTGAAATTAACTTCCTATCGCTTGTCGATCATTTTGTAAGGTGTCTTGACACTACACTACACTACACTACACTACACTACACTACACTACACTACACTACACACACACACACACACACACACACGATTCAACTGAAAACAAATCTTCTTTGTTTTTTTCCATCAGAAGTGTAAGTGAAGTTTGTTTTTTCTTCCTGAAACAAACTGCTTCTGTATGAACATGGACAAGATGAGTTGTAATAGATTAGCCTGATCTTGGTTTAAATCCTGGGGCCATTTGTTGTGCATAACTTTCTGCTTAAGAGTAGAAGGGCTTTGTTTTTCTATATTGTTTCCTTTTTATTGTAGATAAATGGCATTACTTTTGACAGTGTCACAACATTTTTATGCATTGGCAGCCTTTTAATTTATTTTTTTCTCTCTCTTTTTCTGAAATTCTAAAGATAAAGGCAGTAAAATGTCAAAGAAGAGGAAAAGGAAAGACCACAAGGAAGAAGTGAAGAGAAGTACTGCAGAAGAGAAAGAAATCAAAGATTCCAAGTTGTCACTGACAGAAGACAAACGAGAAGAGAAGAAATCTGGTCTCGAAACAAAAAAGCAACCCGATCTCGTCAATAGAAAATTGGAAAAATCTTCAGATAAAAATGAGAAGCATTCCAAAGAAGTTTCCCATTTGGAGCTTGAGGATGTCAAATTGCCTGATTTTCTTGAAAAAGAACCATTCACCAAAAAGCCCAAACTAGACAGGCCAAAAACAGTAAAAACTTACCAAGCAAAATTTCGATCAACAGGTAATTAGGTTTTAAAAATTGAAAAAACAACTTCTTCTTTCCTGCCTTTCTTTCCTTCATTCTACGTGAGCTTCATCTAAAAGAAAAAAAAAATTGTTACAAGCAATCTGTTTTTTGTATGTTTCAGGACTAGAGGAAGTAATGCCTTTACCCAAACCTTTGACAAAGAAGAACAATGTAGTTGATAAAGCTGCTGCACTGGCTGCCAAAAATGCAGTTAAACGAATAGGGTAAAATTCTAAAATATTTTGCCTAAATTGAGTTTAATGTACTTCAGCAATAATGGATAATCTAAAAATACCTTTAGATATGCATAATGTAATTTATCTTTATGTACCGTATGTATTTTACTACAATGCGAAAAATTTTGACCTGAAAAAGCATCTAAATTTGTGGGATTCCATTATACAAGTGGGAAAAATTAGCGCTACAATGATGAAGGGGGGGGGGGTCTGGGTTAATAGTGAATACATTGGTATATTAGAGTGTATTATACAGTATATTAATTCTCTTTTTTCCTTAATTTCCCATCCATTTTTACATCACCAAAAGCTAACTAGGGGAGGGGGTAAAAATGAACTTCAATTTGGCAAATTTCAAACGAAACTTACTTTTCAAACCCGCTTTTCTAGTAGGGTCGCTAAGGCAGCAACCCTATGGAGGATCTCCAGCGATCGCGATTTTCCACCATCAGGCTCAGGCGCAAGTCCTCCATGGTAATACCCAAGCGACTCAAACCCAGATTCTCTATGTTGTCTAGCCACCTGGTTCTAGGCCAACCCCTTGCCTTCTTACCCACTGGCTTGGAAAATAACAACTGGCTAGCTAGGAAGGCCAGTTTACGGCATCCATATCACGTGGCTATACTAGTGCAACTGAGATCTCTGTGCGAAGAAGTAGCGGCTCAATACCTAAAGACTCCCTTAATGTGCTGCTGTTCACCCTATCTAGTAGGGTAACACCTGCCACACCTCTCAGGAATCTCATTTCGGTTGCTTGTACCTGCGATCGCACTCTGTCATTACCCAAGACTCATGACCATAGGTAAGAATGGGAACAAAGATAGATTTGAAAACAGAGAACTAGGGTCAAACGAAACTCGTATGTAATATGTACAGGTATGTTACATACATCATACAGTATATACAGGGTGATCCAAACTTATCCAGCATAATCCAAAATGGAACAAAAAATGTCCTATAAAAATTATATCTAGTTTCAATCTTGTGTGAGATATCAACGTTTGTTTATTTTCTTTTATTTACTCAAGGAAAGAAAATTCCCAGTGGTTGCTTCACTGCAATTCAAATGTGTTAGAAACCTCAGCCAAGCTGACCTTGAGTGACCATTCTTTCAATGGGAAGTGTGTGATTAAAAATTCGTTTTACACTAATGTGGTGTTGCTCTGCAGGGTAGCAATTGGAAACTTTTCTCTATCTTTAACAGTTTTTGAGTTAGGAAATGGATGACCTTAAGTTTTGAGTCAAGGTCAAATTTCATTGCAACAATGAAGTCCCCACCCTCCTATTACCTATAAACCACACTCTTCAGATCCTGCCTACCTGGCAGCTTTGAGATATCTACCATGTTACCAGACTCTTTGGACACCCTCTATAATATGCAGTACGTTAATTCCCTTTTTTCTCTCAATTTTTCTTCTCCAAAAGCTTATGCAAGTGTGAATTCTCGAAAACAAGATTGCGACACCATTCGTGACAAAGTCACTGCAATCACATTTCATTTATTATCACTTCTCTTGTCGCCGTTTATTAATAATAATCGAACAATATAGGCATCGCGTTAAATAAATTGTAACATTAAAGGTGAAAAGTGAAATAAATTTTTGACCTGTAAAGTTTTTCAACAGCCACTGTGTTTATCTTTGAAATTGTCAAAGAACATTTTATGAAGTTCAAATGAATATTTAATTCATGAATACATAACATGTACTGAAAAATGAATCTACCTTCCCATGTCAGTAAATATACACACACACATCGTGCAATGTGGTAAAAAAAGAAAATGAAAACAAAAATCGCTTCACAAGAACTAAAAATAATTATGCCAAATGCTGCTCTTAAGCTATACCATACAAAAGAGGCAACTCGCTCAATATCTAGAAATAAACATCTTCTTCCAGCCTAATCTTGGAGGAAATAAATTCGACCGCTCGGATGTTAAAACTCACAATGAGTTCTGACAACGTTGGAGGCTTTTTTAAAAGATTCTATGCAGATGTATTATCATCGAATGTTAACGCTTGTATAGAATTTTCTAGAAAAGCCTCCAACGCTTGGATCTACAAGAAGTCATCGTGAGTTTTAATGTCTGAGTGGTCATATTTGCTTTTGTCGAACTTAGTACATTCCATCTGTACCCACATTATGTGGAAAATAATATATCATTACTTTAGATGACGATCCATATGTCTTATTAAATGGATCATTATTATTTTTTTTTTTTTTTTAAGTACAGTCGAACCTGCATATAAGAACTTGCAGGATTATTCCAATTTCCATTCGTTTAAAACAAAATGTGACATAAGCATCATCCTGTATTCAGACGTGGGGAACATTTCTTCCGTACATATATGTATATTCTCTGTGGTATGTTGCACTGTATTCATTCAACATCCATTGAGGAATGCTGTGCACTAACTTAGAGGCAAAAGAAATTTTTTGAATGATGCCCATAAATTTGGGAAATGTAATGCGACTATTATGAGCGGAGTTTTTATATGTGGGTTCGACTGTATCCAATAGCCTCGTTGTCGTTCAAATGCTTAAGTCTAACCCCTGATAAGGCGCAATTTTAATCTGGTCCCTTGGTGATTTGAGTTAACTAGGTTAACCTGTGTTAAATTATCTTTAATGGGTTTTTTTCTTAAGTCAGATTGAAAAATTTTGATATGTAATTTTTTTTTTTCTCCCTTCAGCATCCCACTTAGCAAGGATTCTCATTTGACAGAGAAAAAAACCAAACCTTCTAACCTTGTATTGCAAAATTCTGATGTGCTCGATAAACCAGGGATCAAATTGATTCCTCCAAAGCCGAAACGTGAGTTTTTATTGTTTTGTAATATATTTTTTTTTAAAGCCAATGTCGCTATGGAAAAATTAACTCTAAAGTGAAAATCTGTAATCCACAAGGAATATCAAGGGCCAACCACTTGCGATTTTCACTTTAGAGTTAAGTTTAATATCGTAAGTAAGCATTAGTAATGTTTCTGATTTAAGACTTGAAGTACGATGTTAAAGATAAAAAAAGTTGCAAAGAGACAATCTGCCAGATAATGTAATAGCCTGCATACCTTCTAACTTGTACGAATTTTGATGTAATTGCATGAATGTACGGATAGATTTATATTTCTATGAAAACGTTTGCAGTTCTATGACATTCTTAATTGCTTACAGTTACAGAGCAGTGCAAAACGAAAGAATATCTTGTGAAGCCTGCACAGTTGTATTCTCTATCGAATCAGCCTGAATGCCTAGAGTCCATAGCCCATAAATCAGCAGTGATCTATCTTTTCACAGCCTGTGATCCTTTGAGCACTTTGGAGGTCTCACCCGTCGAAATGCCATCTTTTTTGAGTGGTATCTTGTCAATTTTGTTTATCGATGCAAAGAGCTGTGTGTTGAGCGAATATTAAATGTTCGACCTAGACATGAATACGGAACCTCCAACCAGAAAACACGTGAACTAAAACGAAACATTTAAACCAATCTTTGAACCGTCATAACAAAAAAACTTAAAGATAATCTTGTTCTTTTTAGAGCATTGTAAACTCTCCTTCTGTCATAGTATAATGTTATTAGCGGCCTGTATTGTAAAAGGAAAACTTGTACGTAGTTTAATACAATTATGCATATGAACGCTTGTGTTGAATCTGAGGCAAGTGCTGAAGCAGCGGAAGTGAAAAGAGAGCAGTAATCTCGAGCCCAATGTACACACCATGAGATTTTAAAAAAAAAAACACGTATAGCGAAAATAAACACTGAATGTCTCTTGAGCTTGCCAGTGGCGATCTTAAAGAATCAAAAACTTGATCTCGCCGCGTGGACTGCGCGTTAGCCCTCCCCTTTTATTCAGAATCCAGTTGCTCAATATAATGGCATACTGACTCAGATTCAAGTCCCAGGTAGTTGAAGTGTACACGATTTCCATTTTAGAACTAAGTAATGGTAGGATATAGTGCATGCTAACGTTGCTCTTGATATTGCTTGTGGGGCCCCTAGAAATATGATCATCAGATATATGGATTTATGTAATTTAATGTATGTGAGAAAAGAAAATATGAATAAAAGCGAACTTAAGATAACACGTAAACCTAAGCTCTCGCAGTCCAATCACTGGTCCCGAGCCCTTGATCGCCTCACTCTCCAGTGTTGTTCTTAATATATGCGCTCAGGTGCATTACCTGGAGGGTGGGACCATCACAATAGCAAAACTATCTAGTTTTATTGCGACACACAACAATCGTTCTGCACATGATCGTGCAAGATGTGCCGTTGTGCGTTTTTTGTGGGCAAAACATATGGAAGCAAAGGAAATGCTGCCCATGTATGGTGAACATGGCCTGTCGCGTCAGGGAATCCATAATTGGGTGCAGAAGTTCTCGGAAGGGCGGACAAGTAGCAAAGACGATCATCGAGCCCGTCGACCCGGTGGAGATCGCCATGCCAGAAACATTGCAGCGCGTCGAAGACATCATCCGAGCAGATAGGAGGGTAACCGTCGACGCTGTAGCAACCGCTATTGGTTGTTCACATGGCCAGGCTTACAACATGATGTATGAGCAGCTAGGCTTCGATCGAGTGTGCTCCCGCTGGATGCCACGCCAGCTTACACCACAACACAAAAGTCAGAGAATGGGCTTGTCGTTGCAGCATCTCCAACGCTACCAGGTTGAAGGGGATGCCATGCTTTGTTGGTTTGTCACTGGTGATGAGTCTTGGGTGCACCATTATGAGCCTGAGACGAAGCATGCCTCCAATGCAGTGGAAACATCCCTCGTCCTCAGCACACAAGAAGTTTAAGGTGACAAAATCGGCCGGGAAAGTCATGTTGACTGTGTTCTGGGATTGCCAAGGCGTACTGTTCACTGAATTCCAGCAACGTGGCCACACAGTTACGTCTGACTCGTACTGCACGATTCTGACGAAACTTCATGCTGCCATTTGCCGGAAGCGACCAGGCCTCCTCAGTAAAGGGGTGTTGCTGCCGCATGACAATGCCTGTCCTCATAGTGCCAATCAGACCACATCGACTCTGAGGTCATTCGAGTGGGAGGTCCTCCAACATCCACCTTACAGCCCCGAGCAATTTCCACTTGTTTGGCCCTTTGAAACATCATCTTTCGGGAGAACGCTTTCCTGACGATGAAGCGGTTGAAAGAGTAGTGCGCGCGTGGTTCCAACAGCAATCAAAAGCATTTTACACTACAGGTTTCCAGGCACTTGTGAAACGGTGGGACAAGTGCTTAAATTTGTTTGGAGATTATATTGAAAAATATATGTTGTTTGTATGTCATTATCTCCATTCATTTCTTTTCAATCACGATTCGTAACGTACTTTTTGAATCGCCCTCGTATAAAAACCTCTGATGATGACCTTTGTAGTGAAACGTCTAAGGCAATAAAACATACATTCCTGCTGTGTGGACCCTGCATTTGTTTCAACTAACCTATAGCAGCAGAAAATATACTGGCTGACAATTCAAATGAAGCACCCAGAAGGAGTGGTTGAAAGTGAATGAAACGCCATATGATTAAAGAACTTGACTTTATTGTACTGATTACAATATGGGATGAAACAGACAACACTGTTGGCAGTACAGGTGGAGTGTTGGCACCAGGTCAGTAGGATGTGGCACCTCCTCTGGCCCCAGTGTATCCCCTTATGTGGTTTGGAATGTTGTCAAACAGCCTTTGGATCCTCTCCTGAGGCAAGTCAGTCCACAGTTGTTGCAGCTGTCTCTCCAGATCCCACTGGTTGATACCGGGACGGAGTCTCCTTCCAATGTCATCCCACACGTGTTCAGTGATGGAGAGGGTCCGGGGATCTTGCTGGCCACGGGAGGACCTCGACATGCTGTAGGCATTCCATAAACACACATGCTGTGTGTGGGCCTGCTTTATCTTGTCGGTACAATGTCCCAGGGTGCTGTGCCACAAGGGGTAGGACGTGCGGATGCATAATATCTGTGACGTATCGCTGTGCCGTCAAAGTCTGCCGAAGTACCATAAGTGGTGGCCTGAACGCACATCCGATGGCTCCCCACACAATGATGTCAGGGTGACACCTGTGTCTCTCCACGATATGGGAGGGTTGTGACCTCTGTCCTCGACGCTGCCATACGCGAACACGATGGTCATCGGAGGTCATGGAAAAGCGGGACTCGTTACTGAACGTGATGCGACGCCATTCGTCTCTGTCCATGCCCCCCGGGCAAGGCACCACTCTAAACACAGGCGTTGGAGTTATGTTAAGGGCAACCGGCGCATGGGGCGGTAGGACCCCAATCCGGCGGATGCGAGTCGTCGAGACACTGTGCAGAACTCACAGGATGTTGTAGAGTCTCCAGTATACGTTCGCGGATGGTGGATGCTGATGCCATGGGATTCCTTAATGCTTGGAGCACCATATGACGGTCCTCCCTTGGGTTGGTGTTTGTCGGTCGACCCGAAACTGCACGATGTGCATGGGTGCCCTCACATACCCATCGATTTCGACATTGGACCACTGTGACATCCAAATGGCCCAGCCAGTCTCGTGCAGTCCCACAATGCGGCCCCTGTCAAATGCTGTCAATTGGTGTATGTCTAATGTGTCTGCAGGTGCTTTGTACTTGAACATCTTGCATAATTGTCAGACTTGCAGCAGTTGACTGGTAACAACTTGTCAACAACATGGCAGTGACATCACAAATGCACTCTGGTGAGGGTTCTAGACATTATAGATCCTTGTGAATCTAATCGTTTACTCACACATTAATGGTATGCATGTGTACCGAAATAGGATAATATTGGACCACTCCTTCTGGATGCTTCATTTTGTTTGTCAGCCAGTGTATATGGAAACCTACATTGTATCAGTGCTTAAATACGAAACTCTTGTTTCCTCCATTTGCCCAAACTGAGATTGTTTTTTTGGCCTTGCCCAATCCAATTTTATTAAACTGACAAATTAAAAAGACAGAATCTGGCCATCGGCCACCATATAATGCATCTACGTATTTTGAAAACATTGTGTACAACTTCAGTAGTAGCCTTGAGTTTATTTATAGTATCCAGGGCCATTTCATTAATAGCTTGTGGCAGATGTATATTATTGGAAACTCTTAACATCTAATCCTACAGGTATTGGACATTGAAACTGAAACACCTTCGCAAATAGCACTGGATACCCCCAGGGCTGAATAGAACCTTCTGCTAGGTAATTAATCGTATGCATATCAATGAATTACGTGTCAGAGTTCTTGGTAGTCACTCCAGTAGAAAAGTTCGATAGTAAGCTTCAAATTGTCTGTGCAGAGTGCTATAATGGGAGACATATCCGACTTCAAAAGAGGGCAGATTGTTGGCGCGCGTCTAGCAGGTGCATCTGTGTCCAAAACTGCCACACTTTGTGATGTCTCACGTTCTACAGTATCCAGGGTGATGTGTGCATATGAACAGGAAGGACGAACCACGTCCAGGAGGAGCAACTGCAGGAGAAAACGGAAGTTGTCGGAAAGAGAAGTCAGGACATTAACCAGGATTGCTGCACGAAAGCGGAAAACCACCGCAGCAGAAATCACCGCAGAAACGAATACACACCTCCAGGAAACTGTGTGCACGAAGACAATCCGTCGTTACCTGCATAAATCCAACATCCATGGCAGGGTTGCTATACCGAAGCCTTTCATCAGTAGTACAAATGCCTCCAAGCGGGTTCAGTGGTACCGGACGCATAAAACCTGGACGTTGGATGACCTCAAACGCGTCATATTCTCGGATGAGTCCAGCTACACTGTCTTCCAAGCAACAGGGAGGGTATTCGTCTGGAGGAGCCCCTCTGATGCCTACAACCCAGACTGCTTGGCAGCCACAGTCAAACACGGAGGTGGATCAGTAATGGTTTGGGGTGCAAACTGTGCAGGACTTCTACCGATCCTTCCCAAGACGTGTTGCTGCTGTGCTGGCTGCCCACGGTGCCCCAACACCTTATTAAATAAAGATTTTGGATTTCTACCAGGTGTTTCAGTTTCAATGTCCAATACCTGTAGGTCTTGGCTCATGCCTGAGTCATGTCGTTTTTCCTTTTTTTTGGGTAAAAAATCGGGGGTTAGCTTATATATGAGTATATAGGGTATCTTTATTTGTTTCGTTTGCTTGCTGTGTGCATAGATGAAACGACAATATGTTGGATAATTTTATTTATTTTAATTCTTTCTGTTTACTAATTTAGCTGTACATATTATTAAAGAGAGTGCTGGCTTTATGGATGCTTTAGTAGGAGAACCAGCGGTGCCATTAAAGAAGAAGCGTAAGGCTGCAAAAGGAGTAACGACACCTCCACACGTTTCGACTCCAGTATCTCCAACCATGATGACTCCAAAATTACAGGTATGTTAAACAATTAGACTAGACTAAGCACATTTTTGCAAGCCTTCTTCTACTGCACATCACTTTGACGACAGCGTGTTCGAGAGAGCCAAAGACTCCGATATGGATCTTGAAAGATTTTATTGCTGTAGAATCCTCCCCATTTCATGTTAATAATGATAAAAATGTTATTAATGTAATCTATTTACAGTTTAAAAGATCCCTAACCTGCCCCCAAAGTTTGTAAAAGTATTTTTGAAACGCTCTGGATATGTTTTTCCTACCACATTTCCTGCAAGGGTTATGCTTTTTATCCAGTGACAAACCCAATTCTGTAACTAACTTACCTGGGCTAGTCGATGGTGTTCGAAATCTTTCCAAAATCCTTGATAGCGGTTCCTGGTGATTTCTTGTGGTGGAATTTTGTTCCAGGTGTTGACAACACAAGTGAACGACCCACAAAAACAAAGAGAAATGCCCGTTAGGGAAAGGCAGTCTTGTGTATGTTGAGATATTCTGGAATATCCAGACATGTTGCTAGTTGCATGTAGGACAGTCGTAATTTCAAAAAAAAAAATCTGTCTTGTTCCATGTCCATGTCAGGAAATGGACTAGTTTAATGTAATTCCGTATTTTCACATCAATAACCCACAAATGAGAAAAATCCCCCTGAATAACCTGTGAATATTATAAGCCCTGCACCCTTGAACTAAACTCGTGAGACATTTTTCTTTTTGTATTTTAGCTATTAAAAGAATCTCTATATGCGTCTCAATCTTATGATTTTAAAAAAATGCAAAATAAGGGGTCCTAAATGTGGATGGATGTGGCTGCAACAAAAGAAAAAGTTTACAATTTACAAGAACGGTGTATACGAGGGTTGGTTGAAAAGTATTGCCTCCCTGACTGTCATTTTTTATTTGTTAATCGATTTTTAAAATTCTTTTTGTATACGATACTTATATTTGCCCTCTATGTAATGCACTGTTCATTTTTTGACATAGTCCCCATACCTTTCCATGCATTGCGCCGATGCCTGACTAGTCTAGTGCCAAGTTTGCATAGTATATTCTGGCTAAAACAGTCGAGAAAGTTCAGAACCCTCCATCATTACTAAAAAATAATGATAATAAATAAATAAAATAAAAACCTTATATGTACTCCGTGGATTGTTGATGCAAAAATACGGCATATAAGAACAAATAGAAAAGGAAAGGAAAAATTCTGCGACCTGAACTTAACCCAGAGACCATGCCTTTTGCTAGTGGGTGATTTTGATACATCTATATGTTTCATTAAGCATTAAGATATAGTTATTTCTAAGTAGATAGGTCCTTTGTGAAGGGGAAAGTCTCTGCTTATACGCAAATATATACGGTATATTTCAAGAAATAAAGATAAATTAAATTGAGTAATTGATTCCATCATTTTGACTAACCCTTTACTGTCATTGAGTTCCTAATTAGTTAATTGCTTCAATTAGAGATGTATAGAATGATTGGTGCTAATTGTAGAATTTGGGGTTTGCTAGTACCAGACCGCAACTTTACTTGCTGCTAATAAAGCTGAACAATAGCTTTAATAGCTAAATAAAGTACTTTCAACACATGGATGATTACATAATACAAGATCATATGGTATTATGATATCATAATATTTGCACAAAAAAAAAAAAAAAAAAAAAAAAAGTTTTAAGAGATGTAGCAAAGTAAAAATGGTTTCTGTTCTGTCATGCAAAACAACCAAAAAAGTTTCTAATTGGCTAAAATGATTGAATGTGGTATCTTAAATGTGAAGATTTACAATAGTTATTAAGAATAAATTCATGTCTCGAGAGAAATTTGAGGTCACTATCACGAGTCGGTAACGGTTTAGTGGATATCTCGAGGAGTCGTTTTAATGAAGATTTAAATTTTCTTGAAACACGTACAAGCTGAAGCGTAATTCTAATGGTTAAAAACCCACTGCATTTTAAATTGTTAATTCTATGATGCACATTGCCATTAGCTAAGCTACAAGGAGGAAATTCATTGGCACAGCAGTGAATGAATTTTATTATTCTAAACTTTTATAACTTGGAGGCATATACCACGTTGGATAATAAAATAGGAAATGTAATTAAGTAGATTAAAACATTAGTCTTCTTTTGGATTTTAGTTCTACAAGGATACGCTGGAAACGCAAAATGAAGCTGAAACTGCGTTAGAGAAAGGAGAATTGAATGCTGCAGCTGAAGACAGCGAAATTGTTTCTGCCGATTCAGAAGAGACAAGTGATTCCCTTAAGGAAAACAAGAATGCCAATACCTCTGCTGAAAAAGCAGCTGCTGAAATCCCTCTTGAACCAGGTACTTTTGTTTATAGAGTGCTCCTACAACAGCAATCTCTGATGATCTTTCTTTATCGTTTCCAACAAATTGGGCCACGTTTACACATACTGGGACCCATATAGTCATCAAGTTCACAAGAACATTTAAATAAATAAATAAATAAATAAATAAATAGAGCTTACAGAACCAGTAATACTTGCAATAACGGGAGGAAACTAGAACCAAACATGAATAAAGTGGAAATTACAAATTGAAATGAAAAATATGGTATAATGATTACACCATGTAACACAAATTTTGTACCAAAATTATATATTTTTGACAAAAGTGTGCCCCCCCCCTCCCCCCCTACAAGATTAACTGCTCTGAAAAAAGGCCAGGGGATACTTTAGTGAAAAATCTAATTTCTGTAATGACGAAAACCCCTCGTAGTAAGTAGACCTTTTATTTTTATTAAACTTTCCAGAGTAATAAGTAGCTTTATTTTATATGAACTCTTTCCTTCTGAACTGCTAAAAGCTTAATATCAGGTATATCAAACTCCTGACTGCTAAAGCAAAGTTTCAGAGAATTAACCTTTACTATAATTATTATTTAGGTGTAAATAAATACAGAAATAACAGTTATCTCCCAGGAACAAAGAAAAAAAGTAAATTTTGTTACATGGTGTTATCAAGGTATAAAATTCAGTAGAAGGAACGTCTTAAATTCTTACAAATATGATCACAACAATATTAGCACAACGGAACAATTACAAATTTCAAAGCAAAAAAAAAAAAAGACCAGACATTATTGTTAAATAATCAATGTACATCTGATGCTGATCTGCTCTTTGAAACTTTAAAATATTTACATTAAGTAATACAAGAACCATGTTCCAATTATTAAGTAGCAAAAGAATGAACTACTTTTCGGTTTCTCAATGTCCATTTGTCTATCAGTACCCCTTCATATTTCTACATTTTTGACGTAGAAGGTTAGAATGTGAAACTTACCTTACCATAGACACGTATCCCATTCACTATTTAGTTTGGTTTTGATTGGCCCACTGGGTTGGGTCTATAAGTTACATATGTATGTAAAGGAGGGAATTTCAGTAGGCAAGATCTACATGACTATGAAGTTTGGGTCCAAGCAGTGACGTTGTATAATCATCAACTGTGCAGTACTCAAAGTTTATTCTTGGAATGTAGTTAACAGCAAAATCATACAATTGTCATCACATGCACTCTTACCAGATTTCAAAGAAGAAAATTGCAAGGAAAAATTAAACCAGATTAAATCGTTCAAATAAGGAAACCTTAAAAACATGTAGGCATTTTAAATTTTTAAGGGAAAATGTAGCTGCTTATGAGAGGAGGGGGGAGGGGTGCCACTAGAGTCTGTTGCCATTCTGAATTTTACAGATACAAAAAATTTAATTTTCATATGAAACCATTGTCATCCCATTATGAAATTTGGCACACAAGTAATCAGTGAGTGTCTTTAAAACATAAATATTTTTCAAAAAATTAAAAGGGGTGTTTTTGAGATTTTGAAAAAATGCAAAAATTTATATTACATAACCATGTTACAAATTAAATTAAAGCTCATGTAAAACCAAAGAGAATGACACCAATTTCAGAGCTCTAGGTCAAAGCTGTTTAAAGATTTCAAGGCAACATGAGAAACTAAAATCAAAAAAAAACATGAAATTTTGAATTTTTTGTCTTCTTGATGGGTACAATAAATAAACAAAAATCTGAATCGTGCAGGTCCAAATATATTTTTTTATTGGTTGATTGGACATTGAATGAACCCGGGATTCGAATCGGGGGCCATTGTTCTAGCTAATGGGGAAGTTGCATGAAAATTTTAAATTATCGTTGTCTATAGTATTCGTTATCAATATCCAGGAATAGTAATTCGTTTGTGGAAAAAAAAAAGCCAGTTATTTTTTTAAAAAAATATTAAAGTTGACACCACAAGTTAATGGTATGTCGTAGCCCTGGTGCGGAAAAGTCACCTGACTATCTTAGTCCGAATAACAATGTAACTTTCATTGTTTCTAACAAACGAAAAATTGCTGATTATTAAAATCCAAGATGAAAACAATGAAGGTTACATTGTTTGTTGTATGTTAAAAAGCAGAGATGGTTGATGTGGATGGTTAATAATAATAATTAATGGAGCAATGAAATGATATTTTGTTGAATTAGTGCCTTAAACTTGTTCCTGTTTTTAGATACTGAGAACTCTGCATCTCAAACAGCCGAGGACGAGAAAACAGCAGTGGTTCAAACAAAACAAAAGAAAAAAGTTTCTTGGGCAGAAGAATCTCAGTTGCGGCAGACATTTTATTTTGAATTAGATGAAACGGAACGAGGTAAATTTTTTATCCAGACTTCTTTGTTTGATTTGCTTCTCCCATATATTTTTCATTTGTCTTATTATTTATTTATTTTTTATAGTTAATGTCAATAATATCAAAAATTTTGGTGATATGAAAACTTTGGATAGGATGAAGGAACGTCAGGTAATAACAATTTAAAATCGAATTTTCATTTTTACATCAGCGACTTTAATATCATGAAGTATGTTTATCAAATAATATGTTCAGAGGGTGAGGGGGTGCAACACACAGAATTAAGAAAAGAAACGTGGTTCGGAATAATTTGGTTAATGAAATTTATTGAATACAATAATAAGAATTTAGTTGTACATTATGGCAAAAAATAATTTCATTGCGGAGAACAGAATTAATACAGACCACAGCAACAGGCTGTAGGAATAATAATAGCGCTTGCAATGTGCAATAATGAAATAACTGTTGAAGTACAAAAAATGGATTGAAATGGATTGTGTGCAAATGTATATGATATACACAAATGCATACAAGCAAGTTGTTCAAAAGAAGAAAGAATTTTAGGGTTACAAAAGTCCGAAATTGAAGAATACAAAATGTTTAAGGAATAAAACCTGATGAACAGAAATGGCGTCCATTGGCGTGATTAACTTACAAGGGAATCCCTCGAACATGTATGTCACAGATTTCCACCAAATTGAAATAATGATGAAAAATAGGCGTCAAATTAATTTTTCATCATTAATTTGAATATTCTGAGGTAAGGCGTGCTATTAAACCCTCAAGTGATCATCTAATGATATATTCTTTAAATTGAAATATGTTACTCATTTGAAGCTACTATAGATGCTTGCAAAATAAGAGCGTGCGAAATTGTGTTTCTTTCAAAATAAACCGCGAAAACGAAAAAATTTAAGCATACAAAGCTATACAAGGGCTCCATTGTTAAAGCAGTTAGACTATGTGGGGTTCCCTTGTTAGTAAACAATACCTCGTAGAATGGGCCCGGTTTAACTACTGATGGAATTGTGTCGACAAGTAAAAAAAATGTTCCATTATACTCGGCCAGAAGAAAAAGTAATTAAACATGACTGGGAAATTCTATGCTAAGATGAGACTCTGCGAATATCCATTTTGCATGGATGAGTTATAAATTAGGCACTATTGATTACTATAGAAGATTGTGTGGCTGATGGAATTGGAAAATAAATCGGGTGCCATTGCTTCACAAGAGGCGGAGGGAATGATGGATGGGGGGATAGGTGTGTATCTACGGAAAGTTGGAAGTCTGCAAAAACAAAAAACGGAAAAAAAATTAAGAAAAATCACCAACTATAAGGCAACATAACTCCTCGTGATCGAGGAAATTAGTTGTGAGGGAAAGTATGTATCAGACTGTAATGGCGACATAAAAGATAAATAATAGTATTGTTTACAAGAAAACAAAGTAAGTTACAAATGCAACAATTACAGTCTGTAAATATTGAAACCACAAAAGATAATAATTATTTACATTATTAAGAAAAAAAAATAAAATAGCTGCTAAAATTTATTGCAATCCCTAATTAATGAAAAAATAATAAAGGAGTAACGGATTGCAATAATTAATGAAATCATCGAATTTCCCAAATATAATATAATTCATGTGGGGTAAGGTCTCGCATTATGTAATGCTTTTTCTAAGATTTGAGGCTAGATTTGATACTTTCAAATGTCTGTAGCTTAAAATTTTACTTAAAATATCTGGGTGTATTGCTTCAAAAGGCCGTAACGATCATTCACCAGAGATTTGAAAATATTTTAAAAAATATATAATTTTAACAGAAGGTTTTTTTTTCGTCCCCCCTCCCCTTCCACATTGAACATTTCAGATACTATGAAAATAGTTGAAACAATTCTTACTAGCCTTTAGACACAGTATAGAGTTCACACATTTCTGGGTTATTTCTCGTTACAGGCCAGTGCATTCCTCTAGCTGAAAGTCTCATATTATTTGGTACATTTGGAATGTCTGTTTCTATTCAAACCATTTGATTTCTTTAGATTGACTGATTAGACAGTTATGAAATTTTCAGCATAAATTTTCAAATCATGCTACTCTGCATAGAATCTCATTTCACCAAGAATATCATGCTGCACTGTTAGGTTTTCCTTTTAGGGAATGTTCATAAACCACGTGGTCAATTTTTGGGGAGGGGGGTCTGATTTGACAACTTATGAGCACAAAAGAGAGGGAAGGGGATTAAGTAAGGACCATGTGGTCAAATTAATTTTAAAAAGGATCAAAGACCTACATTTTTTAATTCCTTTGTTAGCAGGGTAGCTTGTTTCTGTAACTACCTAATTTTTTGGGGGGGAGGGGGGAGTCAAATATGACCACCTATGACAACAGGGGGGAGGAAGGGGAAGATTTGTTTGGGGTGTGCCCAAAAGTTGTCTCCACTTTCTCATCTTATAATCTCTCATGTCAGCCAACAGTTCCACTATTCACAAGTTTCACAATGCTGCTCTGCCATCTAGTGACAATTGTTACAACCGCAACTATGGATACGATCAAGGCATAGACCCCCAATACTTAAATTAGGAAAAAAAAATAGAAATGGGTCGATGGAGTTGTTTTGTATCTGGATGCAGTAAGTTCAAGGGTAAAATAATTTATTCTTCCCCTTTAACCTGGAATAGCTTTTCAAGAAATTTTTTTATCAGAAAGCAGAAAAATTGTATTATTAAAATAAACCGGGATGTAGAAAGCAATTTCACTATTAACAATATCCATATATCTTACCCTGCAAATCATCCACAATAAGCATTAGATGGAGGAAGAAGAAAAAAAAATATACATACAAAATAATGACACTGGCTCAGGAGCACATGAGGTTTAACACTATAAAAAATATGGTTCACTGTAATGTCCTGCTTAAGGAAGTTTATGGAGGCCTTACAGTACATAACTGAAGAAAACACAAGATTTCCCGACTAGTTTTGCCTTTTCCAGGCTTTATCAAGGGTACATGTGAAAGGCTTGCTAGCCTCTTTATCTAGAACAATGATTACATAACGTGAAGTCTGTCTAAAAATAGACTCTTCTGGGCATTGATTTAGTGACTCACACTGAGCAGGAGAAATCTCGTCCCAGATTTCCATCAGCAGTGCTTTACATGCATCTTTAGTGCCTGGTCGGTGAGCAGCTATGCTCTTATTTACTATTGACCAAAGATTTCCAATGGGGTTGAGGTCAGGTGAGTTGCCTGGCCACTTAAACACTGTCATCTGATGGCTTTCCAACCATTCCTTAGTTGATCTGGAAGTGTGGACAGGGCCAAATCCTTTTGGAAGATGTAATCGTCATCAGGAAACGTAGCTTCTCTTGCTGGAATAAGGAATGTCTCCAAGATTGCTTTGATAGCACTCGGAATTCACCTTTGAGTTGATAAAACCGAGTTTACCAACACCATTAGCACTCATGCAGCCCCACGCCATTACACTTGCCGGATATTTCACTGATCGTTTCAGGCAAGATGCATGGGTACTTTCATCCTTTCTGCACCAAATACGTGGCCCTTGATCACCAAACGTCATGGAAAACTTCGATTCATCCTAAAAAAAATCACTTTACTCCAGTCATCACAAGTCCAATGCCGTCGCTCTTTCACCCATTCATATCTCTTCTTCTTTTGTGCAGCAGTTAGGTGAAGCTTGATTTTTGGCACATGGGACCGAAATCCGTGTTACATATTTCGGATTTACTTTCTGTTGGGCGAATTGGATGGTTTGGTTTGTGTTTTTATTGGTGCTCCGCGGTTGGGTGGGATTAGGGGTTTGAGACGTTTAAGTTTAGGAGATTTGTTTGTCGACTTAATTACGGAGTAGTAAAATTGTTAATGAGGTGATTGATGTTAATAGATTCTTAGATAATGAAGAGTTTTTGTTAATGTTCTATTTTTGTATCTTTCTCTAGGCAGTGGAAACCGCCAGAAGAATGATGATGGGTGACAAAATGTCAGAGCAGATTCAGGTATGCTTAAATCCTATGGCTTTAAAATGTAAAATTCACTTTTAATAATTGGTGCCCTGCCGAGCCCTCAGGGGTTTTATGGCCACTCCAAAAAAAATAAAAATTATTGAAATTTAAACATAAGAGGCTTCGCCATAGAAATTCCATAGGCCTAAGGGAGCTCTGCGAGTCAAAAAGGTTGAGAACTGCTGGCTTAACCTAACACAATAGTTGCTCCAATGTGAGAATACCTCATCGTTTTCTTTTTCCTAAAATTGAGAGGCTAAGAAAGAAAGAAAGAAAAAAGAGGTGTTCTAATTTCTTTTTCAGTAATTATAAACATCAGCCAAAAATACGTGGTGGGAGACTTTCGGTATAGGCTTTCTAGTTCTCAACATTGAGCATGGATATTTGCCTTGGCAAATTTAGTCATATGAAAGGACACAAATGAGCTGGAGTCAACTTTTAAGAAAAACGATGATAGAGACAAAAATCAACTTTCAACAAACATGCATGTTTTATAAAGCAGGGATCTTACGAAGTCTCCTTTTTCGCTATGCTCACTTTTTCTTTTAAAAAGTCTATTATTCGCTTTCGTCAAAGTTTCTCGCTAAACTCGCTTTTTTAAACAAGGTCACTTATTAAAATCGCGGCTTTTTAATGGCATTGTTCATCTACTGCCCACGAAGCAAAATAGAAAGCGAAACGATCTATCCTTCATTATAGGGAGCGTCTTCAAATCTGAAACTTATATTTGGGATTCTCGATTACTGCAAGCCAATTGGTTGTTCATTGTGACAGCACTGCCAACAGAGACGTCAAGTACAGCAGCGAGGTATTTGATTGTGATCCGTCGATCTGCTCGAATGAGAGCGTTCGCATGTTCCAACATTGCAAGAGTCAGAGCTGTGCACGGCCGGCCAGCTCGCGGGAGATCGGACAGTTTTGCTTGACCTTGCGGTGATGATGACACGCGCTTTGCCCAAAGACTCACTGTGCTTTTGTCCACTGCCAGATCACCGTAGATATTCTGCAAGCGCCTATGAATATCTGAGATGCCCTGGTTTTCCGCGAAAAGAAACTCAATCACTGCCCGTTGTTTGGAACACACCTTCATTGTAGATGTCATTTTAACAGCTCACTATAGCGCTGTCACCTATCTGACGTCAATGAAACTATACGAGACGAAGCGGAAATGTTTGAAAATGTTCCACAAGAAATGTCCAGTTTTTTCAACCAAAATTGGCCGAGAAAAAAAAATGTGTTGCATTACTTATTGAACTCCCCTCGTAAATATTGGCTTGTTTATAAGCAATATGATCTAGTCTGTTTTATCTCCTATTTTACACTGTTTTGTGCGTAAGATCCCTATATAACAGCCATTACAGCCGTGATCAGCATCATATTACAACAAACGCACATCTCACAAATCTTCAAGAATGAGCTAACCTGTACATAATAGTTGGAATTGGCCTATTCTATCCTCCAGCAACATTGGCACCATGATATTGCACGGGTGGCAATCCATAGACCAGTTGCTTTACAAAACATTTTCTCAAAAAATGCTAATTTTGAGATGTGCCATTGTTGGCACTCCACGAGCAATATAAGCTCAGTACTACAGAGTCCTCTAACATGCTGTAGATCATTACAATTGAAACTGCTGTAAGTAAATAAATAAATTCATGGATTTGTTTGTAAACACTGAAATTTTTTTGGAAAATAAAAAAAAAAAAATTACTGAGTTTCCAGTAAATCTCGTGTTATTTGTGATTAGCAGAGTGTTAATGAATTTTTCGTCTTCATAATAATAATAAAAATAATATTAATTTAATAATTGTTTCAGCAAAAGGGGAATACCCCACCAGATAAAACGGGAATGCCCCCCAACAGGCTAATAGCCCAAAACGGGAGTTGATGAAAAACACATAAACGAAAAAAAAATACAAATAATAAGTACATACTATGAACAACACAAAAATCAAGAATTAAAAACTAGGAAAATAAATTTAAATGCAGACCCTCAGCAAGGGAAAGGTCTATGTCATTAAAACGTTCCACATAATTTTTGGCTAGTTTAAAAATGGGATTAACCCGAGAAAGAGACGGTTTTCAAGTAATGGTGGGAGTTAAGGTAAACCCCCTATGGGTCCTACGTAAAGTGGTAAAATTAAACTCAAGATATAAAGATGAAACGCAAATTTTATGAAAAAAATACTAACTAAAAGATTAAACAAAACAATAGAAATAATGCGATAAACGCTAAAAACTGACAATTGGTCAAGACCCGTTTTATGTTTATATTTTCTTTTGAATGGATCGAGACTAGCACATTTGCATTGAATATTGTTGAGGATTTGGAAATTACCTCCAAACCAAACCCAAATGCAATAAGTGGTCTTAGGGACAACAAAGGCCTTAAATAAAATATCAAGTGTCCTTGCACCCATAAAAAAAACAGATGCACTTTTAATCAGTCTCAGGCGGCAAGATATATCTAAATACAAGGAGTTCATGTGCTCGTTAAAAGAGAGATTATGCGACAATATGACTCCAAGGTCCTTAACCGAATTAGCTCTAAAAAATACCTTGTTCTGAAGGTGATAGCCATAATTAAAAGGGGCCATGGATCTATTAAATGAAATAACAATTGACTTGTCAGGGTTCAGTAATAATAATAATAATAATAATAATAATAATAATAATAATAATAATAATGTAGCAACAAAAGGGGACCAACCGACCAGATAAAACCGGAGGTTGAAGCCATCTGTTGCCCCCAACAGGCCTGAGCCCAAAACGGTTGATGAAAAACACACATAATATAACCATTTAATAAAAGAAAAAAAGAGAGAGAGAAAGAAAAGAGAAAAAAAACAAAAAACAAAACACTTCACATGAATAAAGAAAAGTGCATATCTTTGGATTTAAGGTCGATATTTTAGTCCTCCATTTTATTAAAAGGTTAATAACGAAGCCACGACGAGTCTTTTTTTAAACTTAAGAAAATTAAAATCGCCAACAAAGGAATACACACTTATTTTATCATGAAAAACAGTAAGTAAAATATTGAGAAAGCATCTGCTAATACTAAAATGAATATTAAACACATTATGAACGTGAAAAAAGATACTTTGACATTTAAAATTTCTAAATAAAAAGTCCCTAAAATTAAAAAATTTGCGCTGGATACTGGAAACGGCCTGCATATTGCCGCTGAACCAGATCCACGCGCAATAAATAAGCTTAGGTACCACAAAGGCTTTGAATATTAAAAGTAAAGTCTTAAAATCAGTAAAAAAAAATGCGTGGTTCTCTTAATTAAACCCTGCGGGACCCCACTGTTGATAGGAAAAGCAGGACATGTTGACTTTAGCGATCTTAATCTAAAGCTTCTGCCCGTCAGCATAGATTTGAACCAGTCAAGTGCTTTAGCCGATAAACCGATAAAACTCAGCTTAATAATAATAATAATAATACCTTTTTTAAAAATTGAAGTACAGTGAGTGCCTCTTAACGTGATCATTTTTGAATCAAGCCAATTTGATAATGGTAGCAGACTGATAACTGAAGTTGAAAAAAGTTTATAAGTGAAATAGTCTTTATACCGATTGTAAATAAGAATGCACTAATATCAATCAGTAATTTTGGGCAGCAGTGCCCATTGGCTGAGAGGGAAATGAAAAGTGGCTATTATAAGCAGAATTCGGGAGCCAATCCAAAGATTTTTACTACATTTAGGGAAAAATTTGATAACGATATTCGAAGTTTTGATCACAATAAACAACGTCCGATTGTTTATTTAGATAGAGGCATTCTGTACAAAGCAAAAATGATAACCTTAACTGTGATTACATTAAGCAGCAGCCACTGGATGGTAATTTCAGTGGAATTTGATATAAACTTGCAGACGTATGTACAAATGATGGGTATTTGATTTTATTTGAGAAATAAGTTTATCCTAAACGGAAGAAGTTTTGAATAAATGTTTGTCATAACTTTGTGAGGACAATGCTTATTAGATGTTCTTTACTTCCCTTGGAATAGATTTTCTTTTTCAAATCACTAATCCTTTTTTACAAGTGATCTTAAACAGAATTTAAAAATTAGAAATGGCCAGACACTATAGAAACTGGCGGAATAAGAACTAGGGCACATTTATGTAAAAGATTTTGCAATGTGTTTGACTCCATTTTCTCATCTTTTGTAGTGGCGGTTTCCAGAACCCATCGATCTTCCTCCTCCTCTTGTAGAACCTGGTGTCAATAGCAGAGAGAAAGAAATCCAATATGCACGGGAACAAAATATTCTTCAAGAGATTTACTTTTCCAAAGAATCGTAAGTACAAGTTCTCCGAGAGAGGGGCATCCAGAGCTCACAATTAGTCCTTAGATCATTGGTTGGTCGAGTGGGGTTGTTTTTATTTTTTTACTTTTTTGCTAAATAACGTGATAGCTGCAATAGTACAGTCTGTTGCATAGAGCACCTTTCAAAAAAATACTGCTCTGAAAAGTGTGCTTCATTCAGAGAACGGATCAAATGGACTTGTGTCTGGGAAATATGCTGAGTGGATGTTATAATATTATCGTATTGGCTCGAAGTCAAGCCAACCTTACTCCCCCCCCCCCCCCCTCCCCAATCCAACATCATTAAATAACTGCCATGTCCAACTACCTCAGACTTAACCTGTCATTGTAAAATCAATTGCATATCACTTCAAAACAATAATCAATCAAACTGCGTTAATTTTAGATAGACAGCAAAATGTAACTTTAGGGAAAGCTAATTATTTTTTTTTTTAGTACGGATAAATCTCAGTATGCGTAGGCCTAAGTAGGCAGGGGGGTTGTCGGGTCTGTAATGTATATGTTAAAATGCACACAAGCAGCTTGACAAGCCATAGTATTACATTCAATGGCCGTTCTGTGTAGATCTAAAGGTAATCCATTCCAAGTATTTAAGACATTGTAAGGAAAATGTTTCGACAGGTAAGTGGTTCGATCCTATATAGTCTTGTATTTCAATACTTCCAGGAATTTGCTCTTCTTGTTACACTTACCTTTATTTTAGAGAATTTTAAAAACGATGTGGCGCATAATTAAGAGCAATTACAGTTTATTTGTTAAGAAATTCACAATGGAAAGAAAATTGTCACAAAAAGCCCGCTGTGGCAAACATTGGCGACGGGTAGCAGTGTTTCTTGTCGCAACTTCACGGCCGTTCGTCACTAATGCTTATTGACACCAGCTTTCCTGACTGTACTGTGTGAATTTAATATAAAATTCTCAAACTATGGAAAACCATTTACTTATTAAGTAGAGATGATGATACATTAATAAATTCATATGAATGTGACTGAAGATGGACAAATTATTAATACTCAGAAAGATTCATCAGAAGAATGGGAATATAAATTTAAAAAAAAAAAAAAATAAAAAAAGAATCAAATGAAAGTTTATTGACAACTTTGGAGTGAATAATTAAAAGTGACTGTGTTTTATAATATTTGTGTTTTATGCTTTTGGTAAATTTTTTTTAAATTTCTAAACTTGTTTTTCACATAAAAAATTTTTTTCCTCCAAAACATCATGAAAATTTAAGGGTCGGCTTAGAATCTATTTGAGGCCAGCTTGTATTCGAGCCAATACGGTAAATGGGAGAAAGACTGAAAAGAAATGTTTGAGGAACATTGTAGGATTAAACAAATTTTTCAACCGATGTGTATACAATATAGTTTTGTTTTTAAGCCTGTTCTTTTAACATGAACAGTATAGCTCACTTTTAATGAAATGTTAAAGAATCAAAGTGCCTGTGAATAAGATTTTTTTAATTTTCATTTTAATTTTTCTCAATTACATAATAGTATTATGCACAATTATGAACAATTGTTAATGATTTACATTTGATTGTTTCCCCTCTTCAGAGTACCTGATAACCCTCACGAGCCAGACCCAGAATTCTATGAACCTCAGGATCCGAAGATCATTCCATTAGAAGACGTGAGTTTTATAATTGAGTTCAATTAAATTCATTAATTCTGTGGTTTAATGTTTGAAACCTGTGCATCTACGTAGACAGCAAAGAAATAGGCTCTCTGAGTTTTGGATCTTTTTGTGTTTTAGGAGAACAATCCAGACTCTATTGTAGATTACTCTATGATGGAGCCACCAGCCCCCGTCACTGCTCTTCCTCCACCCCTGTCCAATCTGATGATGAGCCTAAACAACAAGTCATCGCCCACTAATCACTATGAAAACGAGTTAGAAGTGAGTAGATGAAGTAGAAATGAATAGTCACCACCAAACATTTTATTTTTTTTCCCCCATTTTAAATGGTGCTCATTGTAAATGTTGTTCCTTTCAGTATAACGAGGATATTGGGCCTGATCCTTATTACAAAAGTAAGAATATTACAGAAATATTAAAAATGGTGACTAATAATCTTGTGAATTCATTATTCAAGGAAACCGTTCTGTTTGTTTGCATTTATTACAGTGCCACCACCTAACATTCCGCACGGCTTATTAGGTAGTGCACCGCCGGGATTCGAACCCTTTGGCAAGTATCCTCCACCTCCCGGGCATGGCAGCCCCGAAGGAGTTATTTCACCCCCACCGATGAGGGTAGCTTCAAATCCTGTCAATATGGCAGAAGACAGCGAATACGGGGAGTATTACGACACGATGCCGCCCCCGATGCAGCCTCCTCCGATGGGTCCACGCATGCGTCCTCCAGGCCCCGTACGTGGACGTGGTATGGGCCCGCCTCGAGGCAGAGGCATGGGACCGCCGATGCGTGGACCTCCGATGAGAGTCAGAGGAGGTATTTCGTTTTCTTTTACGTTTCTAAAGGCATTTCCCAAGTGCTTTTTACACAGTTTCTCATTTGTTAATTTCATTTTCTTCCTCAGGTCCTCACATGCGTGGAAGAGGTGCTCGAGTTTTGTGCCGCCATTTTGCATTAGGCAGCTGCAAATATGCAGAATCTTGTATGTTCCTTCATCCTGGAATCAACGGCCCTATGTTATAGAACTCTCGTTTCAGTATTAGGAAAAGCTAGACTTGATGCAAAGTGCAGGATATAAACACAAAATAAAAAACATTTTACAGCAGGGCAAAAACCATGCCTAATACTGATTTCAGGATAATCAGTTTAAAAATGATTTTACGACGAGAGAGGAAGCACGTACGTATGTCTGCGTGCACATTTAGATAGATGTGTGTAAAGTGTGAATAGATCCGCACTTTTCATAGCTGACGAGCGAGTGAATGTTCCAGAGATCACAAGAGGAAAGAGAAGTGTAGAAATAGTAATGACAAAAATGTGACTGCCAATTAAAGAACATTATTGCGAATGGGTGCAAGAAAACGTTAATGACACTTATTACCATTCCATCAATTAAGAACTCTTTGAGAGTTGATTGACATTAGAACTTATTTTTTTAATATTTGTAAATGTTTGTGAACATTTTGCTATTTTGTACAGTTTAATTTTTCTTCTTGTATATTTGTATATAAGAACCAAGATTTCAGCTAATTTACTGAGGGAGGGGGCGAGAGGGGGGGGGGAATCCAAAACTGAGTTAACATTAATCACTTAAATTTGTGATATACATTTCGATAAAAAAAAAAAAAAAAAAAAAAAAATCATTTCTCCCTTGAACATAACATTCAGTCACACATTCAAAATCCATATTATCATCATAGCTGGTTTCAGTTATTTATTATTTTGTTTTAAATCATGGTTCATCGATAAACAAGTTTTAATTTGTTGTGCGGGACAGATTTTTCTTAGGAGTTTTTAAGAAAGTATGCAATTTGGCTAATACGATGACTTTTTTGTATATCTTAATGGAAGGGAATGGGGACAAAGGGTTTAAATACATTTGAAAAACATTTCTTCCAACGATCCCGGTGCCATGGGATGGGAGCAAAGCTTCTCAGTAAAGCAAATGGCATCTGAGATGAGAAATAACACACTGGTCATTAAGTTAACAAGCCATGCCTCTTTGACATTTGTAAATAAAACAAGTGAAGTTGAATTGTTTTGCATATTTTGCATGTTTTTTGTAATTATGTTTTTTGTTAAAGTCTTTAACAACACATTTTTTTTGTACAAAGAATGAAAGAAAAGAAGGGAAAAGAACAAAAAAAAAAAAAAAAAAAAAAAGAATAAAAGTTAAAGAATATCTGGACCAATGATTCCTCGTGTTCATGTCTTGCTAATTGATTGGTATAATGATTAAAAAAAAAACAAAAACAAAAAAAAAATCCTTAAAGAATGTATAAAAGATTTTCTATACCCTGTCCAATTAATACATCAACTTAAGTGGCTTTATCTATTACTGCAACGATCAACATTGGAAACGCCCAATTTATTTTTTTCTTTTGTTAAGCAATAATTAGTAATTATTACTGTATTACATAAACAAAGTAACAGATAAAAACTGAAGATAGGTAAGCTTATGAAAATGAAAGAAAAGAAAGGAAATATTCTCCAACCTGGATTCAGGAGGGCCTTGACTAGTTGGGCCACTGCAGATACTGATCCAGCAAGGTTGTGTCCAAGTGTTAGATTAGACAAGTGCAACTTGGTGGACTCTTTCCTGTTGTTTTTCATCTTAATATCCAATAAATATCCATTGATACAGGGCGATTCAAAACTTATCATGCAGTGGCTGGAAATGCCTGCCACCAGCCTCATGCATCGGTTAGCACACAGTTACGCGTTATGAAATGCTCTGCTCAATATGGCCGGTGAGATTTGCTGAATTTCAGTGGCAATTTCCTCCTTCAGCTCGGCCAAAGTGTACGCTTTTTCCATGCATTACTGCACAGTAACTTTAGAATTATCCTGTATTAGCTTCCAAAGAAAAAGAAAAAGGCTCAAATATTGTAAATGACATTTAAGACATCAGATTATTGATGCTTGTGCCTACTCGTAAAAATTTGAACAAACTTTTGTATATAAGCTTGTTTGTATATATTTTTTGAAACAGTAGAGATATATTTATTTAAATAGCATAAACTTCAAACTTAAATTATTATTCCACTTAACAACTTTTCTGCCCCTGATCATCAAACATCTAGTCTGATTATCGACGTTCCCTCTAGTCTCTATATAACATCTACTTCCTAAGCCAGTGTTCACTCCTTTTCACAATTTTTTGCTCCTGGAACTTCAATATCAACTGAACCACAGGCTATCAGTCTTGTCTGTGTGAAGAAGGTAATTCATTTTTTTCTCAAACAATCAAATACAACTCTCACATAAACGGAAAGAGGCTGAATTGGGCCAAAGTATACATCGCCATTAATGGTATATATACTTCTCTCAAGGCATTGAATACAATGTTCTAAAAAATTTCCACATGACAGCCAACTCTGATTTGCAGATGAGTGGCTGGTTGAGGCCTTTCAGAATGGCTGCAGTTGCACACTGTTCAGATGGTCTGTGTAAAATCCATCATTACCAAATCATTCTTGCATGTGTAAACATGAAATATAAATAATACAAATATAACCAGCTTACGAGAAGAGTACATGAGGAAGTAAATAAACTTCGTAACGATAGATGGAATGAGAAGGTGAAGAGTTTGTCAACCCAGGACAATTCTATATGGTGCATGATTCGAGCCTTACAAAACAAAAAGGCCATGAACATTCCACCGCTTTTAGACACTAACGGACATTTCATAACTAATGACCAAGACAAAGCACAGCTTATTGCTGATTCACTTCAACAACAATTTGTGACTCCAAAGGATGATCGTCCAGAAGGACTAGAAATATCCAAAATGGTAGAAAGCAGCATAACAAAGTATTGCAACAATAGCCATCATGTGGCCAAACATAAAATGCAGGTAGCTGAGATTCAAAATTGCTTTAAGAAACTCAAGAAAAAGAAGGCACCACGTAAAGACACTTAATAACAATGCCTTAAAAAACTTACCGCAAAATGTAATCAGTGATATCACTAAAATTATAAACGACTGTTGGGATAACTGTTACTTTCCGGATACATGGAAACAGTCTGTTGTCCTAAGTATCCCTAAACCCGGTCAAAATCCTGCAAACCCTGTAAGCTACAGGCCCATCAGTTTGTTGTCTTCTATATCCAAAGTCTTGGAGAGAACAATTCTCACAAGATTCTTAGATTTCTGCACAACCAATAATCTCATCCGTGCAGAACAATTTGGTTTTCGGGCGGAACATTCTTGCCAGCTCCAAGTTTGGAGACTTATAGCGGATGTTAACACTCCCCTTAATCTTTCAATGTATTGCGGCGTCATCTTCTTAGATACTCATAAAGCATTTGATCAGGTCTGGCATGAAGGCCTTATTTATAAAATGATAACTGATGGTTTCCCACACGAGTTAATTAGTCTAGTTCACTCGTTTCTGTCCAACAGGTCTTTTCAGGCCGGAGTTGAAGATGAATTATCTGATACCTATGAGATAAATGGCGGTGTCCCACAAGGATCAGTGCTGGGGCCAGTTCTGTTCAATTACTATATACATGACTTCCCTGAAATCTCTAACTGCAAGCTATATTTCTATGCGGATGATGCTGCTATACTGACATGGGCACGCCAGCCTAGTGTTTTTGTATCACGTTTGCAGAAAGCCCTTAAAGAATGTGAAATCTGGTTTAGCAAGTGGCGATTAAAACTGAATGTCAACAAATGCAAAGCAATGTTTATCACTAAGAAGGAAAAGAGAAATCTTGACTCCTTAAAGTTATATGGCAAATACTTGGAATGGGTTGACAATTATAGATACCTTGGCGTTGTTATTGATTCAAAACTATCATGGAATATGCATGTGACTTATGCGATGAACAAGGCCAAAAAAGCAAAGTTTAGCTTAATTGCTCTGTTGGGTCGTAACAGTGCCCTCAGTGTTGATAAACTACTGTTATACAAAATAATTGTTCGTGTCATCTTGCTATATGGCATGCCCGTCTGGGCTACGATTTGCAATACAAGATGGAAGGAACTCCAAACTTTCAAGAACATTACCCTAAGGACTATTGCGAGCAATTACTTCATTCATAATGATTTCGATATGACCCATGTTGGGAAATATGTTCAAGAGCTCATGAAAACCGTGCTGCTTATTATGGCAAATCATGATAATGGTCTAGTCTCTGGCATTCTAAAACATTCTCTACATAGAAAAAGGCACCGTAATCCAAGACATATTCTTGATGTCAAAAGGTATCTAACCAGATTACTGGGTTTCATAATTTCTTTTGTTTTTTCTGTGGCTTACTATGTAATATACTCTTAGTTCAGACAATCGTCAATCAAATTTTCCTCCGCCAAGAGGAGGCAATTTTCTTTCATACTTTGGATGACCTTTGTGGGTACATCAGGCTTCTTTTCTAGTTCAGTGTATTTCCCTTGGAATATGATTATGAAGGGTGAGATTATGGAAGCTACGCTTCAAGTTCCACACGAATACCGATACACTACACTGTTCGATTGTCGATTGTCATTGAATTTCATTCTTCATACAAGGAAACTTCATTCTTATCAGCCAACTTATTCATCGTCCGTCGAAGGAAGCAGTAATAATAATGTTTGTAATATTTCTTTAAAGGTCAACTTCTTCGCTAATGTGACATTACTTGATGCAGTCAATAAGACAATTTGCAGGCTTGGGGCAACTTTTCTTCACAAAAGGATGTTCCAGTTCAGCAAGTTGAAGATGTCAACTCATTGTGGAACTAGCGAATGCAGAAATTAAAAGAAATGATGATAATGGCATCGCAATTGAATTTCGCCAGTATTTAAATTCAAAATATGCAGATATGCTTACAGATTTTCATGAGTACTGGAAATGGGCATCAGGACATTTATCCTAATGTTTCAAATTTAGCACTGTTTGCGCCACATCAATGCCCTGATAAACGTTTATTTTCACGGGCAGGTCTTATTATGACAAGCGATTTTCCTCTATTAATCAGAATTGTTGTTTCTAGAATATTTAATAAAGGAAGAGTGGGGACTTGATTAAAAGCAAAAATTCTTAAAAAAACATTCGTTCTTGTGTGAATTCATTGTGTAATTGTATATTTCATGTTGGTATCGCGATACTTTGTGGATATCGACCATCAGTGCACTACCAAAGTAGGTCATGACTAAGGTGACCAGATTTTCAAAAGGCAAAACCGGAACCATAGTCTAAGAATGAACCAAAAATGAACGCCGGAAGTTACGTCAAATGAAGTCGGCAATGACCAGAAGTGACATGTTTTGATTATCAAAATTCAACTGGAAGAAAGAAAGGCTAAGGTCAAAAACTCTCACTGGTGAGAAGAGTTAGCGTTTGGTCGGTCAGAAATCCCGGTGAGAAAACTGTGACGTCATTTTAACGCGGTCAGAAATGCCAGTTAGTGCTGCTATGCCTAACCGGTTAGTCTCACCGTCCTCACCGAGAAAAAGACGGTTAGCCCAGTGAGAAATTACGTCATCATTCTCTCACCGGTGAGGGTTTTTGACCTTAGCCAATGACACAGGCCAACGATGAAAAAACACTTTTGGAATGAATTTGCCTTATTCTTGTGGTGGTTGTTTTTTTTATTAGTGTGTGTACTGAATCCGAATCTACTTTTAGATTTTTTTCTATCGCGTCAAGTAATGCGGGTGAAGAGAAGCGGCTGCAATGTAAATGAATGAAGTCACACCCTTCATCTGTTCATGGTATGAAAATGCCTCATTGAGAAACAAGAAATCTCTGAGTGATAGAAAAAACTGAGGTCATATGCAGATTCAGCACCAAAAAAAAGCATAAGAATCAGTTCTTAACATTAAAATTTTTTTTGTTATTTAAAAGTATGTAGCTCATAAGGAGCTCTTGGTAATATCTGATATAATTTGGAATCCATGTTTTTCTTCTCTCTATTGTTCCTGTGTTTTGTTAGGAAAGGAGTAAAAGTTTTATTCCTTGCAGTTTCTTGTAAAACTTAACATATTTTGCAATTATGTAAATTTTGTGATAATTTATTTGATGCTTATTTTATGGCATCAGGGATGGATGGGTGAAGGTAGACTGCCATAAATTGCAATTTTCCAGACCTAAACTGCGCAATTCTGCCACCAGGCGCTAATCAATTTTTTTTTTTTTTAAATCAAAGCGGACGGAAGCGGAACTTGGGTTTTGGATGTTTCTGGAATAATGGCGTCTTTTCCGATGATGGCTCCATCCATGGAGAATGAGTTGCAAATTGATTAAGTTTAAAGTGACATTGGTTATAGTGCTGAAATTATAATGTATCCACCTGGGTAAAGCGTTTCCCTTTGAAACGTAGTGCTTTTAACGCTCACGACCTGCTGTACGTACCTGTTGTTAGCCGTGTTGTGTGAAATAAGAAACTGCTCGTTCGCTCGCTGCTCATGTTCCGTTGCTTTTGTTGTCGATTCTCTTCAAAGATGAAAAGCCAAGTCGTTTCAGTTCATCCGTAAAGAAGGAAGGAAGGAAGGAAGGAAGGGAATGGAGAAAACACGTCGCTTTACATTGATGTTGTGCACAACAAGGTTACTGGAGTTTACCCAATTTTTAAGTTTCTCTTATTAAATGAATAAAGATAATAAAGGCACTCGCGGACGGCCTCCCTCCCTCCCCCCTCCGACAATGCCATTTAACAAACTTAAACTTAAAACAAACGATGCATTGTTCTCTTTGCCCCTTTTACTTACTTACTCCATTTCCCCTCCTCCATCACTTATCACTGCAACAATTTTGAATTAACTTATTACTTGTTAGGTGTGTACATGTATTTGTGTGTATTGCTTAAAGCAAGCCAGCTGGGAGTCGTCTTTTAACAGAGTGATTCTCCTTGTATGAATACTGATGGTAATTCCAACGTTTAAGCGATGAAAAAAAGGCTGATTAATGATGGATCACTCACTGCTCTTGCAGTAGTAGCCCCTTGATTATTATTGGCAAGCGCTAAGATTAAGTCGGCCTTACTTAATAATAATAATAATAATAATAATAATAATAATAAACAATTGAAAATGATCCAAGTTTTTTGGATTGTTTAAAATGAGATTCGGTGGATGGATGGATCATAATACTGTTCCTATTAAGTAAACAGGTGGTGGCCTTACAGTATAACAGAGGGACATCAGGAGTTCCAACTAGTTTCG
>JAHWFO010042641.1:105871-181329 GCA_023313115.1 Rhysida immarginata | reverse complement strand
AATGGGTTTATATTTCACACATTTCCTGGGCATTCTATACAATGCCACAGAGCTAGCAGTCAAGAGTATACCTGCTACTCGCTGATAATGACCAAAAATTGGTGGACGATGTGAAAAAGGCTAAGACGACGACTAAGAAAGGGCCACGGCTGTTATTGGCTGCGGAAACGCTATGATGTAATGGCAGCAGAGAATAAAAGTAATGATATTTTCTGTATTACCATATATTTAAAAGTATGTTTGGAGCATTATCTTCATTTTCCATTTAATAATTTCTTACGTGTGCTCATCAGCTTTTCAGATAGTTTAGAAAAGAGGAGTTCCCTATCAGTGAGCTGGGAGCCCGCCTTATCATTGGGCTTCCATCTCGACTACCTTGTAGTCTTTAAGAACACCTGGTCTTAAGAGCGTGTACTCGTGGTTCCTGGTTCAGAAATTTTTCCGTCTATTTTTCTGATAATATCATTACCGTATGTTTGGAGCATTACCTCTAGTTTCCATCTAAAGATTTCTTCACGAAAATAATATTTACTTGCTAAAAAGCTGTCGGCGCTATTCTTTTTTATGTCATGTACTCTGAATTATTTGACAAACTTCATTAGGCTGATTTGGCTGTTGGACATGGGGAAGGCAAAAGAATGTCGAAAGAACTTTCACACAAGCCATTACTCTTCATGATGTTGAATTCTACCTTTGTGAGCCAAGCCAGAAAAAATATAAAAAGTTTCAGAAAAGGTATATTGTGGCTGAGACTATTATAGTGCCGTAAGACTGCTTTTACTGACTTGGAACTGCAGAAAGAATCTTGAACCAATTGTAAACGAGATCACAATTCACTGTATGTCCCAAGGACTTATGAGTTGAAGACGTCCACGACCACGAAATAGATTTCTGGTCTGTTGCTACTTCTCACTCCACTGGATGTGCGATCAAGGAGAATTTGTGAGGTGCATGTGCAAGACTTAAGTGCTTTTGTGTGAAAAAGAAAATTAAGTGTAATTCAAAATGCCCTTCTAGCCTTCCTGGTTGCAACAAGTAGCTAAATGCCACTTTTGCATTTGTGTTTAGCTAGTAAGAATGTCTTTTACTTATGTCGCAGTTCTTCGTTCATTTTCAGACATTGTTCAGTGCCAATAAAGGCGAGTTTTGATATTTGCCTGTATTTATAATTCTGTATAGTACCTAGGTAATGTATAGAATGCTTAGGAAAACTATGCAACATAGTCACAAAAACCAGATATAGGCATCCTATACGATATCTACTTTTCACACATTGCAGGTAACACATATACAGTGGACAACATCTTATGGGACTATGGCTCATGGAGCTGGATCTATGTAATTCTAATTGCATCATCAATATACGTAAGGAATCATTAGATAAAATCTATGCAAAAAAGTTCTGAATGTAACACTTAATGTTAATATCAGGAGAAAGAGACGAGTAAAAATAGATGACAAATCAGAGTAAAGAAGTAAAAAAACAATAATTGGCTAATAAGAAAAGTCAAAATCAAACCAAATATACATTTGTAAAAAAATACAGAAAGTGATCAAACAAATTAAAAATATGAATAGTTGACCAATCAGAGTACAAAAATTAAACTGAACAAACAACAGAATGACATTTGGAGTTGATAATCATTTACAAGTCAAATATGGCTATTTTTAAATAAACTGAATAATTTGGAATCGGCTAGGGAGCCGTTATCCCTGATTAAAAATATTTTTGTCCTTTTTCCGAATTTCCAATGTCTCGTAACATCCAGTAGATTTCTGTTATTGATCTGTCTTAAATTATTATTTGTATTGTTAATGACTGGTCTCAAGCAAATGCTTAGTCACCGATGGCCTGTCAATTATTTGCTGATGATTGATTTTTACTCCTTTACTTGATTTGTCATCTATTTTTACTTGTCTCTTTCTCCTGATTATTCAACCCATCGTATATATTGCGTTTTTTTCACTACATATTCATTCTGTATTCTGCTGACTGATGGCTACAAGGGAGCCGAAATGCACATACACGACAATAAATTGATGTGAATAAGAGGTTTCTTTTTCCTTATTATTGCATTTGTTCATAGTTTCTCAGGGTGTTTTTTTATATCGTTAAATAGATATATGCATGTCAGTAAAATAGATAAAGTATGTGCCGATGCCAACAGATACGTAGCCTGGAGGGGAAAATCTTCTTTTGAGAAAAATGCGTTTTAAAGTTCCCTCTTATTTGCAGCCAGCTGATTTGCCGAGAGGTGGTAAACTTCAATACAGAGTTACCTATTATTTCTATTTAATGTAACAGGGATTCTTTTTTTTTATTTTATAAAGAATATTTTGATGAAATCTTATCAGTTGTAGAATTTTTGCTTCTATGGAAAGAGGATCTTATTTCAAAAAATTTGTTGAATAACTTAAAATTTGAATTTTTAATTTTTTTCTTTGCTAGATTTATAATACTTCAACGGATATAGCTAAATAAAAATTCAAAAAAGTCCAATTTCACCCCCCAGGCTGTGTTTTTATTGGCACTGTCACCAATAAAAACAACCTACTATTGGTCTAACTTTTGGGTACGAGCTTTGACTATTCCTTTCCTAATTCATTTCATCGTGTGAATTGTATGTTGAATGCTTTTCTTTATTTTTTAATTATTTGTTTTTTTAAAAACAGTTGATAACCTTTGAATGGCTTGGTTTATTATTGTTTTCTGTTTTGGAAAACCAAACTCTGATCGAGTCCAGAAGCAAAGTCCCAGGGGCAGACCCAAGAGAGGGCTAAGTCTCAAGAGGGGCTCAAATTACATGTTTGTGAAAGTAGGAATTTCCTTACAATGGGACAAGTGTTTAAATGCACTGAGATCTTGAATAAATTTCGGTTTTGTTTCCATAGGCATTTGTGTAATGAGTGCGGAATAACCCCGGCAACAGAAAGAACGATAGAAACAATCTGGTAACTCCCAAAAGGCATTTTATTTTGTGATCTGTATATTTGGTGATTTTGTCTGTGAATGTCTGTTGTAAATTGTGTGTATTGTGAATTATGTAGATCACTTTGTTTTGCTTAACTACAAGTGGAGTGTCTAGTATGTTATGAGGGATAGTTTTGTGTCGTTTGTTACTAGTATTTAAATAATTAGGTGACGGTTTCTGTAAATAATTGAATTTGAATTGTTATTAACTTAAACTGCATCTCAATCCTTTGTTACCCCATCCAAACGATTGTCAATTCAAATGTATATTCTTAAGATCTTAAAATTATGTTCCTAATCTCTTGATAATGCTGTCAGGTGAAACATGTTGAGAAGATATTCCAATTAATTAAGTGCTAAGTTAGTAGTACAGAAATGATTGCCTAATTGTTTAAATTCTAGTACATAATAATACAAAACAATTCTCCTTCAAAAATATTATTTTTCTTATTACAGTGAAACTTCCAAATAGCGGACACCAATGGGACTATGAATTTTGTCCGCTAAATAGATGTGTCCTTTATTTAGAGGGAAAACAAGAATTCCTATTAAAGGGACCGGGTCTTGTTAAACTGTCCCTTAGAGGTGTCCGCTATGGGAGGTTTCACTGTATTACTACTACTACTACTACTACTACTACTACTAAGAAGGAGCTTGCATGAAAGTTGTCATTGTCACATTACTGAACAAAGTGAATGATTTTTATCTTTTGTATGTTAAAAATTAAAAAAAATCTCTAGTCCACAAATAGAAGCATTTAATATTCCTATATGGACAAGGTACCAAATGCAACAGTCCATAAATAGAAGCATTTCCATGGCCTCTGGAAACATGCATTAACCTTCAAAAACCTGAGGCTAGCACTCCTTTTCTACTTCAGATACTTACAGTTGATGAAAAATAACCAAAATAAGCAAGGACAGAAGGTTCTGATCTCTTTATGGTGGACTGATCAAGCTCTTGTGCATTATGAATTTTTGCCACGTGGCCAGACAATCACAGTCGACGCGTACTGCAATCAGCTGACCACATGTCGTGAGTTAAGTGAGAAATGGCCAATGCTCTGCAATCGATTGTGTCCTCCTATTCTCTATGATGGAGCACGGTTACACGTATTTACTGGAAACGTGCAGAATATCAACACCTTGGGTTATGGGGATTCTCCATCCTGAATATTCACCAGATTTGGCCCCATCAGACATGTTTCACAATTTGGACCACATCTTGAGGAACAAAGGTTCACTACCAAGATGATGTGATTGATGCCATCAGTGATTTTTTTATCCACAGTGATTGCAGCTTCTGAAATCAGATTGGGCATGCTGCATTATTGTTGCCAAGGGAAGAGATATTTTGGAATAAAATGCATTTCTTTGCCTGTTACTCCTGTTTATTTTTTATTTTATTTTATTTATTTATTTATTTTTTAATGTCACTTTCAGCCAATAATTATGAAACAAGCCATTAAGATGATCAGTAGAACTCATTTCTTCAAAACTGTAGAACTGAAACCTTTTTAAAATATTTGCATGGGTCTTGTGTCACCAGAAGATATTTATAATTTAGGGTATTAAAAGCCATGCTTTTTTATTTATTTATTTATTTATTTTTTTAATTGTTGTTGCATTTTCAAAGTACAAACATAAGGACGTTGTCAATTACTGTGGCAAGTATTTGTAGATCTTTGCATGGAGACATTCATGGTAACTTTCACAATGCACTATTTAAATGTCCATTTGAAGATGAACAGCCCATATTAAATGAAATGATGATAGAGAATAAATGTTAAATTACCAAAAAAGACGACCATGTAAAAATTTCTTGTAACATTGAAGAAAAGGATTCTGTTACACTTACTCGGAATAAAAGCATATGTCTTTGAAAATTACAAAAACACAGCTGTTTATTTATCCCACTGTTTGTTAAAGTCCCTTGCTTTACTTCCATTAATAATCCATGAAGCTTGTATTATTCATCTTTTGTGTTTCATCTAATCCCGACTTCTCTTGAATTAGACTTGTGAACACAGTTAATTTTTCGACAACTCGTCTTCTGTTGAGGTGTTTTCACGATGAAAAATGCCTTTTTTAAGCAAATCCTTATTATTGGAAACCATGAACACTTTTATGGGTTTCAACAGATAGTTGTCAGAACTGTGATTTCTCGGAACGTATTACACGCTGTGGGAAAAATGAAAGGTAATTGATGCAAGTCTAGTGACTAGAGAGAATATTAGGGAATTTCATATCTTATTAACAAAGGGACTTTGGTTATATGTTCGCATTGTCTTCATTTCACCTTTTCACCAAACGAAGCTGTTTTGAGAAGCGTTGTGATGGTTTGGCTGCCGACAAAAAAGAAAAACAAATTAACAGTGCATCTGAAAGTTCTCCATCGTAGGAGAGTTTATGTTATACCTTCATTTTAATTTATTTTATTTGTAGACGTGAAGACTGATCACTGAGAATAGTTGCTGCTATATACAATATATGTTGTTCTGACAGGAGTCTGGCAAATCTTGGTTGCCTGATTGCCGAACAACTTCCACGTGTCAGGATCGGTCTTCTAATTGCCACGATTGCAACGTTTAAGCACTTCACTAATTTGTGAAACAGTATCGGTAAAGTTTGAAAGCAGCTAAAAACATCCGTTTGGCATGCAAATTTTGGAATTTGATTTATCAAGGCTATAAATGTTGCTAAGAATATGAAATTGTGCCTAAAACTTACAGGCAATCGTATTGAATATATTTTGCAGATTTGCCTATGATGCAGGAGTTTATCAACAACCGGAGTGTCAACATCTGAGTAAGGGATCTCCTTTCCATCTAACCATTGTCCTAATTGTTACCCAATGCATGTTCAGCATGAATTACAATTTATCCAAAGGAAAAGTCATTTTTTTATGTTTAAGAATGAGGAAGAACAAAGTTTTCAAGTTGTGATACTTCTAAAAAAAAAAAAAGATTGATTGGGTTAGGTTAAGTTTTCATTGGTTTAACTATTCCACATTGTTTATGGATTTAGCTGCTGAGGGGGAAAAAGAATGGTTGCAAATGATATAGACTGAACTGCATTAAATAGTCCACTTGTATCTGTCATACAAAATTTGAATTATACACTTGTACACTTGAATGCATGAAATTGTATTTTTCATCGTTTGCATGCTGTTCCTACAAGACAACTGCTCTCAAATTTTTGATTATTCTGAAAAGAATTTGACTAGCTTTAAAAAAAATAAACCAAAAACAAACAAAGTGTATTTTATTTATTCTTTCATCTAGTATCATTATGCTCTACGTTGAGAAATGATCTTGTAACATATGCTTCTGTGCTTCACTTAAAGAAACAATTACTACTGCTAAACTAGGCTCTCGTTTTTACATGTAAACTTGAGTGGATTAAATGAGAAGGGAGAAATGAGTGTTTGCTTATAACAAGTTGGTTTTAACAGACTATAAGGAGGAATCAATTGTGGAATGGGGAAACTTGTAAAGGCAGGAAAAACCTCAATCCGTAAAGAGAAACAAACTCTGAAATATCTTCTTTCTCATTTACCTGAAGTTCAAAGCAATTCAACTGTGCAATTAAATTAAGTAGAAAGTGATAAGCTCTAAATAGAATACTGTATTTTGACCTTGTGGGTTGAGATTATCACTTTATAATTATGTTAATGCAATTGATTAATTTTTTTTTCTTCTGCTTCTAATATTTTATGAAATGTGTGTGTTAGGTAAGAATGTACAGTTTTGAAGGGGAGTTTCGGCGAAAGCCACAGCAATCTTTCAGTGGAGCAAGTAAAAAGGTACGTACTATTATTGTCTTTCAAATTCGAAACTTTGCAAGTTCTAATATTGATTTTCTTTATCAGGAAAAACGAGATGAATTCCTGCAGAGAGCATCTAGTGAAAGGCAAAAAAGAGAGGTATGAACTGGAAGGTGATTTCTTCAGTTTTTTAAGAAAAATTTATTTTACCTTAAATTTTTCTTCTTTGTCTTTTTCTTTTAAGCTTTTGTTGAGTATGGGTGTAGCAAGTGGGGGATGGGGTGAAGGAGGCGGCATTTTTGGACTGTTACATTGAAAGAAAAAAATGTTTTCTGTTGGGACTGTAGAGCTTTTTTTCTGGGATGAAAAAAAACTTTTACAGTTTTGTTAAGTTTGATGTTTATTATACTTATAGAAAGACGCATGCCAAGCACTTCCATTGCCATTGAAACTGAGCAACTCAGCCTTAACCTCATTCCAAGGCCACTGTTTATTCTGTACAAAATTCTGCAAAAACATTTATTTTTAACTGATAGCTATTGAATATCCATTAAGTTGCTCTTCTTTGAAATACCTGTGTACATTTACAACTATTTCTCTCGCTCTGCTCTGCAAATCTTTCTTGAGACCTGGCACCTGCTAAGAAATAGAATAAAGGCTGAGGAAGAGAAGCTACAGTTAAAGATGATTGGCTTCTTTGGGCATGTGATTATGCTTTTATTTGTCAATCAGTAAGTGGGAGTGGCCATGTGTCTTCCTACAATTGCCCGAGTATACCGTATTGGCTCGAATCCAAGCTGACCCTTAAATTTTCATGGTGTTACGGAGGAAAACATTTTTTTTATGTGAAAACAAATTTAGTTATTAAAAAAAAGAATTAATAAAACAATTCCACAAATAATTAATTCAATAAATCGTTTTGTTTTGAAAAAAAAAAATGGTGAATATTACTTAACACAAATATTATAGTATTGTAAATATTTACCAAAAGTATAAAACACAAATATTAAAAAAACAAAAAAAAAAACAAGAACAAATTCAGTTTAATTATTCACTCCAAAACTGCGACTGAAATTTAATTTATTTTTTTTTTTTTTTTTTTTAAATTACGTTCAGATTCCTCTGATTCCTTTCTGAATGAATATTAATAGTTTGTCCATTTTCGGTCGCGTTCATGATCTGAATTTATCTCTACATAATAAATAAATGGTTTTCGATAGGTTGAGAATTTATATTAAATTCACACAGGAAATTTATGAAAGCTAGTGTCTGTGAACGTTAGCGACGGCCAGCCGTGAAGTTCGGCGAGGATGACTGCTACCCGTCACCAATGTTCGCCACACCGGCTTTTGTGACATTTTTTTTTTCCATTGTGATTTTCTTAATAAATGAACTGTATTTGCTCTTAATCATGCGCCACATCGTTATTATGATTATTTAAAATAAAGGTAAATGTAATAAGAAGAGAATGCAGTAACGCAACAGCAATGGATAAAGGGAGGGGGGAAGTAACAGTTTCTCCGGAAAGTTAGGGAACAACTCTCAAAATTTATCGATGAAATTAACCTCTTCCATGCTTTTATTCCATTTAGGAAAGATTCCATGATTTTATTCCTGCAAGATTTTTATATTTCAATCATTGGGATTTCGACAGTTTCTAATCATTTACTGATAATCTCGTATTTTTGCGCGTCCTTAATACAACATAGTCCCAAAAGTGTATTCATGCGCATCGCATCTCTCACAGTAATAAAATATCGCGTCCCTTAAATGAAAAATGATTTAGGAAACGTGCATGAAACCCAAAGTAAAAGTTAGCTTTAAAAATTAACTTTAGTCAAATTCTTCATGCATACTTAGGCCTAGGCATACTGCGATTTATCCGTACTCAAAAAAAAAAGTTTGCGAAAAATATTCTGTCTGAACGGCTCTCCTGAAAGTTACATTTTGCTGTCTACCTTAAATTAACATTATTTGATTGATTATCGTTTTGAAATGATATGTAATTGATTTTTACAATGGCAGGTTAAGTATGAGGTAGCTCGATGAGACGATTTTTTAACGGTGTCGGTTTGGGGGGGGGAGGAGTTAAGTCGGTCTCGAATCTAAGCCGAGGGTTGGTTTTGCGATTTAATTTTTGGGATAAAAAGGTCGGCTTATATTCGAGCCAATACGGTAGTTTGTTACTTAAGGGGATACAGGGTAGCCTAACCTCTGTCTACATCACTGTGTTAGGTGCAACTAATCCCATACGCACAGTTACAAGTAAGTAACAATTTTTTAGTCACCTAATAACTTTTAGTGAAATGGTATGGCATCCGCACGAAGGCTTCCTTAATGTCTATGTACCCCTGAATCAGTCTGTGAAAAGCAGCACTTGGAATATCCCAAAGCGTGATTAGCAGTATGGAATCGCTTTCAAGAGACTGGCGTACAAAGAAGACGAGGGACATAGCAAGAGATGACCGCTGTTTGACATTATTGACAAGAAGGAACCGACACAGCAATCTGATTGAGCAGCAAAGATGGTTCTTGGTGCCACTGGACGACGTGTATGCACCCAGACCATACAAAATCAGCTCAATCGTGTTGTACTGTATGCCCTGCAGCCAATGCTATGCATTCCGTTATCTGCTGAACACTGTAGAACCTGTTGAAGGTGGGTTGATGAGCATTGTTAATTGGAGCATCATTATTGGACTGATGATGAGTGGTCAACTGTCTTCTTCTCTGATGAGCCATGGTTTAGAGGGTTGTACCCACATTCTGCCTTTCAGACACATTGTGCCCTTGCAAATATACAAAGTGCATTCAAGTTTTAAGGTCTCTGAATTTATTTTGATAAAACTACTGGCCCTAGAAAGCTGAAACTGATATTGCTTCTCAACGCATTCACTATCTAGCTGTACACATTTTTCACAATGCTGTTGTAATGATTGCATGGCCGCCACAGATGCTTCTTTACGGGTTTGTTTTGTACACTGGAAAATTGCTGATTCAAAAAGGGAACAACACTCTTGATCATCGTGCAGTTCTTGTTCAAAAGTTTCTTATCAATAACAACTTTGAAGTGACAACACCTGTCCTCATCTGACCTTGCAACTTATGTTTTTTTGGCTTTTTCCAAAGTTCTGCTGTTTTGTCACCGGTTTTTCCAATGTCCAAAACAGACTCATAAAAAAAGCATTTGCAGCGACCATGCAATTGTTACATCAGCATTGTGAAAAATGTGTATGTCTAGGTAGTCGCTGTATTGAGAAGTGATAGCATTTTAGCTTACTAGGGTCAGTAGTTTTTTCAAATAAATTCAGAGACCTTAGACTTGAATGCACCTTGTAAAGAGTTTTATAGCACCATCTGTCACTATAACCCAGTTTTATCTCAAAATTGTTGTTTTTAATGTAATTTTGTTTACATATACAGGCTCTTTACAAAAAGAATGGTGAAGTTTCGTAAGTGAATAAAATAGCCATTTCCCACTCTACACAGTTGCAACTTGTCCCATTAGGAAGAGCAACTGTCCACGCTTGAGATGCATTATTCATAGTCCTTCACCGAATGCAAATGGCTATTTTATTCATTTACGAAACCACACCATTCTTTTGTAAAGACTTGTTATTAAAGTAATGCTGTTATTTGTGGTGATTTTTCAACTACTTTATCGAATATGAGCCTATCAAGGACATTCTGTTCTTGTAACTTTGAACAGACTTTGATAATTTTTTTTTGTTTATATTAAAAACAAATATTACAATATCATTAATAAATATAAGAACAGCCGAGCCCCATTTAATACGCGACTGCTTAATACATGATCCCGCTTATTACGTGATTTTCCTTTGGGTCCTGTCCCTTGAAAGTTATTTCCATGTAAAAACGTGGAAATTTTTTTTTTTCCTCTCCAAAATCAGTTAATAGGAATTCATTCTAATCATCTTAAATTATTTGCAATGTGTTGGACATTCATCATTTGCAATCTTATTTATTGTAAGATATTCGTTGATGTTTGCGAATTCTGATTGGTTCTATTGGACATACACAACAACTCGTGTGTTCTCCATAGCCACCGATTTTGATTTGTTCCCATTTGTACATAAACGTGTTCCTTAATAAATGATATTCCGCTAACCTAAATTTGTACACTCCACTGTTCAATTGTCAAAATGATATTCAGGATATTCTTTCTTCACAATCCTATTCACAGCATTTTTATATCACTCTTTTAGCATTTGGCATTTTCATTTCGATAAATGTCATTTTATTATCGACATGTCTGCATCGCAGAAGAGGAAACGCAACATTCTTACTCTGGAGCAGAAATTAGACATTTTGGATACTGCATGGAATATTAACTCTGAAGGGCAACCGTTTTTCATTCCCGGATAATACATGGTTTTTCCTCGGTCCCTTGAAACACGTATTAACAAGGTTCAACTGTAAATAGTTATGATATGAAAATGATTAAAAAAAAAAGTAGTAATTTTATTTCATTAATGAATGGTGCCTTCCAAACACATTAATTCTGATGAAAGATTGAGGTAATTATTCTACTGGTATAACAGATGCTATGTGACTAGATCGGAGAGAAAAAAAAATTCCTTCTTAATGAATTAGGTTGTTGAGCAAGACTTCATGCAATTTTTCTTTAGAGCCAATGCAAGATTTGTATCAAAATGTGTTGTGAGTTAGTTAAGTCAGATATTGAACTTATTTTTAACTCCTGCGCCTTTACTTAATATTTTTAAAAGATGATGATGATTAAGTGTAAAATTTAATTTGTGACAACAGTGCTTCTGATGTATGCTCTTCTCCTAGCTATATTTTAAGTTGTTTTAAAAAGGCTTGATTATTTATTTATTTATTTTTTTTATCTTTCTTAATTATTTTAAGATGTTGCGTCGTAAGACCCAAGGAGCAATTTGTATCCAGTCATTTTTTCGAGGAACTCTTACAAGATTAAAACTGGTAAGAACACGAGAGAAACCTATTGTTGGCCTTTAATAATTGATTGTTTAAGTTTGTCTTCTTAAAATTTTTCTTAGGGCTAGTTCTTTAGGAGATGTAGTCAGTTTATTCCAAAATTAAGAGGCAGTAACAACTTGAGGGCTGTGAAGTACTGAATTGGCAAAATTGTTCCAAATACTAAATGCATTTAAATTGGAATAGAAATGTTCAAGTTTCCTATTTCACAGATAATAATTGGATTAATAGTTGTATTATTTACGTACTAACCTAGACTTCATAGCCTTTTGATAAGAATATTAATATAAGAATATAAGCAACTTGCTGATACAGTGAAACCTCACATAGAGGCCATCTCTAATTAAGGAACAGTTTAACAAGTCCCGGTCCCTTTGACAGGACCTACTGTTTTCCCTCTAAATAAAGGACACCTCTATTTAGCGGACATAATTCACGGTCACATTGGTGTCCGCTAGTTGGAGGTTTCACTGTAGATAACTTTGGCTTCCATGCAAATACCAGGTAACCACTAAAATTCTTGTCGTTTTTAATTCCGGAAAACAAAATGATGTACACAAAAAATAGCGTATTGCACCTTCTGCCAACGTGTCTCCAGTTGATCAATCCCCTGGCTGTAAAACTTGCCGGTCTTGGACTCAAAGAAGTCCATGAGTGCCTTTCGCAGGTCTGTATCATTGGTGTAGGATTTTCCATGAAGATGGTTGTCCAGATAATGGAAAAGGTGATAATCCATTGGAGCAAGAGCTGGTGAGTAAGGTGGATGACACAACGTTTCCCAGCCAAGCTGCTCTATGGTTTCCTTGCCATCTGCACCACATGTGGCTGGGCATTCTCTCGAAGGAAGAGTACCCCTTTGTGATTCACCGATGCTGGCTCCTTCTGCTGCAATGCCTGTTGCACACATTCCAACTGCTGGGAGTACTGGTCCCCAGTGATGGTTTGGCCAGTCGATAGCAGCTCATAGTGAACCAGACACAGAGCATGATCTTACGTGGGTGCAGGGGTGGCTTTGAGTTGTGAGGCACGGTGTCCCGGGGTGACAACCAATGTTTGGAACCCTTAAGAGTGTCATACAGAATCCACTTTTCGTCACTGGTAAGTATTCGATTAAATATGGGTGCGTTACGATGTCGAGAAAGCAACAACATGCAGGCTGTCACTCGTTGGTTCTTGTTGGATTCCGACAATGTGTGGAGTACACTTTGCTCAACTTGTACGCTTTTCCTAGGCTGTGCAGGTGACGTCTTAACTTGAAATGAAAAATTTTAAAACCATTATTTCATTATGAAAAATTGCGTTTAAAATGTGAAAAATGCTACTTCTGGTCATCACCCTCTCGCCTCATTTTGTATCAGCTGATTTGCTCAGATTGACATCACGGCGAGATTAGGCTCCTGTATCATAAACATTAGAGAGGAGCTCTTCTATAGCAATCTCTAATTAAATTAAATCGTGCCTTCCAGTTGTTCCGTGTATTGGTGTAACAACCCAGGTACTGATAAAAGTTTATCTTTTTATAAGTTTCCGAAGTCGGAATTAAGAAGAAACGAGTGGATAAGCTTTTGTTGGAGAGAAAATTGGCGCCCTTCAGCATACTCAAGTATTTGCTCTGCTCATTTCGAAATCTTATGCTTCACTATCGATCTGATAGTTTTAAAATCTTTGAACCTGAAGCGAATAAATTACTTGAAGCAGGATGCTCTCCCTACTCTTCGACGGCCAAATATTTTTGGAGTGATCCAGAAGCTCTTTGAACGATTAGCATCGTCGAAGAAACCAGGCAATAAAGAATAAATATAGGGTACACGTTCAGAATAGCATACCTTTCCCAACTGTTTTGTCCAGGCCAGTCACCTTCATTTTTAGAATTATTATTACTGTATCTGCTCCACGTAATAACCAATTCATTTCCACTAATTTTTGTGTAATTTATGCAAGAAAAAATGACTTAGTTTCGAATCTGCAACCCGAAACATTGAATCATGATAATGTTTTTAGATGCAACAAATAAATAAATATTTTATATAGTACATAAACATTTTATTTATCTATCAATGGACGAGTCTACAGAATCATGTACATCCGTACTACTGAATAAGGGCTTAGAATAACTGAAGTATGAAATATAAGCACGAGTCGATACTGAGTCTCTCGACATGTCGAGTAAACATAGTGAGTATACTGAAGGTTCCTCGCCTTACTCGCGTCTGTAGTCACAATCAAATGCGGGACAACAAACACGGCACGTGTAAGCTTTTTGCAGTATCTAAAATCTTAAAAAGAGTGTATTTTGTATGACGAAAAATTAAAATTATTCACCCGTAACGCTCTTTTTTAGCCGGAAAGTTATTTTTAACTATAGAGAGGAAGGAATTTGTAGAAATAAATTAAGCACTTCAAAGTACATAGAAATTCTAGATAAGTTGAAGACTTCAAAAATCATCAAAAGATCTAAATGTTTCAAAATAATTAATTATGAATTAAATTGTGAAATATAAAAATTCACACAATCGTTATTTATGCGTTATATTCAGTCATGAGAAGTGCACGTGCCACTAGACCAATATCTGCTATCACTATTTTTTTTTATAAATTCGTTCATGAGGCGTCGTGACGATTTGTATGATATATTACATGCCATGTCTGGTAATAGGAAATTGTTAAGGGGGTATCATAATGGTACCATTAGAGCACGTATCTATTCCGGCTATCTCACGTTCGTACTTGTTCGTGCTCTGTCCCATAGTAATGGATTGGTGAAAACAGAGTGTAAAAAAGTTAATTCGTTTTCAAGTTATAGTAATAAATAATAAGCTCCATACGAATAATAAAATTCTTTTGATTTAGAGACCGTCCTGCCCTTTCAATAATCGTCATTCACGTGCATCCTCCACGCGCACCATCTCATTAACGTTTTGATCACGTGCAGACCCAAACCGATGTTCTCAGTACGCCAGGTACCTCTGCTAGTGTGCTAATAACAACAATGGTCACGTGTCTTTTCAGTTCCGGCGTGTGCTTGAAGCCGGCGCCAACAATGGTTAAACGTGCATCAACAATGGAAAACTGTTTCCGTAAGATTTTTTGGTGTCGTTTTTCGCATCACGTTTTTTGTAGATAGATGTCCAGCCTTAAAACATTATCATGTTAAAAAATAGCTTCGTGTCGTCGTGATAGCAGCCAGAACGACCAAATCGATCGTGCCGCTGCGGCGGCATCCAATAGGAGCTACCAGGGAAGAGGGAGTTCCCCCATTTTCCTGGAGCTACTACGAGTAGCCCCCTTTTTTCGGAAAATTGCGGAACGCTGTTCAGAACTTTTTGCTTCCTAAATTCTCCCATGATTTGCTATCCTATATTCTCCCATTATTCTACGCTGAAAAATGCCTATGATAGTATAATTAATTAATTAATAAGCATTGTCAGTAATTGTACTTGTCTGGATTCAGCCGCTTCGGTCTCTGCATCGTTCGTGCTTACGAGATAAGGGCAAGATACGTGAAGGATGATCCCTCCCAGTGGTTCATAACAGTACCGCTGAACGTCTGTCGTTCCGAATGAAACTTTTTCCATATCTTTAAGAAGGAATTAAAATCTACATCCGATTCATAACTGTTGCCGGTATAAGTGTAAACCATCGTAAAATAGCACGTGTATTGAAATAAATGAAGGCGTCATCTGGCGAGGACGTCACTTCCTCTTTGTGTAATGGAGAGCGGGAAGTGACCTTGACTTTCATAATTTTTGTTCGTTTTATATATTTCGCGTTCGATTTGAAATTTTTCATTTATGCCACGTTATTACTTATATCTCGAACTTTCATTTTAAATAAAGTTGTATATTAGGCTGGAGTTGTCCTTTAATCCTTGTGGTCGACCACTGCTGGGTTCATCAGAAATGGGAAATTCTCCCGATCTGAATTTCTGGAACCAATGCCTTGCGGTGCGTTCATTCACAGCATCATCTCCAAATGCAAGACACATTCGGCGACTTGACGCTACTGATGACAAGCCCACCTTGAAGTCCTAAAGCAAACAACACCTTCATTTATCTTCACTTCTGCACGAGATTTGAATGCCCAAAGCCCTGTATTTATACAGGCTAACCTTCCTGCTTCCCCCTGACAGATTTTGGACCACAGTGTACACTCATTTGCATATCTTGTATCACTTCCTTTTATGGTAACATAAAAACGGCAAAACCTTTTGTGGTTACCTCGTAAATGTTCAATACTTAGCATAGAACAAACGGAGTAACAGCTTATAAAAACTTAGGATGTCCTCTTCAGCACCAGATAGTTACTTTTTCTACTTCAGTATCACAGCACTATATTTGTGCCAACAGTAAACTGGTTTTCTCATTCTGTTAGCTTACGATTCTAGACAGAGGAATGTACCAGTGGCAATCAGCAGCCTCAATTTCAGCGTCAGAAATTGGCCTTCAGGTGTTCTTTCAATTTTGGAAACAAAAAAAAAATCACAAGGCTCTAGATCCAGGTCCTGATAAAGAAAGTGCAGAAAATTTGAACCTTTAAAGAGCTTTCACAGTGCGAGGACTAAGATGAAACCTAGGATGGTCGTGATGAAGAATGGGAAACATTCTTCCTAGCCACACCCTGTTAAGTCATGCCTGCAACCTCATCTGGTTCATCTAATCTCGGAATTCACAGTTTTGGAACAAATCAGAAACAATCATACTCTCTGCATCTTCGATATGTTTTCATAATATGAGCCATCCTTTCATGTGAAATGCTAAGAGTTTCAACAAGTTCTTGCTGTTAGGTCTGCTAAAGGTTTCAATTCATTAGGGTTGGTGTATCGAGAGTTCTGCTAATTCATGTGCATATTGATGGTGCTAGTCTTTTGTGATGGTCGCTAGTCTCTCTGGGGAGACATAGTCTTTAGTGCCCGTACACAACAATTAACTATGCTCAGTTCCATAGCTTCACTATACACTGGAGGTTGGATATGGACCACTGAAACATCCTTTGCCATTAGGAACTCTGTAACCTCCCACCGCTCCAAACTACATCTTCATTAATCATGTTTACTGTTACTGCTCAGCTGCATCTTGTTGGGCAGTGATGGTACTTCTTAAAGGTATCTGGACACTGTCCCCCCCCCCCCTCCTCCACCCTCTAAAATAGCCGAGAGAACTTAATTAAAATGAAATTGGTAGAGTCTTTGCAATTTTCTCCCCATCTTTGTATAAGTATTTCTTTCATCTTGCATTCAGTTAGAGAATCAGTCGATTGTGCTCTCTATTGAGAATCACTGCCATGCAAATTCTCTGATTGGTCGAATTGCAAGTGATGTCAGAAAATATAAATGATGAAGCCTTTACCTGCTTACAAATTGGAGATGGGAAATCATAATCTACATAAACATTAAATTAATGCTTAAAAAAATAAATAAAAATTACTTTTTAAATTTCTTGAAAGCTAATAAGTAGGAAATTGACACAAAGGAATATTTTGAGCAGAATTCAAAATGTAATTAATTAATGCTGGTGATGCAGAGTCACAGATGGATTTTGAAGAGGATGGATAAAGGCCAACAGGATGAGAAAACTACTAGTTCACTGCTGGTACAAACCTATTGCTATGATACTAAGTAAAAAAATAAACATCAATGTTGAATTAATGCTCCAGAAATTACCCCTCCCTTCCTGTTTTATGATAATAAACAATTTTATAAGTAAATTCTGTGTTTGCATACAACATTGTTTAAAATGAATAATCACTTAGTATATATTAAAAAAAATTCAATTCCCGGGGGGGGGCCCCCCCCCTCATCAATTGATTGAGAGAGATGCCATTTTACTAGTCCTTGTGACATCATAAGGTTACTGTAGTGCGAAGGAATTTTGGAATTTTGAGAAATGTGTGAAATTGCACAAAGCAACACGCGTTTATTGCTCTTGACGAACTCTAGAATTAGGCCCGTTTAGAGCTGAAGCAGAATCTGGTTTCAATGGATTTCTCGTTTTGACAATTTTAATTTCTTTACAAGTTATTGTCTATGAATAAGCGTGAATGAAGATCTGGGCGTAGGTAAAATTCAGATTCAAATTTTGTCCCAAGATCTGACCTAGATAATTCTTAAACATTATCAGATTCAGATTTCATAAGCACCCTAAATTTTACTCTCAACTTATCCAAGAGTCATAGCAAATTTCATAATTTCGCTTTAATGAGATGATGGACCAATTAATTACATCGTTATTACAGAAAAGTTATGTAGTTAAACGGATAAGAGCTTTTTTGACAGTGAATCAGTTGTGCCAATATATTACCGCCACCATAGTTCCTAAGTTAACTTATTGTGCCTTAGTTTGTTCCTCTTCTTCAGCAGTTAATATTAAACGAATACCTGTAGCTTACAACCAAATAATACGAGTACCTTTCAGACTTAAAAAATTAGACTCTATCACTCTGACTTGTAATCGCTTTTATCTTCCAACAATAAAGACAATAATGAAGGTAACTCGAACTTTCTAGTGCCATTTGTGACAGGAACCACCCGGCATTGTTTGTCACTGATGGTTCCGACAGGGAGAAAATTATCGCCAAACTGCAATATTTATTCCAAGTTCCTTATTGCACTATTGCATTTATTTCTAAATACTTTCTGTATAGCGCAACTTGCAATTAATAGTTGGAACAATCTTCCATTTGATTTGAGGAGCAAGGCTAAACAATGCACTTCATTAACCTGCATCAACTCATTTGTTTGTTTTTATCACTGTTATATTAACATGCAGCAATAATGAGTTACAAGTCGTGAAATTAAGGTATCGTGTAGGCCAAGGAAAGTCAGTCTCCATTTGCAAGTTTTGTATGTTATTGACAGAAGCGGATTTAGTTTAAATATAGAGTCCCAAAAATATTTAATGGATTATGTACTTTTTCATTTTCTTCCTATTTGACTCCTGTGGGAGTGCTTCAAACAACAGTAATAATAATTTAAATTAATTTAGTTTAGTTCAAATGTAACAACAATGGAGAATATCCAACTAGATAAGCCAGAGGGAAAGGCCCCGTGTTGCCCCCAACAGGCCGAAGCCCAAAACAGGGTTATTGAGCAAACGTATAACAAAAATAAAAGTAATAATAATAATTAAGAGATAAGACCGAAAAATAGGTGAAGAAAAAGACAAAAATTAAAATAAAAAAAAATTAATCAAACGAGGGCAATGTTTTGTCCTTATACTCAATTAAGTTAATTAAGTTCATTAAAATTGGCTGAGAAATTAATAAATAGTTTCTCGAGTGGATCAAGACAGTTAAGACAAGTTCTCCATTTAAATAAGTGTTTAAAATTAAAACGTTTAAATTCAGTCACCCTGAGATCAGCTTCAATCTCAGGCGCACAAATTTTATCGGAATACAGTTTGGCTAGAATATTAAAAAGGCTTATGCTAATAATATTCTTGATATCAAATAATTTACTATTTGGCTTAACGTCAGAAACTTTAAATCTATATTTAAGAAATTTGACGAAGCTGATGAATTTATTTTGAATCATTCCAAGGGCCTGCATATTACCGCCAAACCACACCCATGCACAATAGAGAAGTTTAGGTATGACGAAAGCTTTATAAAGAAGAATAATATCTTTTATATCATAGCAAAATGCAGTAAAACATTTGAGTATGCCCAAACGTCAAGAGATGTTGCACTTTAACGTCTCAATATGAGCTAGGAAAGAGCAGTTAGTAGAAAATAGAACTCCAAGGTCTTTGACACTATCATTCCTAATTAGTGGACCATCAATGGTATGATATTCAAAAATGAAAGGAGCCGTCTTGCGATTGAAAGATAAGACAAGATTTCTTGACGTTGAGAACGAGGCCATTGCTAACGGCCCAATAATAAAAATAATAATAATTTTTGACCCAAAACCTGTGTGCAACTTTTCTATGACTTCCATGATATAGATTTATACTTAAGTATATAAGGTATATTGAAGGTACTATAAAAAGTTGTATGCTCTTCTGTTCTGTGCTAACTATTTCACGAGTGATCGTTATTAAATCCCTGGTTCTTATACATAAATATTTTTCCATTCCTTAAAAATTCATTTTGCAAACAATTAGGTTAACTTGCATAAGGTTCTTCGTATTTAAAAAACACAACCTTTTCCTCTTTCAGTGTGAAATCGAACGTCAGCGTTTTGATAGTTTACAACTTCAGTATCAGGGTGCATCATCAAACATAGATGAAGATGCTTGCGAGAAATTATTGCAACAACTATTATTTTTCTATCAAGAGTCAAAGGATGCATCTCGATTTGTAAGGAAAAACTTTTACACACTTTTATTTAACTTCACTTGTATTTTTGTCTGCTGATATTGTAATCCTATATTTCATCTACTTCCTATTGTTCAAACGACACAAAATTTGGCACACGGGTTCATTTTGTGACAATTTAATCATAAAGATAATCAAAATAAAAGTATAAAATTAAATAAAAAATCAAAATTCAATTCTATAGAAGGATTAAAACTTTTCTTCATTAAATTTACATCCCAGGCAGAGGTTAGGACTGCTTCTTCGAGATTGTTTTTTCCTAAAAGTATGTACAGTCATGCCCCAAGTTACGTAAGTAATGCGTTCCGTAAACCTATACGTAACTTGAAATTATGTAAGTTGAATATAAAAATTTCTTAGGTGTAAATTTGTAAGCAATCGCAATATTTATTGTTGTTATAAATAAATGTAAAATATATGTATATTATTTGCAAAATGTTATGGTATAGTACTTTATAAATTAAACATCATGCAGCAGTATATAGAGGGCGAGTTTTAATTAACCTATAACGTCGTCTAACTTAAATAACTTCTATCTTTCTATTAATTCTATCTTTGGGGTCATATGAAAGATTTGGTTTACATGAAGAAACCAACAGACCTTATTAGCCTCAAAATGGTTCATACATAACTGACACATTTAACTGGAAAACTGTGATTATGTTTAAAAAATGTTACATTTAACTCCTATACATAATAAGTAAAATTTCAGGAAAAAAAAAACATCGTGTCCCCAACGGGAATCGAACCCAGGTTGTTTTCACCAGAAGCCAACGTGTTTCCACTGAGCCACTTTAAGCTGTTAATTGTAGCTGCAACAATGTAGGAATTTCTACTAAATCTGAATTGGTAAAAAACTTAATGATTTTTTTTTTCTCTGTAAATTTTGAGAAGTGCGTCGAATGGCTTTGCATGAGAGCTTAATTTGAAGTAGTCTACTTGTCCAATTTTTTTCATCAAAATCGGTGAGTCACAATAGTTGGAGTCTCCTTGTCAGTTGAAATTTGAAGTATTGCGACTAAACGGCGATGAAATATCCTTAATCGAACATAATCAAACAAAAAACTGATTTCCATTCGACTTCGCTCGTTTGGTGAAATTTCAGTAATTTTGTTTTAACGCGAGTCGACTGTATGTGACTAGGTTGCGCTATTGTATCACCTGTGAAGGTTATCACTTTGAAAACCTTGTCCATTAAATTCCTTTTCCACATTCTTTTCAATAAAAAAATTTTATAGTGCTATCTGCATTGACTCGAGTATTTAAGTTAAACATTGGAGGTTAATTAAAAATCCACCCTTTACTTGAATATAACTATAAAATTATAAAAAAACAGTATGTATGATGCAAAAAAAGACGAACCTCTTGTCCACAAACGTTTTAAATGTGGACAAGAGGTTTGTCTTTTTTTGCATCACGTCTTTATCCACAGTATAGTCCCACTTCTCAGCAGTATGTATGTTAAAAAAAAACCCACTGAAATTACACTTTTCAAATAAAAAAACTGTCTTGTGAGCGCTAATTTGGCTTTAGAATGGGTGTTATGGTGAGAAAGTTAAATCCAGTGACTTATGCCCAAAACAAGCAATGATCTTGAAGGGCCTTAAGTGGTGGTGCGTGTAAGTAAACAAAAGTTCCAAAGTCACATGAAGTTTGAAAAGTTGAAGATTCGTTTGTGAAGTACCTCTGTCGATTAAAGATTCATTTGTGAAAGTCTAGTAGAGTTGTATTTAGGTTTGAAGTAACACATCACCTCGAAGCACTATAGTGATTAAGAAGAAACATCAAAGACAAAGTGGTGAATGAACGGTCCACAGCGATTAAAGATATACGAGCTTCGAAGGGGGCTTTGATATACTAGTTGAACATCACAAGCGTGAATGTAGAGCGACTTAAATGTTGAAGCAGGGGGCAAGTTGAGCATTCTTATTCAATGCAGAAATGTAACTTTGAATTCAAATGAGGATGAAGGATATCACAAGCATGAATATACCTTTCGACGAGGAAAAAGCGAGCGAGTAATTTGAACGAAGCAAAATTTTGTAACACAAATTGGGAACAATATGCACGAGTAGCTAACAAGTGCGAGACACAGTCCTCTGCTGTAATTTTTAGAATTTCTTTCAATAATGCTTTGCACAAATAAGTTTATGGCTTAAACTGATTTATGGATTCGAGGCTGAAGACTGATAGCTGTGAAGAGAGATGTTCTCTGGAAAATTCTACTTCTCTCTGTGTTGAAGGCTGAGGACAGTCGGGACCATTTGAGTTGTCATCTTGATGTTGCTCTCGGTGGTATCACAGAAACAAGTCTAAGGTAGATTGTGTGGTCGAACACTTTTTTGTCATCGTAGATGGCTTTGTAGCTAGACCTATCAGCGTGGATATGGCGACTAACATACTCTAAGATTCTCTGTTTGGATCCATCGATTCTCATTTTGTTAGCGCTATATGAATCAGGTTAAATGCTTTGGCTATTCCCTTTATTGTAAATTTCATTGTCGAAATATGTCGATTTATATCCCGAGCTATTGTTGATTTAATTTTCCCATCGCCATAATTGTGAATTATTTTCAAACTTTTCTTCTAAAGTAATTGCGGTCTTTCTGTTTAATTCATTATCAATGCATTCTGTTTTGTGTTCGAATCCATTCTAAGAGTAAATAAATAAACAACGAACACTAACTGTTATAATGTACACAAGTGACTAAACTGATTACTCCAAGCATCTCTCGACGTTTATTAATATTATAACCTATCATTGCATGTATTGCTGTAAATGCCGAGTGGTATGAGTATGTACTGTAATGGATGATGAAGACGAAAAACCGGAAACATTTATTATGTAACTGCGAATTTACGTAAGTTGCACGTTACATAGGTCAGGGGATGACTGTACTTGTTACTTTTAATATAACCACACGTTAAACAGACAGCTGGCCAATTCTTAAATTTTATAAGTTCTTTACAGTGAGAAGAAGTTCTCTGGATAATGGACTAGAGCAGTGTCAAGAAAAAGGAGTGTTGGTCAATTATTCTGATGATGGGTAAATTTGCATCAGTTTCAGGTCAGATGTTAACTAGCATTGTAAGAAGACCCAACAATTTAGTTGAATGGCACGTACCAAGAGATAATGAGATTGACTGTTGATTTAGCAATCCTTTCTATGGAAGAAATGAAAGCTGTTGATAATGTTGATGGTTAATTTAAAGAGGTTGAGTCAAAAGTAGTGGCCGATCATCGCACAAACTTTTAAATGGGCACCAGACAGGAATCACTCATTGCTAATCTTCAAAGTAGAGTCCATCATGCTCGATGGTCTTCATCCAACAATCAGCCAGTTGGCGGGTGCCCCTCGCGAAACCACTCGTTTGGTTTCTGGGCAAAAACGTCACGCACGGAGTCTTCAACCTCACTGACATTGGCGAAGTGCCGTCCACGCAGGAAGTGCGCCATGGACCGGAAGAGATGGTAGTCGGTATATGCCAGGTCGGGGCTGTATGCTGATTGTGGCAGAACCTTGATTTTCCAGCAGTTGACGACACACCTTCACCCGTTGTTGCGCTTGCTCAGACATCAGCTCGTGGGGCACAACTCGGCAGCTCCTGTTGACCTTTCCCATGGCGTGCAGATGTCGAACCACACTCGATTGTGAAGTCCCGACGTCCGCCGCTAGTCCACGGATGGTGCTGCCTGGGTTGGCTTCTACTCGTTGCCATAGGGCTTCGTCATCCACTTCTTTGTGTCTTCCGCTCCTTGGCGCATCTTCCAGGCCCATGGAGCACCATCGTGCTGTCTGTTCATTGGTCATACCCTGACCCTCCACCCTGCAAATTTCGGCGGCTGCTGCTCGCGCACTGATCTCCTTTTTCCAGTAGTGACGAAGGAGCCTGCTTATCACCAGTTTTTCTGCCATATTTTTATACTGGCTGGCGCAGGTGGCACAATGTCTATGGCATTCAAATTCATAATGACGTTTCTATCCAACCCTCTTTTCTCTTAATAAACTGTGATATACCCTTGTGGTAAATGGTCTTCGCCTAGAATTCGTCAAACTCTAACCCCCGAGTCGGCCACCACTTTTGACTCAACCTCTGTACATGGAATTTATGATCATTCAGCATGGGTACATTAATTCATATAGAACTGAAAATAACTGGCTTATGAACCAATCAAAAAATTGTGTTTTCTAACAATATGCTCTGACAAAAACAATCCCTTTCTGACTCCTTGTTTTATGGGACTCATGTTCATTATTTTACATAGTCTAATGTGAAAGAAAGTGAAAACCCCCAAATCATCACTATTAAGTTTGAAAATACATCTCTAAATAAATAATGATTGATTTAAGAAAATTTTGAAAATTTACGATCAAATTGGAAAGGTTGGTGTACAATTTCTGAACAGATAATAGAGAGAGTTAAAGACCTTGGTCTCCTGCAGTTGTTGAGAATGTTCGGTTTTGGAATGTGTGATGAATGGTCTCATCTGGTAGCCTTTTTTTATTTTAACAGCCGAATCTTTTGCACTACATGTAATTTCAATATGGGATGGGTAGCTTGATGGTTAGGGAGAGGTTATCATCCATCTAGGGTTGATATTTGGAAGTTTACCATTGATTGATCAGTGTTCTCCCCAGAAAATTTTATCAGATGGGTGGAAAGATAAAACAGGTGGGTAGTCAACAATAAAAACAAATAAAACATTATGCAGTATTGTGCAATTTTTCAAGTATAGCCGGGTAGCCATCAAAACCAGCTGGGCAGCACATCCATTCAAAAAAAAAACAATAAAAAGAAACATTTGAAATACATGTAATCGGTAATTGATTTTTGAACAAGAATGCTGAATATTTTTTCATCAGTTCATTGTTCAGTCTCTCACAGAGTTCGTCGATCTCATCTGATGGCGAAGCTAACCGAAATGCTCGAATGGTTCGGAGAGCATCGAACGCTTTACCCAGTGATGGACGTTGTTGTTCTCTTGATTCGTCATCATCATCATCATCATCGCCGTCAATAATTTCAGTGCTGGGATTGTTCACTTGCTCCACTATTTGATCATCATTGAGCTGTTGCGTTGTGTCAATGTCTTTGTCGATGTCAATATTTTTACAGTAAACTCCGCATGTAGTAGCACAGTGCTAGTTCAGATCGATCCGGGAATTACACAGTCACAAATTATTTTCGGAGTAACTATGGCGTTCGAATTAGGCGATGAAAAATATATTAGTTTGTATTAAATGTACTTGGTGATTGATTCGAATTGGGCGGATTCGAATTACACAGAGTTTACTGTATTAATATTTGAAATGTGTCAAGGGTTCTATGTGGATCTAGTGAAGGTAAGAAGTATGTGATTGGGATACCTAACAGAATGAGGAAATAAAATTTTAAGGCTATTTATCTTTAGTAAATTAAATTTAGCTTGAAAAACCTAAACAAATTCTGTGACTGCTCATTGATTAGAAAAATAAAATAATGACTGAAGAAAAGGCTCCATAATGGAAATATTAGTCAGATTGACTCTCTGCAACTTTGAACATTGTCTGAATTGTTGATCATGTGTGTGAATGTGTGAACATTGTTTCAATCTTTTGCTATGGTCAAATAGAATTTCTTTCTGTAGCTCAAAAAGGAAGAATAAAATAAAAAGTGCCAAGCAAAAAATGACTTGTTCCACTGTGTTATAAATCTACAATTAAGTGTACTGCAAAAGATTTGGCTGTTACTATAAAGATAAGGATGAGCCCTGATAAAGACGAAAAGTTAAAACATGTTGGCTCATTAAATCAATTACATTTTGCTTAATCATTTCATTCAATAAAGATAAGGATGCCTTCTCCAAAAATGAGCTACTAGATGAGACCGTTCACTGAACATTACAAAATGTAGCAGTGTTTGTTTTCATTTTCTTTTATTTCTAATGTTTACTCTCGTATTTTCTATGTTTGGCCTTTAATTAATGTACTGATCTGTTTTCTGTTTTTGAAGTTATGGTTTTCCCAGCACATTCTACGGAAATCTAGCTATTTTGCCAGCCTTATTTGCTCTGAAAATGGTGCCTGGAAACATCGTTTCAAAAAGCTGCTGGATATATCATTAAGGTTTACAGTTTTGTAGTCTTTGATAAAGTTGAAAACTTTGGCTTTCTTTGGTACCCTAAAACACACCTTGTCTTCATTGAATGCAGATATTTAGTTAGAATTGCAAAAGAAAACGTACCTATTGCTACCCCGATGAGAATTATAGAAATATTTACCAGTCTGGAGGCATATTTAAATGTTTCTGAAGACGAGAACCAAGTTAATCTTCTGTTGATGCAGATTTTTAATTTTCTTGAGAAAAAAGGTAAGTTTGGACTTAATTAAATTATTGATTTAAAGATGAAGCTGTTGTTTTGTTTATTTTTTCCTTTGCTGATAGATGGCACTGCTATTACACTAACTGTGGTGTTTACCATAATAAAACAGTCTAGAAATCGGTATTTAAGTATTTTAAACAGAGAATTGTGCCTAACTTTATTATTTATGCAGCAGAACAAAAGCAATTGTTTCACATACGACTACCACATAATAACAAAGATGGACAAGTAATGCCCATTTTCACCATCTCGGGTTAAAGTGCGAGTTGGACAACGCAGAGTTAAACCTTAACATATGACTCTTGTTATCCAATAGAGAAACATTAAAATACCATTTTTCATCCTAACTCTAACTTTGACCTTAACTTTCAGATTATTCCAATGCACAGTGGGTGAAAATGATAATCTAGCTGAAAAAAACTATTTTCCATGTAATTCTTGAGCACAGGATGTATTTTTAATCTGTACATACTCTTTAAGTAACACTAGACAGTATATACAGGGTGATGCAAATATCAGTCACTAGTCACATACCAATACCACATTTCCTTTCTAATATCAAAACATGTAACCTGCAATACGTATAAACTGATAATTTAAAAATGATTCTTAATTCAATAATTGATGTGATCAATGATCAATAATTCAAACAATACTAGATGAACTGTTTTACTCACACTCACAAGAACTTCTTCAGAACAATTCTCCAAACTTAGTTTCCTGATGACAAATGATGGTAGTGAGAGTTTTGTCTCTGTTACAGAGTTCTCCATGAGTAATTTTGGTGGCCTACATCATTGTACAAAAATTGTAATAATGTTTTTACCGCACTATGGTTTTAACACAGTCTGATGTGCACAACACACTCTACTCAGAGCAGTTTAACGACACAGTCTGATGACACGGGTTTTAAAAATCTGTGTAAACTGCCAGTTCTCTCACGGATGTGTTACAACTTTCGCTTATCGGCTCAAAATGATGACGACACGGTGTTCTACAATGTGTTTGATTGCTTTGTGGCGATATAACCGAGTACAGCCATGTGGCAAATATGTATAATTCGGTATTCTAAAACGTTAAGGAGTAGGAATGACACTATGTTGGTAAGATAAAGTAACGTCGGTTATTAATAGATACATTTCCACAAAATAAAGTCTAAAATTAAAAGTATGCAAAATGATTTTTTTTTCTGGCTAGATTGTCATTTTTGCCCACTGTCCGATGTGGTGAAATCAACCATAAATGGTTTTGAACTGTTTTCAAGGATAATTTTAGAAAAACCCATCTGAACTGATGACATTGGTTGAAAGGTATTTTGTATCTTTAATAGAGGCTTTGTTTTGTGCTAAGCAAGTAAAATTGCTCTCTACAATTAGTATAGTACCAAATTCTACTTTAAGCAGCAGCTGGTTCATAAATCTCACTAACTAAGACTGCCTTAAATTGCACCCAGAAATTAAATTACAATAAATTAATTATTTAGTCACTATCTTTTCAAAAGAACAGCATTAGGCTTATTGGAATTCTCCTTTGAAACTGCAGTCGAACTTCATTATCTTGAATCTCGATATCTCGAAAAACTTTTGTTTCCGTGCTATTAATTCAATGTAATTTTCCCTCGTTATCTCAAAACATTTTCTCAGAAAACCTCGCTAAGTCGAATTTTGATTTTGTTGCCAAGCATTTAAATACGATTAGGCTAAGGTATAAAACGGTGTGTTTTGGTGTACAATTGTAGCATGTTTTTAAAAAGTCAATGTTTTTTTTTTTTTTTTTTTTTTTTTTAAGCAGAGCAAACACAGCAAAAGAACTTCTTTATTTTATAAGCAAATCTTACTTTTATTTTTTAAAAAACCTTGTTTGTTTTTAAAATCTAGCAATGATGGAACTCAAGGGATTAAGGGAATGGCATGCACTTTCCCATTAATCTTTGCATAGACAAGAATCTTCAATCAATAAGCTCTCAATGCTGATTGCCATTTTGTTTGCGTGAACCAAACTGTAAAAAGCTAAGATTCTTTTCATTACAAGAATTTTTTCTTACGAAAATGAAAAAATTGACACCACTTTTGTTAAAGTTAGATGATTCTTATGCGTTACAAAAAAAAATTCACGAAAACATTTTTTGATCTCGTTGGCAAGTCTATGTTGCATATGAGATGTTTGAGCATGTGGAGTTCATATTATCTCCTATCAATATCTGTACTCCCTTTACTTGCATATCAAAAGCTTTACTTACTTTTCAAATCTGCTTATCCGTTAGGGTCAATGGAGGATTTCCAGCGATCGCGAACTTACGCCATCAGGTGCATGCCCTCCCTGGTAATAACCAAGTGACTCGAACCCAGATCAGTACCTTAATCAACCTAAAAATCTTGATTTAAACATTGCCCTCCATATCTCAAAAGTCACCCCTAGCAGTGAATTGAGGTGAAGCTCAAAACGAAATGAGTTTTGAAAACTGATGTTTGAAAAAAGATATTTAAAAAACTACTTAAGTTATAAAAATTTTACAAGTCGAATTAGAGTTAGTTGATGGTCCTTTATGTTATAAAATAATAAAATTGATAGGTGATTTTTGGTGTCAGTTGCCCTTTAAGCATATTTCAAATATTAATAACAGAACAGCACGTGGAACTCCTCCATTTTGAAATTGTGCCCACAATCACGTCATTAACTGCACATGGCTCTATGCTCTGAGGAGTGGGTCAGACAGGGAAGCCACATATCGCGATACTGTAACCCTATACCCTTGATCTCACATTCATAATGGGTGCCAACGTAATCTCAATCAGTTCGATTGGACCACCCCCCTTCTTCTCAAATCAACTCCAGAATCCAATGTAATGAATTCAAAATCTGGCTAGCTCAACACCAAAACTCAAAAAAAAATTAATTAAGCAATATGCATGATAAAGATGCATGGGTTTGGGTTCTTTAAGAAAGTAAATTGGCAGGCTGTGACTTATTTATTTCAATAAGCAAGGCAAGGATTGGAATCAAATAACTTCTTTTATTCAAAATTAAATGAATTACCAGTGAGATACAGAATTAAATAAAAGGATCTTAAATCTACGTAAAAGGAAGTAGATAGATCTTATCGTAAAGAAGAAAGTTAATATTAAACTTCCCAAGTACTTATGACTAAGATAACATGCAAAAAAAAAAATGAATAAATATCAATAAAACTCAATTGCTCTGAGGAAAGAGATAGTATTAATTAAAACTCAATTCAAAGAAAGTTCTCTCAAATAGTTCTTTATCACACCTTTTGTCATGACAACCAGAGAAATCTTACACATTTAAGTTTATTTCTACTTACAGTTGCGTAGTTTCAGACACCTGCAGACTTGTGATCACTTTTAATCCAAACTAATGCACAAAACACCTCTTGTGTTAAACAGGCCATAAAATATATCACTTATCACATTGAAGCACAGAAAACACACATGAAGATAATCCGGATCGATTAGTGAGTGAGTCCACTGGAAGTCTCAAAGTGTCCCCACTAAGTTCAACAGAAGATCTCAAATATATAGTTGTCTTCCTCTCTCAATGTCGGGTTCCTAATTATGCCTGTCGCTTGACGAAAATTCCGTTACTTGCTTCCAATTGCCCTGAAGAATGTCGGGGTTCCAATTTCCATATTTCTCGATTCTAATTACAAATGATGTCTCTTTAGCACATTAATTGCATCCAGGTTCCATTTCAAACACTTAGGGATCGTTTCTCATAAGTTCCATATTCCACTACTTAATCGGGAGTCTTGTCTATATCAAAATATTTAATGAGGGATTTTCCATATTCCAATACTTAATCGGGAGTCTTGTCTATGATGAGTGATGAGTTCTCACAAGCTTTGATTTCGGGAGGAAAGGCCACCAGATCGCATTGACGGGCTGCGGAATTTTCGCAGCCGCCTTGGCGCATGTCGCCTGACCCTCCTCCCTCAATCAGCCGAAGCAGAGAGCGCTCAGCTTCCCCTCGACTGCCTGCTTGTTCAACCCATAACAACTCGTGAAGTTTCGTTTTCTCACGACTTCTTATACTCTTTGCGCATCCGGTCTCCCTTTCCCTTTCCCAATTTATAAGTCTCCAAAATAACTAAACTAAGAAAACAACAATGATTTCAAACACTACATGAAATCCATGACACAAACAAATTATTAAAAAAATCAATATTCCTATTCATCAAGGAATCCAATGACCAATGTCAACAATATTTATTTCAATTCCTAAAGAACGTCTCTTCCTGTCATTGCTCCACCCTTCCTGCTATTTCACAATTGTGAGCTTTCGATTTATATCCAAAATTATAATCCTGAATTATATCAACTTAATATATCACTACAATAAAAACAATCAGATTACTTCACTCTAATTGAAAATCTGAATAATACCTGCTATTATTCCTGTGACTACGTTTATCATAAAAATGAATACATTACTTAACACGTGATAACGTCACAATACCTCCTATTGAGAACTCGTGTTTAAATAATCCAAAAGTTCTAACTTTTACCAAAAAAAATTCTTTTAGACTTAGAATGTTTTGCATAAACTTGAATAATAATTTCATTCTTAATATTTTTATTTTTTATTTTTTTGGGATGTGCAGGTTTTTTCAAGCACATGTATATAATAATCAATGCAAAAGTTCCAGAGAGCTTGGAGACATCACCTCATCCACCAACACCACTGAGTGGTAGCATCTTCAGCATTCTTATGCGTCCAGTGCGTTTGATTAGTCAAGTTTCTAATGAAGTATTCAGGTGCAGCTTATTATAAGGAAATTAAGAATGAAAAAAAATTGAGAATTAATGTAATTTTCTGTATATAATATGCACCCTTCCCTCAATTTTTTTTTTTTTAAATCGTATTTTCATTGCATTTATTATCATCAGAGTATTTTATAATACATACGTAGTAATGATTTTTTTAACTTTTATTTCCCCCCTCCCTCCTGCATATTATATATATATATTGTTATTTTTAAGAATAAATTGCATTGCAGTTTTTTAAGTGAATTTTTTTTTTTTTTTTTTTGCATTCATTATCATAAAACATAAAAAACGAAGCTACTCTTTTCTCTCATTCTAGCAACCAGATATTGCAGGGTTTTAGTCAGGAATTCTTACTCATCCAGTATACTAAACAAATTTCAAGCTTTGTGATGCCTGCACTTATGGAGGACAGTTTTCCATTTGTTCACTTACTTAAAGCACTTGTGAATTCCGATCGCTTATCAGGTTCACTCGCTGTACCGCCATCCCCTTGGCTGCTCTATTCCATTTTACAAATGGTTTCACGTTTTGCAGGTTGGAAACTCACAGAAATTAAAATTCCTGTTAACCCTTTTGCTATGTAAAGTGAATAGATGCATGCTAAATTTCTTTACTTTTATTTGTGGAAATGGGATTGACCCCACAGGCTTCTTGAGATAAGTAATAACTTATTGTGGAATGATAATGAAACTTAATTACGTAGCAAAGGGGTTAAAATGTTGTATAGGAAATCTCCACTTTACATGCTAAAGGAACAATTCAGTTTTCACATTGGCATTGTCTATGAATTTATACAAAACCCTCTTGGGTACTCTTATCAAAATTCATTTTACTTGTACAAAATTTCACTCCACAAGCTAGCATGTCCATTTTGTTGCTAATTTGGTTTAGGAAACTAAGCTGAAGTTCATTAAAATTAATTTCTTCCTTGAATGTATGTGAAAATAATAAAGGACTTAACAAAACTTATAAGAGATGTCACTGGACTTGTAAATAAGTCTATTTATAGTTAAATATGTGCATCTGCTGTCTTGTTCCGTAACATTGACATCTTTGTTGCTTCAGTTCAAGTCCAATTTCACGCTGGATGAAACTTGGGAGTGTTATTGCTAGTCGAGATCCCTTCTTGTGATGGAATACGTTGATGTGCATTTGATTTTGAATTTGAATTTAAGAATTGATTTAATTATTAACTTAATGGGTCTACTTTGTGGAATAATAAAGGACGTTTTTATAAAATAATATAAAACTACCGTAATGAAATAGCATAGAGAAATGAAGTTAAAAAGAAATAACCCTAAAATCTACTTTAGAAAACACATCTCAAATCGCATCAAAGAAGATGTCAGAAAATTCAACTGTAGCTTTGCCAGGAAAGCTGTCGCAAACGATGGAAGCTTTGAGTCTGCTAAGCAGCAGCTGTGCATCGGTAAAGAACTCAAAAAGGAAAAAAGAAGAAGAAGAGCAGCAGCAAATGTGTAACTCTAACTAAACTATTGGACTTAATTTAGGATTTTTAATTTTATACTTTTCCATAAGTTTTGTTGGAGTTATTTATTTATGTTCACATTTTTTGAGGGAAGAAATGGCCCTTTATTTTAAAGAAACAAACGTAATGGAAAACCTTTATTGTGTTTTTTTTTATATTGAATATTAGCTTTGGTTAATACCGTTTCATTTAGGAAACTGCTTACATTTAACTATGCAAGGTGGAGAATAAACTATATTCACTTGGAATAGTGTTAATTTTTTTACTATTTATTGAATATTTTTCATTGACAGTTTATCTTTTTTTTTTTTTTTCTCTTTCTACGGTAACAAATCAATCTGTTTTCAGTTGTTATTTTTTTCCTCTTTTCACGTTTAGCCACTTTGAATGCCGCTAGCATTTTGGATTACCTGCAAATTTTGCAGAGTTTAACTCCCACAATCCATACTGTTGAAAAACTGGAAGTGAATTACTCGTCCGACTCGGATGACGAAGATGCGCAAGAGTTAATGGTAAAAGCAAATTAATTCTCTCTCGTTCGGAAAAATCTTAAAATAACATTCCTTATCCTTTCATATTTGATTTTCTCTCAGGTAACTTCGAGTAACGAAGAGTTACACGACATTATCGCAAAATCAATAGAACTCATAAATGAGCCTTGGCACGTTCAGTTACTGCTTACAGCTGTGGAACAGGACTCTGGTAATTGGAGTCTTAAATGTCTGTGTTGCCTCTGCCACGACTTGCTCATGCATCAGAAATTATCAGTGTTTGAATACAGGTAAGAATTGGTTAATAAATTCATTCTTTTTCCTCACATTGTATTTTGCTTGTGTAATATCAAATTATTATTGTAATGTCCATTTGTACAATACAATATGCTTTTATTTCCTAAAGTTAACTTTCGCCCAATGTGGATATATTCGGTAGTTACAAGTGAAATTCTTTAATGTTTTTTAATTTCTAACAATGGTTGATATTAATACATAACGATAATACATTTTTTTTTTCTTAAATATAGTTTATATGTTACACATTACAATGGGAGTGTTCAGAGAAATTGCCACTAGATCGCACCAGGGGCCAATCCGGTCTAGAGTGCCTTTATAACCAGGGGGTCTAGGCTGAACTCATCGACAAGCTGTCGATCTCGACAAAATCTAACCGTCGATAAGTGGCATATTAAACATTTATACACAAATTTACACACGTATGGCTAGATGATATACACTGATATACACAAGTTTACACATAATTTTAAACATTTATCCATGTGTACACATAAATACATACATAAACACATAACTGTAGACACACTATATTATTATTTTCACAGTTCAAGTTTCGTAGCACAAGAGAGTACTTCATGTATGTAAATATTTTAAAACAAGTTTTTGTTAATATTTTTAGAAAATGTGTATTCTTGAGCTGTGTGTATTTAGCCTGCAGGCCGAAAACGAAGGAAAAAAGATTTTAATAAGAAATCTGTTGCGAAATTCTGAAATAATGATCGCCAAGTGTATAGTCGACTGCTCTTGAATTGTAGACAAGAATGGCAGAATTGTAGGCAGTTGTCGATGGTCAAAGTCTACACTCGAAAATCGACGGTGTAGAGTCTGTACACTGTAGACTCTGTACACAAGTAGACAAGTGTACACTGTAGACTCTGTAGACAAGTCGTGTTCATGCTAGCTCGAATCGACAAATGCGTCATTAACCACGTGACCATCGACACTTGTCGACGGTCGACTGCTTGTCGATGAGCTCAGCCTAGACCCCCAGAGTGTGGCCATGAGAGGCATGGCAGCCATGTTGTGTCCAATCTATCATAGGCTAAGGTCAAAAACCCTCACTGGTGAGAGAGTGATGACGTAATTTCTCACTGGGCTAACCGTCTTTTTCTCGGTGAGTACGGTGAGGCTAACCGGTTAGGCATATAGCAGCACTAACTCGCGTTTTTGACCTCGTTAAAATGACGTCAGAGTTTTCTCACCGGGATTTCTGACCGACCAAACACTACTCTTCTCACCGGTGAGAGTTTTTGACCTTAGCCATAGACAACGATATAAAATAAGTAGATCACTCGTGAGCTGCTTACAGCGCCACCACCGCGTTCCCATTTGAAAGTGTGGCTGCCATTACAGTGGTTGGCAAAAAATGGCCTTCATTGTATGCTTACGTGTGTAGTTGCGTAGACGAACACAGTAAAACTCAATTGCCGATTTCTTGTCGACATTTAGATTGTAGTAGTAGATATATTAAAGGTTCACCACTGATCCATCACAAGTGTGTTTTTATATTTCTACGTCTTAAAATGTTTTTCTCATGTAAAAATCCTGGTTATCTTTTATATTGTGGTTGGTTGATACATATATCCAACCATGTTACCGTCATTTCAGTGAGACCAGAATGATTGTTTATAGGTAGGTATTTATGAAATTATATACCGCATTTATTCGTGTAGATAATGCAAAAAACTTTGACATTAAAAGGCATCTAAATTTGGAGAGGTCGCTTAAGAAATTTGAGACTGCTAGCACGATGTTGGTGAAGGGCGGGGGGCTTCTCAGCTGGCGGCAAAGCAGGTATATAGTAATGGTGCTTTGGCTGGCGATGTTGTTCTGCCAACCATAGTAATGGCGCCGACACTAATAAGAGATTAGTTCCACTTTTCGCCGTTGTCAAATTGCCCCAAAGATGGCGGCCACATAAGCGATCTACTTATTTTATATCGTTGATCATAGATTAGTGTAGCAGAAACAAGAAATTTTGCACTGCTGGCATTAAAAACCTCGAATTAACGGAGTGATTCAATAAATCAAAAATAAAAATCCAGTTTTAATTATCAGAAAAAAAATAAAAGGAAAAAAATATAAATTAAATTGTATATTTTTGTTTCTTCCCGTTTGAACAAGGTTACTTACTATTATTTCATCATTAATCAGGTCACGTTATTATTATTATTATTATTATTATTATTATTATTATTATTATTTTAACAAAAGGAATGTCTACTTTATCAAAAATTTTATTAAACATCAGTAATTGACCTTGCGATGGGCAACCTACAAATGATAGAGGAGATAGAAAACTTCACCGTGGACTACAAAACGGACTCCGATCACAATGCGATTATTGTGGAGTTAAGAAGAGAAAGAAAAAGCTGACCAGGAGTAGTGAAAACACTCATACTGGAGATATTGGTGGAATGAGGAAAAGGCAAAGGAATCCAAAAAGAGAAGCAGGGAAGTGTTCGGCGACTACAGGGTTAACATAGAAAAGAGAGGTACTGATGAAACCATCGAAAAATTCATAAATGACCTCAAAAAGGCAGGCGAGATAGTGAAAATCAATACAGTAGATAACAGATGGAAAAGAAGGAACGAGAAATGGTTCAATAACGATTGCAAACAGATGAAAAAACTAAGACAATTTAGAAGAACAGACGTTAAAGAAACAAAAACTGAAATACTTTACTCTAAAAAGCAAATTTAAGGAATTGGGCAGCACAAAAAGAGAAGAATATCAAAAAAATTGGAACACAAAAAAATGAAATCCATGAACAGCAAAGAGTTTTGGAACCTGATAGGAGAATTCAGAAATAGAAAGAGAGGAATAAATACAGAAACCTCAGGAGAAGAATGGAGAACACACTTTATCAATCAATATCAAGGAGAAAGTACCAGAAGTATGATGAGCTGGGAAAACACTCTGACAGAGGATCCAAAGGGGAACGAATGGTATAATTTCAGATTCTCACCAGTAGAAATGGAAAAGGCAGTCAAAAACCTCAAAAACGGAAAAACAAGCGGCACCGAGGGAATCCAAAGTGAATTCATCGAACACAGTAAGGGAGCAACGATCAATGCTATTACAGAGATCTGTAACCATATATTTCAAAAAGGCGAATTCCCAGAAAAATGGAAGGAGTCATATATTTATCCAATCCACAAGAGGGGTAGAAAGGAAGAAGCAAGCAATTACAGAGGAGTCACCTTCCACAAAATCTATACGAACATGATGGAGAGCAGAATGAGACTCTGGGCGGAAAGCAGTGAGTGGATGGAAGAAAACCAGACAGGCATTAGGAAAGGAAGATCGACAATAATTTCATCATCAACAACATAATCATTTGGAGCTAACAAAGAAGAGGAGAAAGATATATGTATGCTTCCTAGATATCAAGACAGGGTAGATAGCTACAGGATGATCAAAACAATCATGGAAATGGGACTGAAGGGCAACATATTAAAATGCATCAGCGAAATATACAAAGAAATTTACTGCAAAGTGATATATTCCGAAGGTAGGACGAAAAAATTTTGGACCACAAAATGAGTCAAACAAGGATGTGCCCTCAGCCTCCTACTGTTCATCCTTTACGTCAATGAATTAAGAGTTAATACTGAGAAGACGTAATGAAGGAGGAATAGTGATCGGAAAGAGAAAGATCTTCCACTTGGCGTTTGCAGATGACATAGCGCTAATAGCCAACAAGATAGAAGAACTGCAATGGATGATAAACACCACAGACAATTTTCTAAAGAGAAGAGGAATGGAAGTTAGCGTCGAGAAAACAAAAATAATTGTCTTCAGCAACAGTGGGAAGCTATCTAAGAACGAAAGATGGAACTGGAACAGAGAAAAAATAGAAATAGTAAAAAGAATAAAATATCTGGGATACTGGTTTACAACAAAAAACCAGCCATGAAACACAAATAAAAAGGGCTAGAGAAAAAAAAAAGCATTCTGGCAATGGGAGAACTTTGAAAAATTATACAAAGGGCAAAAATCAAGAATGCAGGAATGTCACTCAAACTACTTGATAGTCTGATAAGGAGTGTAATGAACTACGGATGCGAAATTTGGGGATGGAAGAAAGAAAACAAAACACATTCATTAGATGGATGTCCGGCTACAAACACGACATCCCTATATACCTGTTGAACACTGAGATGGGAAGAATGCCAATATACATTAACACTTGTAGGAAAGCAATGGACTAAATTCGGAAAATGGAGAACATGGAAGAAGATAGATACCAAAAATGACGTGGGAGGAAATGAAGAAAAAGAAAAAGAATGGCATTACTGGAAACTGGATGAAACAGATAGACAACTGTATCCCAAATGAGTACAAAGAAAAAATGGTGGAAATGTGGGAAAGATGAGTTAGAGAAAATCAATGAGACAGTTATGCTGAGGATAGTGGAGAAAGAGATGGAGGAAAGACAAAGAAGGATTGAAACTCAAGCTACTGCCCATACTTCAGCAAAATTAAGAACAATTACCAGATAGAAAGTATCTGACAATGGGAATGATAGTAGATGAAAGAATAATAATAAACAGAGCAAGACACGGTAGCGAATGGAATGGAGACAAAAAGTGATTAAAGCAAGAAGAAAGAAAGTGCAGACTTTGTAAAACAGAGATTGAAACAGCGGAAGACGTTATAATCAAATGTGATTCAATACAAACAGAAAGAAAAAATATCGGGATCAATGAGAACACCGACATAATTTTCAGCTTATTAGATGGCAACACAGCGAATCTAAACCTATTAAACTAATGTGAGCGATAAAGGGAAAGGCCACAGAAGAAGAACAATCAGACATAGACTATGTGATAATCAATTGTTATTTTTTAATTTTTGTTTGAATCTTTTGATCTTGTTCTTTTAAGCCCTGTTACGTGTTTTTGTTACTGTAATCTAAATATCATTCATTCATAAATATATTCCATCTGTACATTTTATTATATGGAAAATATCATATAACAGATGAAGTGAGGATACCACTTTTCCACAAAGAGAGTTTTTACTCATCATAAATGTATACAAAGCTCTTTTTGTGGGAAAGTGGTATCCTCCCTTCATCTGTACGCAAGCATCCACAGTTCACCAAGGTCAATCGACTCTATTGTTTATATAATTTTAGCTATCACATCATAACTTTAGAATGCTTCTACTTTCCATTTTTCAAATCAACCTATTGTAGCAATTGATAATGAACTTTGACGTCCTTTACTGTTGTCGACTTTAAAACTAACTGAATTTGGTGAACTAGTGACTTTGGACTGTCTATGATATCATGACTTTAATTTGATTTATCGTTAATTGTTACTTCGTTTTGAATAATTTATTTTGTTCCTACTTTGAATTTTTTTTTTTTTCATTCTATTAAAGCCTTTTTTTTTTTTTTGTGTGTGTGTGTGTGTGTTTATTGTGCCTTGGCAATATCGATAAGTTGAGATACAGAACCAATATAATTCCCCTCGAGGTTCTAAGGGGGCCCGATCCAATTGTGAGTTTAGTCCTTTCTATTGAGTATCTGTCCCCGACTTTATTTGAAATGGATAGCTGTTTGTTGACTTTACCTACACCGAAGCGAGATTCCAAGTCGTCTAGTAATTACAAAGCCATAATGATCAGACAACGACGACCTCCAGCTTCCGAGATTGCTTCGATAGTTAAAAAAATTTATTCTACAGTACATATGCGTCGTATTACTATAGAAAATGGAAAGAAAAATCCATTCAGCTGAAATATCATAGCTAAAAAAAAAGATGAAAAACTGTGAATCTTGATGTAAAGAAAAGAAAATACAAATTAATATCTTATGTTGCTTATTTGTAAATTCTTTTGATATATTTACTATCGTTTGAGACCATTAGAACATAACCTCTCTCTTTAGCATTGTTTTTATGGGAAATCAGTATTTGAATAAAGTTGATGTATACAAGATATCTGGTAGGAAATGTTTGTCACCTGGAAAGGGTAAACTTTTTAATATTCCAAAAGGTGTGTTACATATCAAACACAGAGTTAGGTTATTGTTACGCCCGATGATGATCAATATGGCCCACTTGTCTCTGCATTCCTGATATGACACGTTCTTATCAGAGAGACCTTTTGTGATCACGCAGTGTTTAAAATTTGAAGATGTCTAAACCCTATAAACTGAAACTGTCTAATACAAGGTACATGTGAATGTAATAACTCCAGTAAAGAAAGTGTGCATCACGTTTTAGTAGAGTGCCCTAAATATAAAAAGCAGCGTTATACTCCATCCATACTACCTGAACTAGCTTGAAGTAAACTAGTTTAGATGTTATTTGAAAACAGTTTTAGATTGAACTAGTTTGGAGAGCTAAATATGCTTCCGCACTTGAAATAGTTTGAACGACTTAAAAACGTGCGCAATGCCTCATGGTTGATTTTCTCCCCCCACAGATCAATTAAACTACACTTTTCAGCATGCAACCATTGTGTAGAATTTCCGCCATTCCCGCCATGCTTGCGCTTGCCTGCTTCCATTTTGCCAGTTCACTTCACTTCACTTTGCTTCACTTCACCTTCACGAGCGAGCACAAAGACGAAGGAGAGGCAAGGCCACAAGGCAAGGCGATCCAAAAAAGAGAGCATCGTATCAGCGCACGGAATTTTGGGATCCCACAATTCCGCGTGCGAAGCTAGTTAAACTGTCTGAAGAAGGTTTGGGAAACTCGCTTAATCCGAGACAGTTTCGAATGTCTGAAACCGGTTTCGTTTAAACCAGTTTTGTAAGCGCTTGAAAATCAGAACTGGTTTAGCAATCTAAACTAGTTTGGAAATGCTAGTGCGGATGAGGTATAAGGAATTATGGGAAGATCTAGTAAGGAAGAAAATCCCACACCTTTGAGGCTCTGACACCTCCAATGCTATTGCCCCCACATCTACTTTTGTTAGAGATCCCTATAAACATACAAAATAGTGTACATATTTGCTTAAAAAAGTATTTAGAGAACACAGGGTTAAGGGAAAAAATAACTGCAACGATCAAAGAGGCATCTGAATTGTGAGTAGAGCAACAATGAGTGAAGGGTAGTGAATAAAAGTGAAAGGAGGAAAATATTAAAATATAAAAAGAAGGAAGCGAATAATGTCAAAGCGATGGTCAAGTCTTAAGTTTTAATCTTTGAAAGTGGAATGAGGATCAAGAAACAAACTATCTAATCTAATCTAGCATGCCTGGACAAAATAAATTAAAGTGAAAATAAGTGTTAATTAATAATAGTAACAACAACAACAACCCTTTTATGTGTATGATTTCCTTTAATTTACAGTTTTGATTATGATTTGTATTCTAAAAGAGTGCTAATTTGTATATAAGCAAACGATTTCAATTGTATTTTTAGGCTACTATATACTTTAGCTTTCAAGCAGAAGTTTTTGAAGGATCTTTGGCAAACCATTATTGCAGCCTCTACTGTGTCTGTATTTGGGTGAGTGTTGCCTTTAAGAACAGAGAAAACATCTAATTATCATATTATAATCTTTACATTAATTGTTTTGTATTTTGGTAGGAGTCTCATTCTTACAGTGTTTGAGATTTGTTTATCACAGTTGGGTCTCTCTTTTTATGTGATTTTATGTGATTTTAAAGTTATGCAGTGCACATGTCGTGCAAATGAATTTGTGTTTTTTTTTTTTTGTATTGCACAAAGTATAAACATACAAGTAACAAAACTAAATATGCAAAGAATTTTTGAAACGCTGGGCTTCCCCGTCGTACGTATAGGACCGTGAAAAAATTAATTATATAGAAGTTGTGATGAACTCCCACATGCGGTATCAATAAATTTTCTCAATGGAACGCTGAAGCTCTTCTTTTGTGGCAAATCACAAGTGACAACTCGGCTAAATTAACTGATACGTTCAATAAATAAAACTACCATTAACTAAGCTAAAGAATAAATTAAAAACTGACCTTTCTCTCTCTCAAGTACTATTAACTAATTAATCCACATCAACAGTAAATGATCATCACGACTTATAAACACAACTCCCATAAATTCAGTGTTTGAAAATGCAGGTTAAGCCCATGATGGCCGCCACACAACCGTTTACCTTGGGAAATTTTTTCAAAAAAAAAATCAATAAATAAAAAACATAAACAAAACAAAACTCTACAATATGTCATGCTGGAAGCTGGGCTGATTCTCATGAGCTTCTTCCCAACAATCCTCTGCTGGAAGCTGGGCTGATCTCGGAATTTTAACCACACAACAATCCCAGCTCCCAACAAAGGACTTACAACACGCCATTAACAATGCAAATACACATCACTACAAAATTTCAACACAACAATTCTCAACACAGGACCTCAAGACATGCCACATGATAGGTAAACTTCACCCTTTATTAACCAGCTTATCACTAAACATTCACAGAAAAAAAAAGTACTAAAATAAAACAGGGTAACATGCGCAGCACACTTAATGCATGCGGGCATGCAACAACGCTCATAGCAAGTAAGCAAGTGGAATGTCACAAAGTAATGAGCACGAAAGCAGTAAGCTTGGGGTAATGCATTCCTCGATATATTTCTGCGAGATTCCTCGACCTGTCTTACTAACAAATTCTATTTCTTTGCCACCTTTTGATACTTTACTCATAGGTTATTTTATTAAAAGTGTAATAAGCAGCATGGTCCAACCATAATCATAGAAGGGAAGTAGTTCTCTATGTTCCACTACATGATAGCGCCACTGCTGTTTAGGCTCCAAGCTTGTTTTCCTGTTAACTTTTATTTACAAAATGATAAAATCCAAAATGAATGACAACATACCAAAACTAAAATTTCAATTGTGCATTTATTAAATTTTATTGCCTTTTATTATTAATAAGTTTAAAACAGAATTATACTCTTAAAAAATAAATAACAGTTCATGTATAATCGGAGAAAGAGTTCAAATATTAAGAGAGCAATTTTGCAAATTTTTTATGTGTTTGCTTTTCACTGCATTACAAACATCTCTCCTCAATTCTCTAGCCAGAAAATAAAAACTAGTCTGGATGTAATACAAAATACAGGCACTAAATTCTCGTGGCCACTCCTAACAAGACGTTAGTCTTTATATTCTTCATAACAAAAAAGAAAGAAAGCAATTCGAGTCCTTTTCTCATGAAATTCAATTCCCTATAATGACATAAACCTTTGCAAAGGCACCATTCTTTCATTACCTTTCCCCCACTCCACTCTCCCTCCAACTATTCTCTAATTTGTCAAGGGGCTTTCAATAACTTCTTTCAGTGTCTTTGGCTTTCCCTTCCTACATTTTTCTTTCCCCCCTCCCCCTCCCTCTACATTCCATGAAGTAAAATTTTGCTTAATAAAAGCATTGTAGGTATCGTAAGTCTAATCTTTGCTAGATTTTGTTAAGATTTAATTGGGCCTAATGGAGGGAGAGAAAAAAAAACCCCACCAAAGACAAGCAGTTCTTTTGAAAATAAAAATAACTATTTTGGATCACTTAACAAAAGGAGGACTCTGGACCAGTTTGCCAAATGTGCCGAACACTGTCAGTTAGCACAGTAATTCTGATGATAAACTGTAAAAGCTGTTGTTGACGTTTCAATAAAACCAAATTTATTTTAATTTCATATCCATTTCTTTCAGATTCTTATTTTCTTGAACTTTTTTATATTATTTTAGACCAAATTTAACCCATTGCTTTGGTTTTATGTGATTTTAGAAAGTTATGCAATGTACATCTAAATTTTTCAATCCAAGTTAAGTCCGTTTTGTGCGTGAGTTTAATCGTTTCTTTTTTTTTGTTTAATATGATGTAAATCTATATGACTGTACGCACGTGCCAAATACTAGGCTATATTCGGCTTAACCATGCGCCTAGTATTCTTTATGGGTTGGATCTGCAATGGTTACAACACCTTAATGCACGAAGAATTTGCCATTGAATTTGTATTTTTTTTTTCCCCTTTCATTAGCTCGAAAACTCCACTTCTGCAGATATTAGCTAGAGGAATGTCGATGAGCCACGAAGAACAGGAGGAGATCATTCCATTGCTCTCCCTTTTCTGCTCACTCTTCAGTTATCTCCTTCTGACACTGCATGATGCAGAACTCTATGGAGATTCTTCAAGTGAGTCTTCCCTTTAACTTTAATAATAGTTGGCTTAATTAATACAGGGTTGACGTATACACTCTTTGAAACGTTATAACTCGGCAACGAAATGAGATAGAAACATAAGGTTTGTTGTATTTGTTCCTTAAGCTTCTTTAAGCCCGTCTTATGTTCAAAATGTCCACCCTCTGCCATAGTGCACAACCAACATGGACGTCGAACAGTGCGACATACCGACTGGATTGTAGCTAATGGAATATCACGAACACTGGATTTGGCGATACGAATTTCACGAGAGCATTACCGCACTGATGGGATCATGCAAAAACCTCCACGACGACATCAACACTCTCGTTATCAGTGGTACTTTCCTTTCTTCCACATCGACCTTTCGGCTCATCTTTCACTGTTCCTTCAGCTTCAAACTTGTCTCGGAGTTTTGTTATTGTTACCCTTGTTGGCGGTGATGTACCAAATTCAACCCTCCAGTTTGTTGAACCCGAACAACATTCTCCACTTTCCAATAACACTTCAGTATCCACTTAAGTTCATCGAATGAAAGTCTCACCACCATTTTGGTTTATAATCAAATGAACAACAAAGCATGTGTGTTGCTATGCTTTTCCAGCGCTGTCTGGATCATACATAACACACCTTATAGTTCTATCTCATTTCGTTGCATTTTTTTTTTTTTTCTTCTGTAAGTGAGGAAATATTGTTGTTGTTATTTTTCTCCTATGCAATACTGTTTATGGAGGAATAATAATTATGAAAAATATGTTTTTCCTCATGTACTTGAAAATGACCTGAAACAGAGGATAGAAAGTGACTTGGCTCAAATCAGTCTAAACTCCGATCGTGTAGAATTTTAATAATCGAACAGACTACCTTTTTTACCTATTGCCCCTACTGAATTCCAATCCAACATCTAGGTCACTACCTTTATCTTCAATAAGAACTCTTAAGATAACGTCTTATTTATTGTTCACTATTTAGAGTAGGATAACAATGTACACACACAAGTCGATTCCTACGTCCCTCTGGGGGTCGAGAACGATAGAAAAATAACCGTGAGAGATATAGCAAAAGTGCTCGTATCGGCAGATAGCGAATCTCTCAAAGTCTGGCGTAATAGGCACCGTGGTGTACTTGTACATTTAGCTTCTGGAGAGCAGTCGTAACGATGATGCGGACGTGCTCTTTGAGACGACTTGCCTTTTCCTTGGCGTTTCAGTTTACTGTTCTGTCGACTTTAGAAACCACAGAGGGACTTGCGAATCACCCTGTATATATCTGTTTTATTGAATAAAACTGTTTAGTCCTACTTATCATTAAAGGCGTATGTATCTCCTTATAATCCTTAAAATGCTCGTAAGTGCTTTAATAATGCCAAAACGTACTCCTTAGTTTTTACTTTTGTTTTTGCTTAAATATCTTAGCTGTAATCCAAACGAGCCCAATGCCATTCACAGTTGTCGATATGGTGGTGATGTCGCTTGCTTTAAGAGATGTCACTTTGGGCCTCATAGAATTGGCTTTCCCCGACACACGGCCTAACATACGCGAAGATTATCGCCACGCCGTGAACAGTGCTAGCAACATTAGTTTATCATCTTCGTCGTCATCTGTTTCTGCAATAAACCAACATACAATGAAAATTTGGTCACATTTATTCAATGTAAGCCTCTTTATATGTTTTTATTTTTTGTGTAAAACACCCTTGCAACATATTACGCTTAATTCTCTGAAATACGAGTTGCAGTCGTAAGAGTTTTCATTGCTCACCAAATGACATTTAAAATTATACAGGTGGTCGTCAATTTAGTTCAGCAGTTATATAATCGTGATACTCGTCAAGCGTTGTGTCCTAAAGGTCACTGGATCTCTCAGAAAGTCCACATTCCAACTGGAAAGGTGTGTATGTGTCTGTGTGTGTCAGATAAAGAAGCAACCTATCGAAGCCATGCATATGGCATCATTACCTAAAATAAAAAGTTTTTAATCCTCTGTTTTTATTTTATAGACTTTAGAATTAAATTTCCGCAGAGGGAGATTAAAAATATACAAACCATTTTGCAATAATCGGATATTTAATAATTTTGCAATAAAAGAACTGATAGGTGAGTGCAAGGAGGAGAAATAGCTTTAAAACATTGCACATTCATTTTTACCAATTTTATCTACAAAGATTAAGATTTGATTACTTTTTATATTTTCTAAGTATAGAACTTTTCTTCTTTTCTTTTTCTCTCCTTTCAGATGATGGTCCTCCATTATCAGTGACAGAAATAAGGAACTTGACAATCCTTCGTGAGATACCATTTGTTGTTACATTTACCGATCGTGTAGTGGTAAGATAGGTTTTACAGAATAAACTTGCACTACTGTCCATAAGTTAAGGCATTTGCAGAATGGAACCCTTCCACTCATCCGATCAGCACCAAGGCTGTTCTCTAGGTCATGTAAACACAACTCGAGCATTAAACACAAAGGTGGCAGCACCGCTACAGGCGGAACAAAATGAAAAGTGCAGGGTGTTGTTCTGCCCATTGCACAATGATTTATAGCAACCTCTCCCCTCTAGTTTTGACGTGCTGGCATGCTCAAAACTAGGGTATCCAACAGTGGTTGGGAAGGGGTGGGTAGCATCCGATTCCTCCACGCATGACATTTGCAGGCCCTACAGTGTTGCAGAGGATTCAGGCCCTGTGCCACAACATGTCTTCCAAGAGCACCCCATGCATGCTCGATGGGATTCAGGTCCAGGGACCGTTCACGTTCCAGGTAGTCATCCACTATGCCAGGCCAATGCAGAGAGGAAATCTGGACCTACTGAACCTCTAAAGAGATGAACATGTGTCGGAGGTCAGTATCCCAATACATATGACTAATAGTTGCATGTTTGGTCAATTTTGCTGTAATGAAATTATAAATAACAGGTCTCGGAATAGCAAAATGGTTGCTTTGTTTATGAAACCTATGGCTAATTATGGCCCCTTTGTCGAAGACTTGTAGCGGTATATGGGAACCCATTTTGATGCCCACCGACACTACCATAACGGTCATGTTCAATCCTACGCTCTCTCCAGATTAGAGAATCAAAATCCAAGCTATACCGGCACTTATCCAAGAATACAACCTGAATTCCCTGTCCATGCTGCACATTCAGTGCACTAAGCCTAACCGTTCCCTAAGACATCCCTAGGTCAACAAAACGCACCTCATCGGTCGTCGAGCATACATATCAACTGCATGGAGTCTCGTGTATACCGTTTGCCTAGAAACATTAACCCCAGTGGACATCGACAGCTCTCTGACAATGTCCATAGCTATGCTTTGCCTGTCCCTACGGGCAGATAGAGCAAGATAACAATCTTGTCTGAGTGTGGTGACCCTTGGACGACTCATAATTACAGTTTCTAGGGGTTATTCCATCCTGTCGGAATCACAGGACGACTCTTGATTACAGTCCTCGGAGACACTTTGACCTGGGACTGGCTTGGTTCCAGTCGTCCAATTATTCGCCCATTAGCAAATTTTGGTGTCTAAATAGACACGACGAGCAGTTATTGAATGCTCAATTGCCTTTATGGCACATACACTGTGACCTGTGTTACAAGATCAATGAGGTAAGTGTGTTCTGTCACTGGGGTGCTGCCACATGTGTATTTATTGAGGGAATAGTGTTTACGCAACCTATAGAATTGCCTTATCAAGTTTGATGCTGATTGGATGTGCAGAAGGGTCTCATTCTGCAAATCCCTTATTTATGGACAAGTGTATTTAAAAAAAAAAAAAAAAAAATCCTCTAAATGTTTCAAATGTTTGGGAATGCAAAATTAAAACAAAAGAACTGTGCAGTGCAGTCAAAATTAACTGGTAAATTTTAGATCTAATTGAAAAGTTATTACCATGATGTGCCCTATGTACCTTCTGCGATCTGGTTATGGCTTAGTAAGAAAATAGACGAGAAAACCAAAAATAAATTAAAATCAAATCTAATGTCAAAATGAAAACTTGCAGCCTAGAGCTTTCAGTTTGAATAACTTAAGAGTTCCAAAGTTTGACAGTCTTCACGAGGCCCAGCTGCAGAAACTGTCAGAAGGGTGATGACTAGGGCTCGGATTTTAGGTGGACCCACCTTTTAGTGTACCCGATGTATGTTGTTTAATAAAGATTTTATAATTTCAATCTTTCGGTATCGTGAAAATATTTTCACCTTTTTTGAGAAGTTTTTTCACTTTTCCACCCCTTTTTTAAGTAATGTTTTCCACCTAAAATCCGAATGCTTGTGATGACATTGCTGACAATGAAATATAAAGCACCAAGGATACTTTTCCGGTGCTGGATTTTAGGAGATCAAAGGTTTTCATTGGTTACAATCCTGGACAGTTTTCTAGTGCATTCTTCTTTGACTCTGGACACTAGATGGCATATACAGGATGGGGCTGAAACAATTAGACGATTTAAATCTGGTGCCACACCGATGCCTTTGTAGGTGGCGCGGTGAAACACACGTTGCTGAGTAAAGCAGTTTAAAGCTTTTGGTTGTCGTGCAGTGTTGGTTGGAAGAGCATCGAGCTTTTGCTCTGGAAGCACTCTTAAAAATCAACGATTCTGCTACTGTAACACAGCGAATTTTCTTTGGATGAAGGATTGGTTTTGGCATTTGTCTCGTTGGCATCTAGTCACTCTGCATTGTTAATTTTTCATCACTGCTTTGTTCAAAAACTGCACATTTCTGTTCCAGAAAAGCAGGAGCTTTCTTTTCAATGGCATTTTGACATTGCAGGGAATGGAAAGGTTCTGACACCCCTAACAATACTGAATTGGGTTGCACAATTCAGATCTGTACCGTGTCTCAAGTTTAGTTGAGACTGATATAACGAGTGAACAGTTATAGTTAGAATAAATTTCTATATAAAAAGTTCAAAATTTCTGTTTGCAATGATTATTTCTTATTTTTCTCCTCGATATAATCAAAAATCGGCAAATAGAAAAGTCAGTTGACGAAATTTAAAAAAAAAAAAAAAATTTATGGTGGAAGGATACGTTGTTGGGTACTGTGTCTGATAAGCGACATTTTTTTCGGTGACGTCACTCTCAACTTAAGCTGAGGAGACACAGGGTATAGTGTATCCATTGTCAACAAGAAGCCTCCTGGAGCCCTTAAGCTGTGCAAACAAAATCATGGACAACATCAGACAATGTGACTTTATTGCCTTCCTCCCACCCATGCCCGTCCCTCCAATTAAATTACCCTTTTTTCTTTCCCTTCGAAGCATTTCGCTTTCTTCGCCTCTCCCGCCTATTCTACATAAAATTTTGAAAAATTTTAAAGATTAATTTTCGTGGAGCCTTCATTTGTTACCCACAAATCTTCCGGCCAACTCTAATAAATATGTAAACGTGTGTAGTGATAGGAGGCTGTCATTGCTATGGATATTCGAGCCCCTTCTTCTGCTCACTGCCTCTTGTTACGAGTCACGGTCTTACGTTCTGAGGCCTTGTGTCTACAAGGGTTGCCTGAGTGATGTTATCTTCAAAAAGGAGCTTGAAACCGAAATGCTTTCAAGTTGTTTATTAAGTAAAAGTTTTCAATTTTCAAGTGTTCATTTTTAAGTTATTCATTATCTAATGGTTCCTGCCCCACCTGTAGAATAATGTCAAACGTATCTGAACTTGTATTGCTTATAGAATGAATACCCCATTTTTTTGAAGAGTGGGGGAAAGCAGGGGCAGGTGGGGCTGATCTGTCTTTGAAATATGTGTATTGACATTGATACATTTGTTTTATAGGAAATCTGTGGATTGACTGACTTAAGTGTGTTTCAGCATATGCACCTGCACACTAATTTTTGTTACTCTACATGAAGTTTAGTTTTTTTTTATGTATTTTGCATATAGGACAAATTGTTTAACCTCACATACATCTGTACTTAAAACATAAACTACATTATGAACCACTTGAGCATCACCATTTCTGAACACTTCCCTTGCTCGCTAACAAAGAGACTCCACGTACTCTAGCTCTCCAAACTTGATAAAAAAAAAATCTACAAATAACTTTCATTCAATTTAATTAGCCGCGTAAAGCCATTCTATGCGCTTCTCAAAATTTTCTGAGGAAAAAATTCATAAAGTTTATCACCACCAATGTATGCAGTTTTATATTAGAATCCTACTCTACAATTTGAGTATTTATAAACTGCACACATTGAAATAAACTTTATGAAATTTTGAGAAGTGCATCGAATGGCTTTACATGGGTAGTTAATTGGGTGAAAGCTACAATGACGACAGGAAACCACTGATCCACATAAGTTGCTTATTCAGTGATCCCGCTGCCTTCTGATCAATTCCTCTGTATACGCCGAAATGCACATACATCTGAATAAACAACTTATGTGGCTCAGTGGTTTCCTGTCGTCAATTGTTGCGTTTTGTCCACAGTTTTTGGCTTCAACTACATCTCAGGTGAAAGCTACTTGTAGAATTTTTCTTTTTTTTTTTTTTCATCAGATTCAGTGAGTCAGAGTATGTAGAGTCTTCTTGTAGACTTCAACTAACTCTTCAAAACTCTGCATTTTTTTTTCTGAGCATTTTAACCTTCACAATTCACAAAATCCATTTTTGGCCAACTGTTTCCTATTTGTCTTTTTCTGCATTGTACCTTTCACAAAAGGGTGTTCACAAAAGAATAGACCAATTTTAAAAGGCTATATCTCGACGACAAAACAACTTACAGAGCCACTCTTGTCGTTGCGAAGGGGACATTCGGAAGTTGCATCGTCGTGCTACGAGTGGTTGCTTGGTTTTCGTTTGTGTTATTGATTTATATAAAATCAGTACGTTGACATCTGTTCCACTTCATGTTTCGTGCCAAATGTGGAACTAATCTTACCAATAGATGGAATATCTTACGTTGAGAAAAGGTAATTTTGCAAATGCAAATCCTGGAAGGTAACGAGTGTCGGAAGAGAATATCCAATGCATTCAACAAACGTTCGCTCGCCGAGAGCCAGCTGGAAACTCCAACTGCCCTTTACGAGGAATTGGTTGGTTACGAAACCTTATCGACTAGACATCGTTTAGGCTTCCCGTGTCCTTCACGTTGAACATTTGTGATGTTGCGAATAACCAAATTAAACTTCAGACTTTATCATTTAGAATGATGCAACGATGCAAATCTGTGAATTGTGTAGTTTGGGAAATATAGCCTTTCAAAGTTGGTAACATTCTTTTTGTAAAACCCCCTGTATAATAATAAAGCACGCTTTGATTCTCGCCTAAGGAGTCGTGATAATTTTTTAAAAATATAGAAATCCTTTTCCCACTTGCATTTCAGATCATTCAGAAACTAATTGCCAAAGACAAAACGGATAACCAAAACGAAATGGTCAATTTTCTCTCAGGTCCACAAATTCAAGTCTTGATTCGCAGAAATTACATTTATGAAGATGCATTTGATAAATTATCGTTAGATAATGGTGATCATTCCTGTTCCATTCACTTTCAAGTAAATTTCACTTTTCTCATTTTAGAACAGGTTGCCCTCTTCTAAAATTTTTTTTTTTTTTTCCCCTCAATTAGAACCAAATTTGAAATTAAAAATGCGTGTTCAGTTGGTTAATGCTGTTGGCTTGGATGAAGCTGGTATAGACGGAGGTGGTATCTTTCGTGAGTTTCTCAGTGAACTGTTAAAAACTGCCTTTGATCCTAACAGAGGTTTCTTTCGCTTGACGCATGACAATTTATTGTACCCTAATCCTAACGTTCATTTAATCGTCGATAACCCAGCAATGCATTATTATTTCATTGGCCGAATGCTCGGCAAAGTAAGTTGTATCTCTCTAATTTTACTTGGGCTTGCAAATTTTTTTGTCGTTTTCAGTCTCCCTGATGATTTTCTTTTTCTTTCTCCCAGGCTTTATACGAGAACATGTTAGTGGAATTGCCACTGGCAGGATTCTTTCTGACAAAACTTTTAAGCCGCCATTCTGGGAATGTTGATATTCATCATCTGGATTCTTTGGACCCTGTTATGTACAGGTAATTAATGTTTATTACCATTTGCTACTTGTATGACTAAATCTAGTAGAGCACCTTCACACACAGTTTGGCCAGGTGGTCTTCCTTTTTGTCTGTGTAATAGCTGCCGACTTGCTTAAAATTTTCTCGACAACAGGATCTTTGCTGTAGAAGGGTAAAGAAAAAAGGAAAATTTTCTTGATCTAGTCAGATAAAAATCATCAAATGTTCTTCTTCTAGGTGGCTTTATAGGAGCTTGAGCAAAAACAGCCACCGCTATAAGAATGCTTGCTTGATCCGGCTGTCTGCCGTTTGCACAATACCTTGAAAACGGACTAATTTTTTCAAAATCTGTTTTCAGAAATATGACCATCAAGGTCTTACCTCAACTGTATCAACTTAATTGCTGACGTGATCACGCACACGCGACGATTGCTTTGTCGCCGCACAATTGCTCAATTGCTTATAATTCATTAATAAATGTATTCCTGCTTCACAGCTAAAACTCCTTCTTGGAATTTTTACAAGATTTTCAGAGTTAGAGTTACATATTCTGATGGCTTAGTGAAGCTGAACTCATTGGTTCAAAATCTGTCAATTAAGCATTATGGTAGGTTTTATGTTGTGATGGTTAATCTATGGAAGTTTGAGAAGTGGCCATGCAGCAGTTAAATTCTTTTTGTATGAATAAAACGGCATCCATGTTTACTGTTGCACACATCCCAACATTTCTCTCTTGTAGAGTGCTGTGGAGTCATACGATGTTATTAAGTAGTGGAAGAATGGAGCTACTTATTGGTTTCACAATGTCCATCTGTCTGTCTGTCCGTCCATCCATCCATCCATCCATCCTTCACTATTTAGTTTGGTTTTGATTGGCCCACACGGGTCAGAAATACAGGGGCAAAAAGAGTAAACTAATAAGTTTGAAGATGGTTGATTTTAACTCAGTGGTACCTGTGCTAATGATACCATTATGGTACCATTAGAAATTTTCAATGCTAAGATATGGCATAAAATATATCAAACAACAAGTAACGATGATCATTACATTTGAAGATTATCGAATTTGATTCACTGGAACCGGTTTTAATGTTTTCAAAAACGATTCAAAATTTTTTGAAATATGTTTCAAATGGTTTATGTGACGGCGACTGGTTTACCCTTTTGGTACTTAGTTATGTCATTCCTTAATGGTTTATTTTTACTGAGATTTGATTTTATTATTTTAAAAATAATTGGTAGGTAAAAAAGTAACTATCTTTAAACTATTTTTTGCTGAGTAGTTGTTAAGTACTTTTTAACTTAACACCATAAAGTACAGTAGTTTAACACAAAATGCACCTAAGTGTAAAATCCTAAAAAGAACGTGTGAAAATATATACCAGACGTGGGCAGATGAGTTAAGTGTGGCTCCCATTGAAAATTTAAACCTGTTTTTTTCAGAAACTTTTTTACTGAATCTTATTAAATTGACTAAGTAACTAATAGTTTTCTATTTGAGAAGATGGTGTATTTTACATACCATGAAAAATCAGAATGTGGCTCTTTATAATATATGAAAATCCGGAATGCGGCTCTCATTGACCTCAAGCGTGCCCACCCCTGATATATACAATGGATTAAATTAGTCCCCCTTTTTGTATCATCTAAAGAAATTGTTTTTTTGCACAATTTGACTAGTTTTGAGTAATTGACTGTGTGTTGAAGAAGGGAAAAACCCCTAAGAAATGGTGATAAAGTTTGTTAATTTAATGTACCAAGTTGATTATATTAGAGTCCATGTATTAAAAATACACCTTTCTTTACATACAAAAAAATATTCCTTTTGTGTATGTTGCATGAATTTTTGCGAGTAATGTATGCAAATTTTGGATGAGGAATTTTCTGGTTTTACTTATTCCTCGTATATTTGTTATCTTGTTTATCAAGCCACTTTTAATCATAATGGTTATCTAGTACATATCGGCCAGTAATTCCACTAGTTCTACTGGAAAATGGCTCCCCTCATCCACGACTATTATGAACTCGTCCTTTTTCTGCAGCATATGTAGCTTCTTTATGAAAAGATAAAAGTCGTTCCATTTGTTGCCTTATCCTACACTGAGATTAGGAATCAAAGTAGAGGATTCTGAATCAGACTTTTGCGTATTTTCCATTTCATCTTTGATTCCACCCCAACTCTCCTCTAGTCCAGAGCAAACGGATAACTTTGAATTCTTTTTTTCCAAAGTGTTTGAAATGATGAAACACGTGGGAGTTACCTTATGTTTGAAATGAATCTAATTTGCAACTTCTCCGTAATTTGCTGTGCATCGTAACTTGGATCATCTCGGAGTGGAGTTTCCCGTTTCAAGCTCCATCAGTGTTATTTTGATGGTGTTTCTCCCTAATGATGAGCTAAGGGCACACAGACAATTCCTCTTACAATTATGTCAAAAAAAAAAGTATTTTTTGTGACTGTATTAGTATTCTTTTTTTAAATGCAGAAATTTATTATACCTTAAGCATTACGAAGGGGATGTAGCCGAATTAGGACTTGATTTTACAGTCATAAACAACGAATTGGGTGAAACTCAAGTAATGTAGCAATCGATTTTGTTTAAGTCTAAATAAAGAAGGTGAAACGAGACAAATCAATCTTATTTTTGTTATTTTTTTTATTTTTATTTTGAAAGGTCGAAGAATTGAAACCAAATGGTGCTAATACTCCAGTGACAGCAGCAAACTGTATAGAATATATTCATTTAGTTGCTGATTACAAACTTAATAAACAGGTGGGTGAGACGTTAGCTATTGGATTTACAGGGTGATGATAATTAAAGTTTAAGTTTCAAAACGCTATAAAAAAAGAACCACTTAGTAGAATGACGTCCAATTGGAACGGAATGTTATTGAAGAAGGGAGAAAGCTTATGGCATAAGAAAAAAAAGTAGGTCCAAATTTTAGCAACAGATGGCGCTGTAAGTGTCAAAATTTCTACTACAAATGAATCGTAAAACAAAGGCTAAGATGTAAGTTATACGTTAAACCAACTGTACTGTTCAGTGTGCAAAGCATCCATCAAATCGGTTTTTTAAATTGCGTGCTCTGAACTTCTGCAGAGCTACTGGTGCGGAATCATTGTTCTTGTAAAAAAGTTTAAAAGCAGAGCGCAATCCTTCAATGAGACACCCATGGTGAACTTCTCGGACGCGAAATGAGGAAAAGCCGTGTACCCGGCATTTTTATAACAAATGAAATGAGTCGTACGCATGACAGGTATTTTCATTTACATAATCTGACGCTTACAGCGCCATCTGTTGCTAAAATTTGGACCTACTTTTTTTTCTTATGCCATAAGCTTTCCCCCTTCTTCAATAACATTCCGTTCCAATTGGACATCATTTTACTAAGTGGTTCTTTTTTTATAGCGTTTTGAAACTTAAACTTTAATTATAATCACCCTGGATATTTAGCAGTTGCTGAAAATTATTAACCTGATGTGCCTTAAGTGAGGCATTAAGTTGAGTTGTTAGTTTTCAGTACAAAACGTGGTCAAATGAAGTGATTGTAATGTAGTCAGATAACAAAGTGCAAGTGTTAATTTTTATGCCACGTAAAAATTCACAGGTACTGACGAGATCTTTTTTATGACGGTCGAGAGTTGGAGATGGTAACGAGACAAAGTAACAAAAGGTGTTTAACAGTAAATAATTGCATGGATATTGTAAATATCTGAAAGCCTTTTAGTTACTTTGTGGTACTCTAAAGTTTTTAGCCAGGAATGCTGCAAGCATCTTAGTTTTAGCACTTTTCGAAATACTCTCCCTCAGTTTCTATATAAAGTTTCATCCTTATGAAACCAATCACACCTCCATTTTATTTTTAGTCTTGAGCAATGAGCTCCAAAATGTAGCTGTTGTACGCTGCTAGGATTCATCTTCACTCTCAAAATGGAACACCTTGAGCTTCCTCTTGTTTGTGGGGAATAAACAGAAGTCACAAGGTGCCATGTCTGGAGAATAGGCAGATGCGTCTTAACGGTGGCATATGCTGGGGCATTGTCATGATACCACAATAAACCTCTCGTTCTGGTTTTTGGACACTTCTTTTCCATTTTTCTATGTAATCGTCTTGTTGTTTTCAAGCACAACAGTGCACACATGGTCTATAAGAACAGGAAAAAGTTGCCACCATCACCTTCCCAGCACTCCAAGAATGTTTGTATTTCTCTGGTGATCCTTGCCCTTTGGGGAGCCACTCTTTGGATTGTTCCTTAGTTTCGAGGTCATAACAATAGAGATATGTTTCATCATCTGTGCAGATGCTGTCGACATGTTTTAATGCCCGTCATTGAACATTTCATGCTCCTTTCTGCTCTTGTGTCAACAAACGAGGGACCCATCATGATGAAATCTTCCTGAGTTGCAGGTGTTCACGAAAGATTGTTTTAATTGGCTTGCGTCAATCCGGGAATAGGTTACCATGCAGCACGGATGTTTTCCATTGTAACTGCTTTGGTTAGCCGCTACTGGGATTTATTAGAACTTCGAGTGACAGTAACAAAAGTTTAAAGTGAGAGCTTTTGTTGTACGAGGTCTGTTCAAAAAATACGTAGACTGTTTGAATTGCGCGGGCCCTGTTGGTCCCAATCAAAATCGCTTGGTGTCGCCATCTTCTGACAGATCCGCTGATTACAAGGCAGTTTTTTGATTGCAAATATCAGTATTGGTTGATTAGCTACGCGGTTGTTTGTGAAGTGTGTTTTTTTTCGTTTGGCGGATTTTTAGAATGAGTGACTTGAACGAGCAAAGAGTTGCTGTGAAATTTTGTGTTAAACTCGGAAAAACTGCCACTGGACGAGTGGAAAAGGCCAGAAATGTGGACGAGAGGTGACTGGTTGTTTCATCACAACAACGCTCCAGCCCATTCAGCCCTCAGAACTCGAGAGTTTTTGGCCAAACACTCGATCACTGTTCTTCCTCACCCACCCTACTCACCTGACCTCGCTCCTTGTTTCCCAAACTCAAAAGACCTTTGAAAGGAAGGAGATTTGAGACGATTCCCGACATAAAGGCAAATGCGATGAAGGCGCGGAAGGACATCACAAAAGAAGCGTTCCAGGACTGTTTCCACAAAAGTGGAAACACCGTTGGGATAAGTGTGTGCGTCGGGGAGGAGAGTACTTTGAAGGGGACCCAGATGTGTAACTTCTGAATAAAGTATATTTTGTTTTATGATGTCAGTCTACGTATTTTTTGAACAGACCTCGTATAAAATTGTTGTGTGTTTACAATTTTTGGGAAACTGATTTTAAAACGACTACGGAAGGTTGATTGCGATCTTTGGTAACAATTTATTGCACGAATGCTGCTAGTCACGTGCACATGACAGAAAGCACGTGAAATGATGCTATTACACCCTCATCGTTGTGTTTCATTTGAAAGCAGTAAATGTCATGAACAGGGGGTGGATTTCTATGCAAATGCATATTTTTTTTTTGCAAGTATACAACTTCATGAAATTTATGGATAATGATTTTGGATATATAACGTGTTTAAAAACATTGCTTTTATAATGCATAAAATTGCATATTTTGGCCTTTTGTGCATATTCTCTGAATTAGAGCATATTTTTGTCCATTTCTTATCAGCAGAGTCTTGTCTTTTATCTATTTTTTTTTTTTTTTTAAATCGACCCAGTTGTTTGCTTACAAGGGAATCCCTTGAACATGTATGTCACAGATTTCCACCAAATTGAATTATGTTACTCATCTGAAGCTACTATAGATGCTTGCAAAATAAGAGAGTGTGAAATTGTGTTTCTTTCAAAATAAACCGTGAAAACGAAAAAATTTCAGCATACAAAGCCATACAAGGACTCCATTGTTAAAGTGGTTAGGCTATGTGGAGTTCCCTTGTTAGTGCTACCACTGCTGCTGCATGTTGTGCATTTTTTTTCATTAGTCAATGTGACATGCGTCACTTACAACGAAGATAAAACCTCCCTCCCATGTAACCACGTGGAGACATCGCCACGTTATGAGCGTTTCCCGCCAGTGACGACTGGTGGCGCTACAGTCGAGACAGCAATGGCCAATCAGAAACGTGCATTAGCGCATGGGCCAATGGGAGATTTCTTGGGCCTCCTTCAAATTTCAATCCAAAAACGTGTATTATCTGTAAGCCTAATTTTCTGCTATGGCAGGGTGACTAGCGAAAACCAGGAAAAGTCAGGAAATTTTGTAAATCAGCAAAAAAAAATGTGAATTAGGAACGAAAAATTTGAAAAATGTCAATAATATTTTATCAAGCTAGATTTTTTTTTTTGCTGCTGATGGTCAGGGAAAAGTCGGGGAATTTTACGAAATCGTTTTGCTGGATGTGAAAGGGGTCTGGACATTTGCCCAAAACTGCTTATACCGCTTCAGTATCGTTGTTGAACTTGTTTCAAATAGAATTTTTCTTTCGCTTGTAACTGAAAACAGCCCACTAAGATTCTTGCTTTTTCACCATGCACCATGTACCTCGTGTGATGTTGAACGAACTTTCTCGGTATTCAAACATGTATTTTCAACAAATAGACAAAATTTTACTCGAGAAAACTTAGAAATGTATTTAATAGCAAATTGTGCAGCAGAAACCCTTAATAAATGATTTTTTGAATAGTCACTTTCTTGTTCTAAATTAATTAAAAAAAAAAAACTTCCATTATTCTAAACACTTCCAGAAGTTTTTAATGCATATTTGCATGCATATTTTGTTGCCTTTATAGTGCATAAAAATCCACCTCCTGGTCATGAACAAAATTTGGATCTTACTGGGAAGAGTAAATTACTGCTCTTTCTGACAGTAATTACAGCTCTTCTGTTATAATTAGTCCATGTAAAACACAAAATTCCTCGTTTTAGAAGATCGGCAATACTGAATGGAAAAGGAAAATCCCAGGAAGGGTCAATTCCAACTGGCCAGAAATAGAAAAATCCTCGAGTTTCCCCAGGTCGAAAGCAGCTTGTCGAATGTGAAAATCCAGCAACCCAGAGAGGGATCGCAAACATTGCAGGAACATCCCAGGCAATCTTAAATAAATTAATAAACGAAGATTTGCAACTGGAGGTAAGCATCACCAGAGCCGTGTTCGTAAGCTGCTGCCACGATACGCCATAGAAAGGAAGAGAAAATGTTAGCGGCTCTATGAGGGTTACGTCACAGCAGATCGATGGAAGCGCGTTGTTACTTTGGATGAAGCCTACGCCTATCTTGACGATTGCAACAGGGAATGGTCATGTATAGAGCAGTCATGTCAAAAGCGGTTTAAGGAACGGAAGGAAAGTTTTTCAAAAGGATTTATAGTGATTGCGGGATATTCGTACGATGGCAAGCTCACAGTCCTATTTTCCACGAGAAAATCCCCGCTTTGTATGGAGAGGACAAAAGCAAAGTTTGGTTGCATCGTGACAAAGCCATTCAATGAAATTTGCTGGAATAATAGTGAAATAATGCCCCCCCCCCCCCCCCGTGAGGGGGGGGAGAGAGAAATCTGTCCTGGACCATAGTTGTGTGAAAATATGATCATTGGATTTCCTGTATAAACAGGTGAAAAATAGTCGCAAGTAACAGTGAGTGAACTTTTATTGCCATTCTGCCAATGCACGAAAATGGAAATCCACACATTTGGATGGTTTTCGGTGGAAAAAGGAAAATTTGGCCAAAAGTGTGTACATATTATTTTCTTTTTATTTTGACTGACAATTTCTTATATAGAGGGCAATATTTTATCTAAAGCTTACCTAAGGATATAAATCGAAAAATGGTTGAAAAATGCTACCTACTCTTTCAGCAAGTGCTTCTAAAAGTGATAGTACCTCCCTTCCACCCGTCAAGAGGATTTCTGGCTAATTAATAAACTAATTAATTAATAAACGATGTTTAAATTGAAAACATTTTTAAATTGTAGCAAATGAAAGATTAGATTTGAATTGTATAATACAGGATTGGGTGAGGCCTTGAGAGTGAGAGCTTTTGTTTTATGGAAAACCGATTTTAAATCTGGGACTGTTTATGTAAATAATAAGTGTATTATGAGTGCTTCAGCAATATAACCTTTGCTGTAATTGCATTACATATTTAACTAATAACAAGTCCGTAGAAAAAATGAATGGTTATGAGAAAACGTTTGTGCAACATAATGCAAACGAACAATAGACAGATGCTACAGTGTATAAAACGATGTAGCCCACATATAAGTACAATTCGTATACAAGTGCAAACCATAAATGTAGTTGACCAATATTGAATAATTCTGGCCAATTTAAACCACGGCAAAGCAAAGGAATGTAAAGTGAAATAGATTTTTCATCCACTAAGGTTACATTAATAATTTTTATTTTTTTTTCACTTTGGTATATTGTATTGAAATGTTAGTGATGCAATGCTAAGAATTATTTTTCCTTTCATAATGCTAGATCCGTGCCCAGTGTGATGCATTTCGTCAAGGCTTAGCTAATTTGGTCAATATAGAATGGCTTCAAATGTTTGATGCCAAAGAATTGCAGGTTTTAATCTCAGGTGCAAGCATTCCAGTCGATCTGCAAGATCTAAAGCAGCATACAAATTACTCAGGTAAATTGCAATTTTTATCCCTCTTAAACTTGTGACATGTGCAAGGTAGAATCGAGAACCTTAATATGGCGATAAATTTTCAAGGTTAAATATTAAGATTTATTTTGTGACTCTCCCTCATACATGTTTCAAAAAAGGTTGCCTTTAGTACAAAACACTACTTCATTGTATTATTCAGTCCCTTATAGATTCTCCCAACATCATGTGCTTGCTTATTTTTTATAAAACAAGATGGAAAAGGCATCCACTGATCCTATTTTTCTAAAGATGATTCATGGAGAGCAGGCACCTATGTCCAAACAAAATAATGTAATGCCTAAATGAACAATATGATTACCATAATTTTCGGGAGTAACGCCGCGTTTCTGTTGTTATTAAAAGTTAAAAATTCGGCGTGTGCGGCGTATCAGCCACCGCGGCGCTACTGCCGGAGATTTTACAAAAAAAAAAAAAAAAAAAGATAGATAGATTCTACACATGATTAAAAATTCACTCCGATAACGATCGAGCGTGATCGTTCATCGACAGTGGGGGATGCACTCGATAATAAAGCACTCTTATTATCGACGAATTTACAGTATCGGCGTTTTTCATCGATGTTTTTCATCGAATGGTTTTGGAAACATCGATGTTTTCCGCAAATCACGCAGTATAATCAGTCATCAACAGGAAATAAATTATTTCAAATAATCCACGCATTTAGTGTGGCTTTTTCCCCAGAGAGGCCACTTGGCTAATGATCAACTGGTCTAATTTTCGCGTTCGTCAACCAATAGAGGGCAACCAATCAGAATAATCGACGCCCGCTAGAGGTCAACCAATCAGAATAATCGACGCCCACTAGAGGTCAACCAATCAGAATAATCGATGCCCGCTAGTATGACACCTGTTGCAATATATAAGGGGTCGCTTTTGGTTTCATGGCAATCAAGTATTTGGTTTGCTATCGAAAAGGCTGATGCAATCGGTAATCGTGACCGAAAAAGAAAATGACCCACCTCTGCAGGAAGAATTTTTATCTTTATTTCATTCCGATTCGGAAACTTCGGATTTTGAAGGATTCGACTAATAAAATATTTCTTATAAATATTGAATTTTGGTTTCTTTATTGAATTTCTTATAAAACGCGGTTATACAAAACGGACTGTGTGTGATGGGAGGGGGGGGGGGGTGCGGCGTATCGGCCGCCGCGGCGCTACTACCGGAGATTTAACATTTTTGTTAAATTTTGGCGTGTGCGGCGTATCAGCCGCTGCGGCGTTACTCCCGAAAATTACGGTAGTTTATTTGAGCTTATCTTCTTTTATAATTTGTAAAGGAAAGTTCTGATAAAAGCAGAGACAAAAGTTGTTTTCCAACTTATCGTTTTGTTCACTTTTTTTGTGTGCTTTCTGCCAAAATGCTTCAAAAATTGAATCTTTCCGACACTGGTTACTCTTATTCCAGAATAGTAGAACAGTTTAAGGGAAAAGTTATAATAATATCATCATTTCCAAGAATGGTATGACAAAGGTTATCAATGCAGAAGACAACTGGATCCAAACAATGAACAAAAACTGCACTCCTGTTCTTCCCATACTAAGCCTAACAGTGAAGAAACTAGTCCCTATGGAAAGTCTGCTGACATAATGGGTCACTGCAAGAAGATTGGAACCTCTGTTGCATTGGTAAATTATTTGTCAAGATTATATGTCACAAGACCCGAGTTTGTGCTTTGTTGACACAGTTGTGCAGAGAGGTGAACCGACAGCAGAAAACTGTGTGAACGTTATTTGGAACACAGTCACCTTGGATGAGCCTTGGTCTATTTATCGAGAGATGGTAGGACTTGGGCAGTTTTTATCGACAACAGGACGGTACACCTCGACCTGACTGGGTGCCTCGATGCAAGGAGAGTTTCCAAAAGGATTCATGGTGGGTTGTTGAGTATCTTTTAGATACTGCTGCCTACCAACAGAAAAATGTCTTGGAACACATCCCATGGTTATTTGGCCCTAGGACGAAGGATGTATACATCCACAAGGACAAAGCATCTAGCCACACAGGAGAATGTCTAGTATTAAGGACTTCTCAGACATCCCTGTCAAGTCACCTGATGCCTCTTCCGTGGATTTTTGTGGATTTGGCCTCCTTAAAAGAGCTTCTCGTGGGAACCTTTCTGGATTATGGAGAGCTTGTCAAGAGAAGTGGACCAGAATCGATTACGGAGGTAGGAGCCTCTTACAGTGGAAACTATCTTGTTGAGCAATTGCTAGAAGAAAGGGCCATCACATAAAGCACAATAGGTGCTGGAGAAATGGGTTTCAGTAAGTGTATTCTCATCACCATAAACTGAAATGGGCCAAAAATGATAAAAAAATTATCATGTAAAAAGATACTGTAATTTATTTGACCTAATTGTAGGTCTCAAATTTATTTCTATGAATATACAGGGAGTTTCAAAAAGAATGTCTCGATTTTGAATAATTATATTGAATAATGTAAGCCCAGTTACAAAACGCTTTACAGACTGTTGAGTAAGTACTTTGCCATAATTATAAATAAATCTTTTAAGCGCCTTCCACCTGCTGCCCTGACAACATCAATGTGATAACTAAATTCTTCCCAAATGCATCTGAAAATGTCTTCTGTCCAGAATTTACTGTATCCATGATTCTGTATCTGTGCTCGTCCGAATCAACAGATAATGGTAAAAAATAAAGACGGTCTTTTATATCCCCATAAGAAATAGTCACATTGTGTGATGTGGTGGAGATCTCAGGGGCCAAGAGTGTATTACTAAATGCATCCAAAGCTGAGGTATTGTTTCATTTAGAAACCGACGAACGTCATTATGTGAATGTGGTGGTGCTTCATCTTGCTAATTTGTGGAAATTTTTAGTCTTCAGTCATTTGTGGAAACGGTCAACCCTGCAGCATTTCAAGATAGGAATTCCCCATAGTGTTACTCTCGAAAAAGAAAGAGCTGTAAATCTTATGAACAAAAATGGTGCAAAAAAACCTTGATTTTTGCAAATCTCGCTCATGCTCTACAATTTGATGTGTATTCTCAAGTTCCAACTATGCAGACTTTTTGGCGTGAAACTTCACCGCTTGTATGAAATGTTGCTGCATCACTAAAGGCAATTGCAACAAGAAGATGTCATTCTCTATCACATGTTAGAGAATTTGACAAAAAATCTGTACATTTTCTTCTATCACCTACATGAAGAGCATGCCACTGTATGGCCTCAAAAGAAAAACAGTCACATGAGGGTTGGTAAGCTCTCGGCTAACACGACGAGTGGATTTTTGCAGGCTTTGCTTGAATTTGGTGCACATTCTCCTCTGAAGTGTGGCTGACACGAACTCTTCTCTTCAGATAAACACCGATTGTTTAATCTGTCGACAGTAGCGACTGCTGCTCATAACATAGTCGAAATGCATATTGCACCATAATCATGGACTCGGTCTTGCTAAATTCGAGCACACGAAATCTTTTCCTAGAGACGCCAACTTCTCAACAACTGACGCTAGCATTTGTTTCGGCTCTAGTAATGGAATATGGAATATAGTGGTAGTCTTGTGAACTCAAGAGCACAGCTGTTTGCATGGTATAACTTTCATTCGTTTGGGGTTTTATGGTTGTGGAAATATAATGTTTTAAATTTGGGTTGTTCTTTTTGAAACACTCTGTATTTGACTTGTTATCAGTAAAAAAAAGAAAAAAAAAAACAAACTCTGTTGTTAATTGCAGAAAAAGTGACCGTCATAAATGGTCAAATAAAGGCTAATAGCGGAAGAACAGAAAAAGAATTAGTTGTGTTATTACGTTATTATTGTTACTACGATTGTTACCGTATTATATTTTGCGCATATGTTAACATTATATTAAGTTATATTAAGTTACAAATGGTGATTTAAAATCATAACTTGCTTCACATTCCTATCCCACTTAGGGCGTGTCTAAAAAGTAAAACTCTGGCTTTTGAAATCACGTGACTTTTTTTGACAACAAGGGCTCCTAAATTTTTTTAAAAGCATGGCGACTATAGCCTAATAATACCGTATTATTAGCCATTCAAATTCCGATCTTCCATTATGAATTGAATATTATGTACTTAATTCAAGTATGAATATAAGCCATGAATACTACACAGGTGTCTGTTGGAAATTTTGCAAAAGCTTACCCAAATTGTGTGTATTTTTCTAAATTTCACACTCAACTGATTGTTCATGTAGCGAAGTCAAGTTCCGTTAGCTGTAGAGCATTTTGCAGAAAAGACACTAATGAAACTTGCTGTAATGTTATAAACTTATTTATACGTCTCCTAAAATTAGAGTCTGTGCTATTCTATCTCACAAATATAAAATATTTGATTAAAAATGTTTAATTTGCTTCTTAAATCGCTGAATATCCCAAACTCTACACTTTCGCAAATACAAAACACCATTTCTGATCCTGAAATCTTGTTTCAAACCCAAACACAACTTTGGACTCGCAATTTGCATCCAATCTCGAACTTCTACGAAACCGGTCCCTTTATGGACATACTAATCTCAACCGGTTTTGACTTTTTTGACACTGCGGTCGTAGAATTAGACACGCCCTTAGTATCATCTTATTTCTCGACATAATCCCCACTGCTGTTAACAGCTTTTGTCCCATTGATTTTCTAGTCCCTGCATGTGTTCTCAGTAGAGAACTGGGCTTTGCTGGCTTTGCCAGTTTTGCATTTGACTTTCAGTCTGTTTGTTGAGTGGACCAAAGAGATGGAAATTGCTCAGGAAAAAAAAAAGCAAATGATGAGGAGGTTGAAAGTGGAGCGCAAAACTGGCTCAGTCAGCAAACCCAGTTTTCTATTGAGACTAACTAGAACATCAAGGGACAGAAAGCATTGACAACAGTGGGGATTATCATGTTGAGAACTTAGAAGATAATAACTTGCAATGTACTGTACTTGTGTTTCACCTTCCTATCCCATTTAGTATATTTTAAATCGCCATTTGTGACTTACTGATTTCCTTGCTCTTTATTTTTTTCCCTACTAATAACTGGCATTTCTTTACTGTTAACAATTGAAATATGTTCACTTTAATTTATTGTTGTAAATATTGCAGCATGACATTATAGGATTTTTATTTTTTTTTCTTTTGTTATTTTTGGCTCAATTCACATGATCCTACTTTCTCCACTCCTTCCTTACTGAAGTGCAATTGGCAAAAACTAATCGCCTCGGAGGCAAGGCTTTCTAACCTAACCTTTCCATTTCTCTCCTGTTATTTACACGGATGAAGATACCAGTCAAAATGCATTTGAATAAGAAAATAACATTGTAGAGTAGTTTAATTTTAAAACAAAACACAAAATGGCATTCTTTTGAGATCAAAATTATGGAGGCTAATTATTGTTTGTTTTCTGTCTGCTACAGTAACTGGAAAGTTTGCTGGCTCACTTAGTTCTATTCTTAGTAAGGTGTTTCCCTTGTTTTTTACTTCACAAACAAACATTTCCAAGAGGCAGATGATGGAGACACTTGATGAAGATTTCAAAGTTCAGAAAAACAGCCCTAATCGGAATCATTGAGGAAGAACACATGTTTTAATAACATTTAAATGGGAGCCAAATTCGCATTTTCCATATCAAATTGCATTTGATGGTTGTTTCGTGCTCCCATTCCGTTTGAATAAATTGAATAGAGAGAATGTAACGCTATTATGCTTTCCCGTGTTTCAAAATTTTTGGAATTTTCACTGCTTCTGAGGTTGTAAAAAGTGTAGTGGGGCAAGGTGAAAAAGTGGAAAACATGTTGGTTCCGCAAACGTCAGAAAAGTAACCCACCAACACAATGGGCCATTGCACAGAAGGCAGGGACATCTGTGTACACAATAAATACAATGATCACCGTGATTTACAACTGGAGAAACGACGCAAGAGCCACGGATCAACTGCCGTAAACTGTATGAACAATACCTGGCAGATGAAAACTGGAAATACATGGTCACACTGGATGAGGCATATGTTTATTTAAGCTACTACTGCAAGAGATGAGCCATTTTTTACCGTCTAAGGACTTGAGAAAAATGGTACTGTGAATGCAAGGAAACATTTTCACGATTGTGGTGGAATACGGCTACACCGGCAAGTTAACATTATACAGAGTGAATTAAAGGCCAAAATCAACACTATGTACTATAAGACTAATGTTTTAACCTCCATATTTACCCAAACATCCACAAAGGTCAACAATATATGGCTACACTAAGACAAGGCGAACAGTCACATTGCAGCATCAACTCACCTGTTCTTGAAATGCATGCAAGAAGATACCCGAATCTGCTCCATTCCATTCAGCGACATACCCATCGAGCTGCTGGAAGCATCGCCTATGGATTTTTGTGGCCTTGGCCTACTTAAACAGGCTCTCAGAAAGAGAAGACCACAAACAGCAGAGAACCTTTGAAAAGCGTGTCTACCGGAGAGTGGTCACGAATTGATCTTGGTGTTCTGTGTTCCAGCTTGCAAAAGGGGTTTTCCATCTGTAACTTATCATAGATCTCTAACAACCCTCTGTATGTTTGATACATTAGTTAGTTCTTGCTGCTTTTAAAATTTTCATTAATTTGAATCAGTTAATTGATTATTAAGAGTAATTTGAATTAATGATGATAACACTCTTTTATAAATAAATAAATAAATAAATTAATTAATTAATGTAATTTGCAAAGAAAATCAATATCCCAAATTTTGTATTTATTCATGATTCACTTGCTAATATTTAATTATATTTTTCAACAGGTGGATTTTCACCTGAGCATCCAGTAATAAAAATCTTCTGGAAAGTTGTTGATAGCATGGATGACAGACAGCGAAGGCAATTGCTCAAATTTGTTACCAGTTGTTCAAGACCTCCTCTTCTTGGATTTAAAGTAAAATAAATCAAATAAATTCTCATATGGCAATATGATCAATTTTCCTATTATTGATAAGAGAATTGATAGAAAAGGTTAACTTAAAGGGGAAGTCCACCCAAAATGAAAGTACACTTGGATAACTTTAAATTAAATTGCTCATTCACAATATGGCAAAATTTTCTTCAAAACATTCGATAATAATCAACAAAAACACAAAACATGAAGCACCCTAATGCTCGCGGAGGTAATTTGTGGTGTGGTCGACAGTGCTTTGTAGGGGCACGTCAGGATACGTAGGAGAGGAGCAGCACTATCGTCTGACCAGATTACCACATCACCTATCTTGCTATAAATAGACAATGAAATGTCATCTATATTTTTGCTGCTGCTGACGTTTTCTTCATCAGTGGGAGGAATATCGGACTTTGGTTCAAATGTATGGGGCTGTATCAAACTTTTTTTTCTCTGTCATTTAAATGTTATATAGTTTATTCAGCACATCTGCAACAGGGAAAACACGCACTGGTTATCAGATGCCAACCGAATGCGTTATCAGGTTGCATAACAGTGCCTACTATGTATGCATCTAAGAGTGCCTAATAATTTTCAATTTTTAGAGATCACAATCAAAACAAATTCTGTATTTCAGATACAACCCTTTAAGATTGCTTAATTTTAGACACAATTCATATTTGGCTGAAATTCCCCTCTGATTTGTTTCGCATAATTTTTTTCTCTCTAATAAACCTCTTCAAGAAAAATTCCTATTAAGCTATCATAATCATCTGATATTAAGTTAAGTGACATCGTCTATCTCAAAATAGATCTGGTTCATCTGCATATGTGTATATGTGAGTATTGGGAACTGCTGTTTGAACTACATCCCAGCAGATTGCTATTTAAAGCAGATCTTTGAGGGAGACCATTATTGATATATACTGTACACACATACATATATGAGGGGCGATTGATAAGTAAGGTCTCCATGGCTGTAACTTTTTTATTTGTTAACCGATTTTCAAAATTCTTTTTGTATCTTATACTCACCTCTATGTTCGACATTCACTTTTCGACATAGTCCCCATTCCTTTCCAAGCATTGCGCCAACGCGTGACTAGTTGGGTGAACCCGTCAGAGAGGAATTCCGGAGTTGTTGTCGACACGAGGATTGAATGGCAGTGTTTACCTCGCCGTCAGAACCAACTCGTGTCCCTTAAGGAGCTCTTTCTTCTTTGGGAAGTGGTGAAAGTCGCAATGTACAAAGTCTTTCATTTTTGAACTGCAATTTTTCATCTTTGAACTGTAGGTGCTGCGACGCCTCTGCTGTGTGGTGACTCGTGTGCGGGCGGACGTTATCGTACTCCAGAACAGGGTCCAAAGCTGCCATTCAATCCTGGTGTCGACAACAACTCCGGAATTCCTCTCCGACGGCTTCACCCAACTAGTCACGCGTTGGCGCAATGCGTGCAAAGGGATGGGGACTATGTCGAAAAGTGAATAGTGCATTATGTAGAGGACTAATTTGAGTATAAGATACAAAAAGAATTTGAAAATCGGTTAACAAATAAAAAAGTTACAGCCATGGAGACCTTATTTATCAATCACCCCTCGTACAATACATATATGGTTCCATTGTATAAGTTAAGAGGCTAGCCAGTTGAAGTATTTTATTGAGTAGCATTTGGATATTGACCGAATTGTCTGCTTTTTCTCGAGTCCAAAAATAAGGCAGAGAGCAAGCGATCTTGTTCTCAGGCTTTCCACCACCGTGCATTAACCAAGCATCTAGATTAGAGCCAAACAAAAATCCTAAAACGCAAACATCTTTTGATGGAATTAGGATTGGCTAATTTTGGCATTTGAAACTTTATACATGTATTTTTGAATTTGTCCTAGTCATTTTGACAATGGCTGACTGATGCACACTCAATCTCTTTAAAACGTTCTGGAAGCCAACGACCTTTTCTTCAAGCATACATATTGGCCACCTTAAAATAACAAGACTAAATTAGAAAGGGATTCCCTACTTTAAGAACCAAAGGATTTCTTTAAATATTAAGTCGTTTGTATTGATGCATTGCAGTGCATAATAGAGAAACATGAGATTCTAATTAGCCTACACAGGGTGTATTTAAAACCCAGTCACAAACTTGTGGTGGCGATTCCCCACATTGAGATGAAAACAAAAGTTCATATAAACATGGTTTGGATAACGAACCGTTTATGAGATTTCCGCAGTTAAAAGTGAAGTTTCAGCAGCTGGTTTTGTACTCTGTGGATGGCAGGTGAAATGCGGAGAAGCTACCTGCAATCCACAGAGTAGAAAAACCAGCTGCGGAAATCTCATTAACGGTTTGTTATCCGAACATGTTTATATGAACTTTTGTTTTCATCTCGCTGTGGGGAATCGCCACCACAAGTTTGTGACAGATACACGCTGTATTTGACCGTGTGTGCAATACGAAGATTCACAGTTGTCATCTATAGGTACAAACTTTATGCATGCTCTTGTTTTCTTTTGGGCAGCTCACTTAAATCTTAAATGTAGTGTCTCTCACTTAATCTATTAGAGTAGGTTAATTTCGTACCTTTTTATTTTTAATGTTTTAATTAGATTTTATTACTTTTTTTTTTAGGAATTGTATCCAGCACTTTGTATTCAAAACGCTGGTGCAGACGACCGCTTACCGACGGCAAGCACCTGCATGAACCTTTTAAAATTACCCGAGTTTTACGACGAGAATGTGATGAAAGCAAAACTGCTCTATGCAATAGAGTCTTGTAGTGGATTTGAACTAAGTTGAACTTGATCAACATTTATAAGAACTCGAAAATAGGAAAAGAGATGGTATAAATTTATTTGAAGAATCTTTATCATCACTGTTGTCTTATTTTGTTTTGAAACCATTACTAATTTATGAAACGTTTCAATGTTGTGTCCTGAAGTTGTGAATACCATTCATTTTCACATATATACAACGTTTGGTTATGCCCCCCCCCCCCTCCCCCATTTGTTTATAGACCCACACACATACATATAAATATATCTCAACTTGTTTTTTTTAAATGATTTCATCGTCTCCCAATCTGAGAGGTGATTAACAACAAAGAAAAGATGGTGGTCTGTAAAGAATTTTTTTTTTTTTTTGGACAATTGATGTAATTTTTGTTAATATTCTGAGCAACTTTTCGTGGATTTTTTTTTTTTGTCGTTTTTACACTCGAGGAGACTGGTAAAACAGAAAATAAAATGCGTTGTTAATATATTTATTAAAAGAAATAATGTATGTGGCAAATTGATAAACTGTAATATACATGATGTATTTAAAAAAATACATATTGTTTTAAGCCATTTTATATCTTTTACATTTTCTTCTTTTCTTTTATCTTCTTGTTGAAAAAGAATAAAAAAATTTAAAAAGAAATGATTGCTGTCAATTAGAGGTTGTTAAACACATTCAAGGCGTGTCCAAAAGGTTACTGCACCTTTTGATAAGGTAGGTCAGATTTCCAATAAATATCTCTAGTACATGATATGTTTCTGTGCAAAACAAATGTATTACGATGTTCTTAGAGGACGATAGTGGTACAGTCAAATCTCGTTACAGCGAACTCGTGTACCACAAATCCTCGTCTAATTCGAACTGTTTTCTCAGTTTGGTTGGCTGGCTTCTATTCTTATGCAATTTTAGTAGCTCTGCGATGAACTCTGTTTTCACGAAAACTTGGATAAGTCAAACCTAGTTTCAGGTCAAAGTTCGTGGTACTGTACAGGGTTAAGGAATTTATGTACCGGGTGACACAAAAAAAGTGTTTGTCTACTGTGGTTTAATCGTATGCCGTAAATGATTTTCTTCGTGATACTGTTCTGAACATTCTGTAGCTCACTCACTCATGTCTCTCATTACAGTACGTTTTCAGAATGGAAGCACTAACGTTGGAATGCCATATTTATCATAAAAGAAATTTTACGAAAATGCTGGAGTAATGCTATGGTGAGACACTTATTCAACAGAACCTTAGTCAAAAATGTACCTGGAACACTCTAGGATCTTCCTACTGCGATTTCCACGCAGATTCGTGCAGTTGAAAATGTTCTTCAAAGAGTCACCATGGAATTCAGTTTAAACCTCTACACATTGATTGCAGCACATGGAAATCACTTTGAAAACCTTCTACATTAAATTTCAGGATGTCTGTTATAGCATAAATAACAAGAATCTATAACCTCATATTATGTCGTAATAGACAAAAACTTTCTAACATCTTTTTTGCGTCACCCGATACACGTGTAATTTCAAAACAAAAAAAAATTTATATCAATATAATTTCTACACACTTTTCTTAACCATGTACACTATTTGTATATCATGTATGCAGACTACCACCCTGTTTTTTGTCCTTTACATGCAAATACTAAGATGAACAGAGTTTGTGGTAAACGGGTCATGCATACTACGAACTGATATGGCATGCATTTCTTATTTCCTGGTAACAAGATTTGACTGTATATGCAAGTAGATAATATCTGCTTCCAAAAGCCATACTCAATATATTTACAACTTGCCTATGTGTTTTAGTTTCTACACAGTCGTCACAGGCTAATATTACAAACAGAAAAGAGAAAAGTTCAAATGCTTGCAAAAATGGAGAGGGTGTCCGAAAAGTAGCCTTACACTTTTAGAATATCATTAATAAGAAACCAAAAAAAAAGGATATGCAGTTACGGGGGTTTTTTTTTTCAATGAAGAAAGTATCTTGAGTTTTTTTGGTTTTTTTTGACAACATTTAGAATGTTTCGATAGGGGTGTTGACGATAAATTTCTAACTAAATTCTATGAAGCAATGGAGAAGAGATAGTCTTGATGACTTTTAATTCTCACAAATTGTGGCACCATCTATTGTTCACTTCATTAAAAAATACAAAAAAAACTTTGATAAATTCTTTATTGAATATAATAATAATAACCAACAATGCATATTCTTGTTTATGTATTTTTAATGATTTTTGTAAAAACGTATAAAGATACTTTTCAGACATCCTATATTACAACAGGAGGATTCATCAACAAGGAAGGTCATTCTAAATGTCTCATATGAAAATCCTGCCACTGTAATATATTTTCTTATTTCTGTTTGCAATAGATATTAGCCCATGCAGGTGTAGAAACTGAAATGTGGAAGGCAAGTTGTAAATAAATTGAATATAGCTTTTGGAATCACTTATTGAGTAGCGGAATAATGGAGCTACTTATTGGTTTTAACAATGTCAGCCTGTCCCCTTAATAGTTTCCACATTTTATGAGGCAGAAGGTTGAAATTTGGAATGTAGTTTGCTTTTGATTGATGCAGAGGTCTCAATTACAGGGGACAAAAGATCTATGTGGTAATTAGCTATGTAAAGGAGTGAAATTGAGCATGAAGTACTGGATGATCTGAAAGTCAGTAGACTTTTTAAAACCTTACAATTATTAAAATATTTACAATAAAACAGAAATACAGGGGATTCTTGTTTATAATGAAAAAATTTTTTTTTTTTTATATTAGTTACATTTTTGACCCAAAAGATGTAGAATACAATCTTATCATGTGTGAAATAAGCAGATGAGTTAATTGCACATTATCTTGGCTCTAAGGATGTTATTTTGATGAAGATTCAAGAAACTGAATTTAAGGCCAATTTAAAACTCCAGTGCCACCTTTTGGTCAAAAATGTAACTAATATAAAAAAATATTTTTCATTATATACAAAAATCCCCCCCGTGTTTCTGAGCATTTCTGTTTTATTGTAAATAGTTTAATCATTATAAGGTTTTAAAAAGACTACTAACTTTTGGATCACCCTATACATTACGATGAAGTTTAGCCCAAATTGTTACAGTGCGGTCAGAGTTGTGGGAGGTGGCAGCCACTTGGTCTTTAGAACATACGTCATTTGATTGGAAATGATAAGGAAAGAAGATAGAGCTCTTTTACATTTTCTAAGCACTAGGTCTGAGAAAATCGATTTTTTTTTTTTTTATTAAAAAAGTACAGATAAACGGTAAAAATAGATGACTGCAGGGCTTCTGCTACTTTCTTATACCTTCCTCAGGGGGATTAATTTCTTTTTTATTACAAAAGTATCAGATTAAAAAGAAACTGCTTTTTCTCTCGAAAGTTCATGGATTTGTGTAAATTGAATGGTAATTGAATGACTTATCAATTTTCCATCATGGTTGACCACTCGAGATTTATGGAATGGTGAGTTGTTAGTACACTGGCATTATCCAGAAATCAAAGGCATTGCTGATTTTTTCCCTATGTACTGCAAGGAATAATTTATGAAATCATGGATGTGGGGGGGGGGGGGGGGTCGAAAACTTGTATACAAATACTGTATTTGATTTTTGCTTAAAATAAGATGTACAGTACACGATGAAACTTTGGAGCATTGGTTTTATCGGCTTTATTCATCAAAGATGGAGCTGCTATTGGTGCACTTAATGTTATAATAATTGGAAACTTATATTTAAATTGGCCTATTATTTTAGAAGGAGAGTAAAATTTCATTCAATATTTTTATGCATTTTTACCTTGTTAATTTTGTATACAAACGTAGCTGCAATTTTGTCTATGTGAAAACTGGTCTAAATCCTCATCATTATGGTATCTTTGGGAAATGTGGAAAATGGCCAGTTTCATTTTTATCTTGATTTTTATTTAAGCTAAGAGCCAGTGGAAAATAGAAGAGATTGTAGCTGAAGTCCACTGGTACCAACATACTGGTAAATGGAGAGAATGTGCTCTTTGATTGCCACAATCTTTTTTACCACAGTAACTACTCGATTACAAACCTCAAAGTAACAGATGTAGAAAGACCCATCGCTAAAGGATGGATCAGTTCCAAACATGCAGAACGGGCCATAACCCAAACTGTAAATTGAGAGTACAACAACTTTTAACAATTGAATTGTTAAGATTTTCTTCTAATAGTTTTGAGCATGCATAATTTGTAGCTTCATTGGTATGAGATAGCGATAAGTTCATTTTTGATTTTTTAAATCCCTGATTTAACTTTGAACATTTTCATATGGTAGCTATATCACAAATCAGTGTTGGTATTTAAAAAAAAACAACAAAACATACGGTCCTCGTAAAGGGAGGCTGATAATGTGCATCTCCATAGTGATTAACTTGGTAGTCTGGATCCTCGTAGTGAAAGGCTGGTAATGTTAGGGAGAGGCTTATTGGCTTGGATTTCTTAGCTGTTGCTAGAAAACATTGATATTGGGTTTCTCATATATTAAAAGTTTGAAAGGATTGGACTGTGTAAAACAGAACCATTTTGAATTTGATATACAGGAGAAATCTCGATATAATGAACTCTTTGGGACCAATGAAATTTATTCGTTATATCGAAAATTCGTTATAATAAACAAAAAGCCTTTTGTAAAAATTCAGACGGGACCCCGAAAAAATTCTTTATAATGAAAAATTCGTTATTTCGAAGTTTGTTATATCGAGATTTCACGTGTAAGAGAGATGTGGTGGATGCCATTTGCTGTGATTCTACACTGCTGTTCGATTTTTTTTACTGTGGGAGAAGAATGCCAAGGATATTATGGTGAATCAATTAAGAGTAACTGAGGATGGATGGTATATGGTTTTGAAAACTGAATAAAAGGCAAGCCTGCATGAAGAAAGAACTGCATACGGAAAGGGTTATTTGCCTTTGTTTCATTTGGCCAGATATGGTCATTGCATTGTATGTACTGGAAGCAAAAATGTTTCAATGTCATCATTGGAAAAGGGAAAAACAAATCTCCTGAACTATTTTCTGTCCAATAAAAGAAAACTGAGCATGTCCCAATTTCATTTGTACCATTTGTTTAATTTTTATTGCAACAATTTAATTGGACACAACAGAATGTATTTTCTTTGGTCTAATATTTATCAGCTGCCAAACATTCCTTGAATTGCATGCATGTTGCCAGTAGCATTGTATCACAAGGCTGTATTCTGCATGTCCAAATTTTTATAACTATTTTCTTCATTCTCAGCCTTTTCCCATGTTTTACGGCTGGATGCCCTTCCTGACGCCAACCTCTCAAGAAGAAATAATTAGAAAAGGGACAAACACATTCATCCATGCCTTCGGCGGGATTCAAAACCACGACTCACTGGTTCCGAGAACGATAAGACCCGCTCCTTAGCCCTCTTGGCCACCGAGCTGGCTCCAAGTTTTTATAACAAACTGGTTGCTAAATATACAAGTATACATAGTTTATGGGGATGTCCAACAAAATGAATCCTACAAAAGTTGTGTCATCTCCCCCCCCCCCCCCCTTTGCCAGGTTAATATATTTGGCATTAAAATG
>JAHWFO010042641.1:68020-96036 GCA_023313115.1 Rhysida immarginata | reverse complement strand
TTTTTTTTTTTTTTTTTTTCTTCCCAAACTTAAAACTGCACAGAACACCCATAAATAATTGTTATTGGGACAAAGGAAAGTTATTTGAACATTAGCAGAATCATGGAAGAATAATACTGGAAACTCCTCTCGCAAGAAATCTCATCAACGAGATAGGATGTCACATCATGTTGGTTACAGAATGCCATGGAATCCAAATGTTCGTTTTCATTGAGCGAGATTTTTTTTTTTTTTTTGTAGGATAATGCTGTAATATATGTTATACAGGGTATCCAAAAAGTCCGGTAACATGGCAGATATCTCAAAGCTGCCAGGTAGGCGAGATCTGACAAGTGTGGTTAATAGGTAAGGGGGGGGGGGGGTTCATTGCCACACTCAAATTTGACTTTAACCCCCAAATTTAAGGTCATCTATTTGCTAATTCGAAAACTATTAAAGATAGAGAAAAATTTCCGATTGCTACCCTATAGAGCAACACCACATTAGTCTAAAAATAATTTTTAATCACACCCTTCCCTTTGATAGATTCTGAAAAAATGGGCGAGAAAGAGTCACTCAAAGTCAGGTTGGCTGAGGTTTCTAACACATTTGAATTGCAGTGAAGCACACCTCAGCAACCTGGCCAGCCCAACCTGACCTCGAATGACTCTTTCTCGCACATTTTCTCAAAATCTTTTAAGGTGTGATTAAAAATTGTTTTTAGGCTAATGTGTTGCTCTACAGGGTAGCAATCGGAAATTTTTCTCCTTCTTTAATAGTTTTCGAGTTAGCAAATGGATGGATATCCTTAAATTTGGGGGTCAAAAGTCAAATTTGAGTGGGACAATGAATTCCCCACCCCCCTATTACCTATAAACTAAACTCGTCAGATCTCGCCTACCTGGCAGCTTTGAGATATCTGCCATGTTATCAGACTTTTTGGACACTCTGTATAATAAATATATAATTTTGTGCCTTAAATAATTGAAACTGATATTTTGAAGAATTTTTGTTCATTATTACTCTTTCCCTCAGTCAACATGTCTAGTAGAACTTAACAGCTAACTTCACAGAAATCTCTCCGCCATTTAAATCAATTTAAAAATAAATAAATTCCAAAACATTTTTCTACCATTTAGAAAAGTTCTCCAAAAACCAGGACCCCTAATTTCTTGATATCAAAGGAGAAAATAAAATATTAAATGAAAGGAAAGCATTTTTTCCCCCTATAAAAACAATTATAAAAGGCAAATTCAAAAATTTTTAATGAAATATCAAGTGTTCAATTACTTCAAAGGCATCTGCAATTCTATTATCATATAAAACATCATAGGGGTTGTAAACACAATCATGGTGGCCACCAGCTGCACTGCAATTAGCAGCAAGTGACACATTTTAGCATTGGAAGTGCTACAAGAGACGCTTCCACTGTTATTCTTCCATGGTAGAATGGTTGCGTTTTCTTCCTCTTGTATACCTAATCAATAACATCCAAGAGGGATTAAAAGAAAATTAGTACCCTCTAGAATGGCTAAATTTGTTTCAATTGTAATAAAAAAAATATAAAAATTAATTAAAAATTGTATTTAACTATATATATATATATATTTAAATTATTAACATGATATAGCAAATATTTAACAAATTTAACAAGTAACTTGAAGTACATTATTGGGTAACTTAAAAACCTTCAGTAATTGTTCCCACGACATGTGGAAGAGCCGTAAAGTGAATAATAGACTTAGGATTCTGCTCTCAGAGCAGCTTTAGACAGTTGTGGCAATTTTTAAAAAAAGTTAACCGATCGTAGATTCTTTAACTATTCTGGAAGCCAAGATTCACTGCACAAAGCAGAGAGTACATGAACAAAACTGCACGTCTATTGGCTACCTGCAAATATTTAAACATTTTCCAAATGACAAGAACTTTAAAAAAAAAAAAAAAAAAAAAAGGGCGTTTTGGAAACGACCAAATAATTTCAAAATGCTATATTAGAAGAAAAGGAATCTTTAAGAAAGGTCAATTTGATCTTTGTTGAAACTCTATTCAAGTCATGTCACAAAAATAGTGCAATTAAAGGTCATAAATGTATATTAAAAATTAAAAATATTTCAAAATATATTTAAACCTCCATTTCTTTGGTATGAACATGAAAGAAAGAATGAAATTGATTACATGGCTGAGTAAGAGAAAAGTTAAAATTGAGGGTTGGATATTATTTTATGCCTGTGATTTTTGTGAAATCATAAAGAGATCAGCACTGCATTAGGGAGAGGGAGCAAGTCGGGATGAAAGCGACTTTTCTTCTTCTTTTTATTTTTATTTATTTATTTTTTTTTTTTTACAGTTTCCAAGCCTTTCTCATCATTAGATCGAAGTACAGATCTAAATCGATTGATGCACTAACGCCAGCATAATAATTTTCAAACTCTTCTTTTGTTACCTGCACATAGAAATAAAAAAAGAATTAGGTTATTCATTTATTGGTGAATTTGATTTTATTTTAAAATTTCTTTAGAAAAATCCAAGAGACAGGAATATTGATAATTTATAATTAAAACGTTATTCCTGTATCTTACAGTAAATCCTCGCCGAATGCCTCGACGCAATTTGGTCACAACCATTTCAGACATAAAATTCAAAAATCTTGTTCCACAAACACACAAGAAATTAGAGACACTAATATTGTATAAAAAAAAATGTCTTTTTCTTTGTAAACTAATTTACCTTTCCGTCTTTATCTTGTGAATCAAAATTATCCAAGAATAAATGAAAAAGTTCCTGTTCGGTCATTTCTCCATTGATGTATTTAGGATTCTCTCTAACGTTGTAGACGCCTCTGAGATCTTCAACCGTGACGATTCCATCGCCCGTCTTGTCGAGTTTCTTAAATGCCGCGTCGATGAGATTTAGTCTGGCTTGTGACATTGGGGGCTAAGACAGAGTGAAAGAAAGAGATCAAAATCTTGCATTTCAAAAATAATAATAATAAAATAAAAAAACAACTTCCATTTTTATTTTGTCTAATAACTGACTTAAAGTAATGAGTTAAAATAAAACTTACAATTCTCGTCAACTCTAAAAATCAGCGTTCTACAGGAAACAAGTTTAAAAAAAGATCCACTCAAATTTTACCGTAACGTCTCGGAGTCACTGATTTCGAGTCGGACCGACATAGTTCTCCATACATTAAGAATTAAGATAATGCCTTACCCTCAAAGAACGCAGGAACTCGTCAAAGTCTATCGAGCCGTTTCCATCTCTGTCCAGAGACTTGAAGATTTCGTCTAATTCTTCTTTCTCAAAGTCGATACCGTAGTCAGTGCAACCTTTGGTCAATTCTTCTTTGCTCAGACGACGATCGGCGTCGTCGTCCATGATTTGAAAAGATCTTTCAAAGAGAAATAGAAACGTTCAAAGTCTCATTAGTGGAATCGAACCAAACGAATGGGTAGCGATCGGAAGTGGTTAATGAGAACGTTATTTGGTCCCGACAATCCACAGCTGGGAAAGGTGACTTTTCGATTTGTTGCGAATGCCGTTTCAAGAACCACGACCGAGGGGTCCCTCGACAAAAAAGCAAAAGGTAACCAAAAGAGAACGGTGGTTTACCGAGCAAAGCTTTTGATGCCGCATATGCCTCGTTGTAAACACTGCAAACGCAGTCGTTCCATGGGATTTTTCGCCTGTTTCAGCTTCCTGGTGGCTTCGGTCTTCATTTGCTCTTCTTGTTTTGCCGACACCTCCATGATTGATTTTTCTCTACTATTAAGGACAGAACGATCTAAAGCATTCCATTTAAAAGAATAGACGTTAAAGTACTGTGTGATTTGAGCATTCAAACCCGTCCATTCTTAAAGGAAGTCCGCTACGATAAGAAAGCAAAACTTGGTTTCCTGTCCTGTTTGATAGCGTTGTAAATTTTTCATCAAAGACATTTAGAAAGGGGTTCATTTTCGCAGCATTGTCCTATTGTTTTGCTCAGTGTTTCGACTGAAATGGGTAAAACAAAAAGGAAGGACAGAACGATCGAACGATTTCTTCTTCCCCGACAATTGATTTTTATTAAACGACCTGTTGCTTTTCAACTAATCAATCACTAGCACGGAACGAGCAACAAATTATTGCCATTTCTTTTTCTTCAGCATGCGACTCGCAATCATATTTTTGCTTTCTTACGATTTGTCTGCATTAACTCCATAGAAAGGAAGGAAGGCAGGCACAACTGCAGCTTAGTGCAATTTCTTTTCTTTTTTTTTTTTGCTCGTTGCATCATTTTATCATGCAACATACAGCGCATGTTTTAGTTATTGAAGGATATTTATTTCTAGAATAAAAATCTCCTCACGGTAGGAGTATCTGCACTCAATAAAAAAACAACAAAAGAGCTATATTATTATTATTATTATTATTATTATTATTCTTTATAATTCAATGCGTCGTTCGTTTATCTCCTCTTTATTATCTCGATCTCCTGTTGGTTGTGTAAATAACACAGCAAGAAGGCAACCTGTGATTACATAGTGCAAGGCAAGGGTAGCCATAGATAAAAAAAAAATAAGTAAGTAACTGTGATGAGCATTATCCTTTAAAAACAGACGGTTGGTTCTCACTCTAAAGGACACAATATTGAGCAAGCACCCTTCCTTGTTTGTGAAATACTCACGACCGGCTCCAATTCTTGCGACGGTTGTAGATGAGGGAATGTGTGCGAGTGTAGTGTAGAACGGGCAGTTTTCTACGAGCAGGTGATTCACGGAAAATCTGTCTAATAATGATGATGATGATGATGATGATGATGGGTGGTGGTGGAGAAAGTCCGGAGGAAGAGGAGGTGGTGGCGGCGGCGGTGGTGGTTGCTATGACAACCGTTGACGCCCTCTGGAGTCGAAAAGGAAAGTAGCCGTCGGTGGCTGGAAGTATGGGGCTCGAACGAGCGTACAAGGAAAGGGATAGTCAACATGCGTAAATAAAACGAGCCAACGCCGTCAGGTTTTCAACAAAGTTTCTTGTAGGATGGTTTACGGTAAGTTTTCTTTTTCCTCCCTTCGTCCTTGAATAATGAATGGAGACGTGAAAAGATGTACGTTTCACTCGATTTTGTTTGTTAGTCGGCGGCAGCATCGACGACTTTGAGGGAGCGATTTTTATGTGGCACTCACTCTCTGGTTACTGTCTGACTGGACTACTGCTGCTGCTGCTACTAGTGCAGCTCTCATGACTACTGCTAGGGTTAGAATGGGAAATAGACACACGTTCAACAACCCCGTCTTTTCTTTCTTCCTTTGAGATCATCTAGTAGACTACTCGATTTGTTGTGTGAAAATTAGAAACGGAAGCGATCAGCAGAGTTATGCAACATGAAATTCAGTCCCCAAATATTCCGTTCAGTTACGTTTCAAAATCAATCGCCGACGACGGCTCATTAAAACAATACTCACTTGTGCTTATTATTATTTATTAATACTATTTCTCCCCCCCCCCCCCCCCCTTCTCTTCTTCCTATGAAGTGATATTGTTTTGCCCTATTAATTGACGAGTGGTATTAACTTTTACTTTGCCCTATTTTTTCCCCCAATGTAGGTCAAGTTCGGAAAGAGTTCTAGTTTTTCCTTGTGTCGAGGCAGATGAAGGAAGAAAAATTGAACAGAAATGTTGAAACAAACGTAAGGACAGGCGACAATGATTGCTCGACAAAGTCCCGCAAGATAATCTAAAACGAAGTGAAGAGGGAAAGAAAGAAAGAAACCAAGCAAGCAAAATTCGAGTTTTATCGTCAAGTTGACAGGTGAGATAGAAGCCTGAACGTTGTAAAATATCACACTTGTTTAAATGCTGTGGAGAAAAAGAAATTGAAAAAACGTTTTAAACTGTTGTTGTAATAATCAATCGATTAAGCAAAAACTAATAGAATTGGAAAATAGGTGTTTGGAGAATTATTTCACGCCAGGCCTCCGGAAATTAAGAATTAAATACAGAAAAATAGTAAAGAAAATTCCACGGCCTGCACTCGAACTGGGGACGAACGAGGAGCCGTGCATTAATCCCATGCTTCTCAATCTGTGGTACTTTGAGCCATGCCAAGTGATACTCGTGTAGTGCTTTTTCTTCAAAACGACACTGACGTACATTAACGATTCCTTGACAGTGGTACTTAAGTTTATCAGTTAACTCACGGAGTGGTATTTGTTTAAAAAAGTTTGAGAACCAAGGCTTTAACCTATGCTCGTAGGCGGTTTAATGGTGACAGCTTCCACGACCACGGTGGCTTAGTGGTTATAGCATCGGGACAGTAACCAAAGGTCCCCGGTTCGAATCCAGGCTGTCAAATTATTTTTACTGTTTAATTAAAAACTATTTTACTCGTCGGGCAGATTAAGAATTCCACCAAATTAAATTAACTGCAGTCGTTTAAGTCATATATTTCCGATCAAAACGGTGTTGTCGAGAACGCATCACGTTTGTGTGTTTAATATTGAATTTAGTAAATTGAATGGTTTGTGAATTTGTTACCGTCAATAACAGTGGCAAATAATAACAGGTAAATTCTACTGAAAGTCAGGCAAATTTGTCTGAGCTGCAAATGTTTGGTAAATCAGAAGTGATATCAGTCTAAATCTACTAGAGTCAGGGCCAGATTTAGATGAAAAGAGGCCCCTAGGCTATTCCACTTATGAGGCCCTTTCACCTCCCATTTCTAATGCTAACAATTTGAATGTAGGCCCCTCTTGATCTTGAGGCCCTAGGCTGAAGCCTAGTTAGCCTGTAGGAAAATCCGGCCCTGACCAGAGTGCCACAGTCTTGTTCGGTAACTCCTGGATCAGAGTTGCCGAACGGGTGATTTGTGTGGAGCCTGGCCTTTCCTTCTGTGCCCTTAAGATGTCTCTTTGAGACATGCACAAATGCCTTAGCTGTGACGCTAGTTTAAGACTGAATAGTCTAAATTGCTGCATCGCAGACAATTTGCTCTTGCTTTAATCTAATAACTTCATAATAATATCATCACCCAGACATTAATTAATACTCCCTCCAATGTGTAATTTATCCCTTCAAACGCGTAATTTATCCCTGCATTCGAGCCCATTGGATTCACCTCTGGAACTTGCTGTCTAGACTTGATCGAAGTTTGGTTTTTCCAAAATAACACTCTCATCAAAAAAAGAAGAAGAAGAAGACACCCTACTTGGAACTGCTTATATCCTTTGGTGCTACCGTGATAGTTCTTAGGTCCTTGTTAAGATGAAGAACAGGGGAACATCCCACTTGTCCACAAAAAAGATTTTATTCTGTCACAAATGTGCAGAATTTCACTGTGAGTCAGTATTCAAGGGGGAAAAAAAAAAAAGTCATATAAGGACAGATCTTCAATCTGATAGATCTTTTACATTGTTTAAGAGTCTTGTCTGGGGAAGTTTTATTAATTTTTCCTTGGTTTCAAGAAAGTTATGAAGCATGTTATTTTCTCTTGAAATATTCTACACAAAAACTTTCAATTCTTCAACAACACCTTCTTTGTCTCTTCAATTTCTCTCTTGAGAACTTCATTTCAAAATACCATCACAACATAAATTTTGATTTCTTTTTCTTTTACATTATTTATCATTATAAAGGAGAATTTTATTAAGTTAACTATGAATATAATATATCTGGTTAATACATCTTTTTTTTTATACTTAATGTAGGCCTTTGGTCCTATGTACTAAGCCTTTATTATTATTATTTTTTTAAACCAATTTTATGAGTGTGATTCTAATATGAGATTATTAGTTGTAATAATAATAATTCCCAGAAAATTTTATCAGGTGGGTGGGAAGAAAAAAATAGTCGAGTGGACAAAAACTGGTAATGAAACTCAAGCAGGCAGTGGGGGGGCCCCCCCCCCAATCCCCAAAAGGCCCTAGAGTGAACGCTGATGATAATAATGAAACATAAGCATTATAAAATTTAAAGAACAAGAAAAACTCTTTAACCACAACAAATTAAAAAAGAAAAATATAACCTGAATGCACATTTCAAAAGCAAGGCTTGGCTTTCTTCATTCAGCAAGACCAGGTGAGATCGAGTGAGAACCCCGAAGGAATAGTTACTAAGAACCAAGAGGGATTTTATAGTGCACGAATGCCCCTAAAAGGCCAGTGGTGGTAAAAGCTAGATATTTTGTTTTTGATTGGTTGTAAACCCCGCCCACCACTGAATAAGTGACAAATCGCAAACAGGGTCATTGTCCTGAGTTCAGTAAATTATTTTTCTTGGTCTGCTGAATAGCCATGCTTTCAAAGGCATCAAGTAAAAAACAGTTATTGATCGGGTGGAGTAGTTTTAGATTGTCAATATTAAAATCATGTCAGGTGTCTATGGAATGTTTTGCAATGGCCGATTTTTCAGTCCTTCCGAAGCGGCAATGGGCTAAATGTTTCTTAAACTGGTGCCGAGACTCCTTCGTTTGTCCTTTATATCTTGACGATATCTTAAAACACCTCAATAGATACTACCCCTATATTAATTTTACTTACAAAACGGAATGTTACCGAAAACTCCCTTTCTTAGACCTCATTGTAGAAAGAAGCGACTGTAAGCTTTCTTTTGACATTTACCGCAAGCCCTCCGATAAATTAAACTATATTTAATAATTTCTACTTTTGTTTTCATGATCGACTGCACCCTAAATTTTCCCCTTAGTGAAGTTAATTTCAAAAAAGAAGTGCAACTTATCAAATCAGTAGCCAAAGGCAATGGTTACAACCCCAAAACCATTGACGATCTAGTCAAGAAGAGAAAAAATATTAAAAAAAAGGTTAGCCGAACTAACGACGTTAATGAGACTGAACGAAAGGAATAAGAAGACCATAACTATCTCCCATAACAAACCTTAACCAAAAGTATATTTTCTATATTCAAACACCATAATTCAAACCAGCTTAAGAATTTATTAGGCAACCCGAAGGATAAGATCCCCGACCATCAAAAATCACTGATATACGATATTAAATGCTCTCAGTACCCAAAACGCCATAAAGGACAAACGAAGAGGAGCCTTGGCACCAGGTTTAACAAACATTTAGCCCATCGCTGCTTTGGAAGGACTGAAAAATCGGCCATCGCAAAACATTCCATAGACACCTGACACGATTTTAAGATTGACAATCTGAAACTACTCCACCCGATCAATAAGAGATTTTTACTTGATGCCTTTGAAAGCATGGCTATGCAGGAGACCAAGAAAAATAAATTACTGAACTCGGACAATGGCGCTGTTTGTGATTCGTCACTTATTCAGTGGTGGGCTGGGTTTAGAACCAATCAAAATAAAATATCTAGATTTTTACCACTATAGGTAGAGGCATTCGTACACTGTAAAAGCCCTCTTGGTTCCTAGTAACTCTGGAATTCCGTATTCCTTGGGGGTTCTCACTCGATCTCACCTGATCCTGCTGAATGATGAAAGCCAAGCCTTGCTTTTGAAATGCGCATTCAGGTTGTATTTATTTTTTTTTAATTTGTGTTGTGGTTAAAGAGTTTTTCTTGTTCTTTATTTATCACTATCCACACCCTACATTGGCTTGATTTTAATTTTGCAGTATTATTCCGTTAGGTGCTATTTATTTATTTTCTGTACCACCTATCTAGTTTAATCGCCGTTTCATTTTGCGATTTTTCACACTTTTATCTGGCAATTACAAAATTTGTTTAGAGAATGATTTAACAATGTTATTTGGTTTCTTTTTAATTTGTGTAAATGCAAAAAAAATTGAAGTTAATTAAAATCACTTAGCCTTATGTCAAATTTTTATAATTGAAGATTTATTCCTCTTTTGAGGTGCCTTTCCTGGGAACAAAGAGTAAATTTGATTTGATCTATTTATTTTTTTAGTTTGAACCATCATCATCATGTATGACACTCCAGGATCCCTGCAAGATTGCTGCATCGGCTACATTTGTGAAAACATGAATGCCATATGTGATATTCAAACCTGTTTGGACGATCAAACGTGTCGTCTCGTATTTCGTGATTCTGACGTTTACCTTCACAGTAGCTTGTCCGAACAACTTTTGGCGACCCTGTGTGCGTCGGGGAAATTAGACGATCTCACGATGACTCTTTTCGATTCTAAGACGACTCACCTGAACAATGTAAAATTAAAAAACGTTTCTTCGCTAACTGTCCGCGGTCTTCGTGTTCTGCGATCTCACCAAATTTCTAACCTAGAGGCAACCAGTTTGCATCAGGTGACAGTCAACGATCTGATCGGCTGTCTCGGAGAATGGACGCTGCAGAATTTACGTACGTTAAACGTAGCCAATTCGACGTTCGTAAACAGTGCAAAGTATTGTGTCGTCGTATCGTTGTCAAAGTTAAGGAATCTGCAGGTGCTAAACGTCAGTAACACTGAATTCAACAAACACGGATTAGAAATCGTTGCAGAGGATTTAGTTAGGCTGGAGAATCTCGACATATCGATGACGCGCGTATCTGACATTTCCCCCCTGCGCAAGTGTTGCAATCGGTTGAAATCGCTTAACATGTATAATCTTGCAGTTTCGAGCTACGAAGATGTTGTTTCTGTCATTTGTGATTTGCACCAGCTGAGACATTTGGATATTTCAGACGATAAAATCGAACATCCGTTTGAAATCCTTTCCACTGTTCGTTTTCGTGTGTCTGAACTTCTAAAACGCCCTCACTGCCTTCCCCATCTTACTTCTCTGGATATCTCAGGGAAAGAAGATATCGATTCAAAAGATCTCAGGTAAAATTCCGTTCAAGTTCATTACTCGACAAATGTTGACTACACGACTTTGTTTAAGACTTCAATTCTCATTACCAATAACACGATATCAATTCATTCAGTTTTCACGATCGTCTACTGAAGCCCAGTGCATCAAATAAAGTTCACCTGCATTCGTTTAGGTTCTTTTGAGAAATAGCAGGCATTATCAAAAAGTTTCTGAACTAAACCCACAAAGTGGTACACCCTTAGCGGAAATTTTAGGACCTTCCATCTTCTTAATGTAAATAGTCTCTTAAGGAAATAATGCAATGATCCCAGTGTTGTGGTCTTTCAAGCTCTCCAGGGAAGCTTTTGTTATGGTTCTAAAGATTGAAGATTACATTAGAGCTAGGGATGGGGGAGTATTTCTTCTCGTGGGTGCGGAACTTGGGTTGTTTTGGGCTAAACGCTGATGCACTTTGTTGGATGCATAGGGCTGAGATGGTGTCATGATAGATGAGGTCCATTCTTGAATCCACACAATAACACACTTGCTCACAAAGCAAGGACTCTAGCTTTGTGATTTGAAGATGTGAAGCTTTGTCCTTGCTGGCTCAAATCCAGATCAAATATCTTGACCTTGCCACATTAAAATTGAATGTACGCACGTATTATTCTGCTTGATATTTAAATATGTTTTCATAACCTTAATAAACTTTATGAATTAAGGTGGTCTCCAACTTCTTCTAAAATATGGATGTCATTTTAAAGATCCATATTTAGAAAGAAAGAAAAAAAGTAAATATAGATTACATGCTTAATGTGAATTTTGCTACAGCCGTTCTCCTTTTCTTTCTTTCTTTCTTTCTTCCTTCCTTCTGCTTGAACCTAAGATGTTTTACATTTTCCAGCTTCTCAAAACTTGGGATGATGAAATATCTAGAATGTGAACAAAGCTTTAAGGCTATTCAGCTTGGATTTGGGGTTTCCTTATACTTCTGTTGAAGTGTATTTTATAATAGGCTTATTTTCTCACCTGGAAATAAAATAGAATGCAGCAGTATAAAGAAAGCAATGAAATGTTCACTGTGTTTGTGTCACCGAGCACGATCGTCAATGCTGCAAAAAGCTGCCTTGAAATGAGAAAATATGTCGGTCTTCTGTCCTCAAACCTTTCTTGCTTCGACCTTAAAACAGATTGTAAAAATATTGTGATTACAATACAATACTGTGTTAATGTGGATTTCACTAAGCCTATTTCGTGTATTTAGGCAGTATTGTATATGATGTGGGCATAATATTCTGTTGGACGAAACATAACTCGGACATTAATTATTGCATATCGATATACTAAAATACTGTAATCATTTGTCAATTTTACATACGTGTATGTGATTAATATTTGAATGCAAATGAAATGAAATTTAAAACTCTGAACTCTGCATCAGTCAGCACCGCAATTGAAAGGAGGAGGAATCTCTGAATGTGTTGTTCAGTTCAAGCTTAAATGCAGATTTGCACTTAGTTTGGGGCATAAAGCTCGCGTCTTATATACAGCGCAAGTCAAAATGTTGGACCCGATTTCAGGAGTTTACTCTGTGAAATCTAATGAACATATGGTATTGTGAGACATGTGTTACGAAAGGTAAACGTTCAAAGTTTACTTCAAACACACAACATTCACATCACAGGTGTTCTATGTGAACACCTTGCGTAACCCGACACATGTCTGGCCAATAGTCTCATCTCCTGCCAAACCTTTCGTAGCATGTCGTGGTCAATATCAGCAGTAATGCGGGCACGTAGGTCATCCAATGTTGTTGGTAGTGGTGGTACGTACCTATGATTCTTTACAAACCCCCACAGGAAGAAATCACTTGGGGTCAAGCACACAGAACAATCTCTGTTCTCCAGTCAATGCCATTTTCTTTAAGTGCTCGCTGCTGACTCTTAGCAGTAGAAAGTGAAAACACTGCAAGGAAACTAAACTGTGAAAGTTAACCTTTCGAAGCACGTCTCACATTATAATACATTCATTAGACATCACAATATAAATGCCCGAAATCGGGTCCATCATTTTGACTTGTCCTGTATAAATTGCCTTTTTAATCTTGAAATTAGTCTCCTTAATCTTTTTTTTTTATTTTTGAATATTTTATTATTATTTTCTTTTTTATTTATTAATTTTATTTTTCTATAACTGCAAGAATATTGCAAAAATTTCATAAATCATTATAATTTGGAAATAATTATAAGAGAAATATATAAACCCAGTTTGCTTGTGATATTTTGAGCTTATTATAAAATTTAGGTTGACAGTTGAATGTACAGTATTCAGGAATTTTTTTTTTTTGGGGGGGGAGAAGACTGTCAACATGATGAAATGATTAACGTGGATAATTGGACCAACAACTGGCAGGACTTAATGGATAATCGCTTATGCAATACCTGCAGTGTTCTTCCCCAAAATTTTTATCAGATGCATGGAAAGGAAAAATAACCGGGCGGACAACAATTAAAAACAAATGAAACATTATACAGTGTTGTGGAGCTCTTTGTGTATTCAGCTGGGTGGCATGCCCCTTCAAAAGGGCCTGGGAGAACCCTGACCTGTCACACTGTCAATTTTGACATGTTCAATCTTCTTCTTCCTCAATTCTCTTCTTCCCTTAGTCAACGGACATGTGATTGACCAGAACTCTTGCTCTAACACAGACATCCAGTATATAATTGCAATTAAAAGTAATAAGCATTTCGGTGGGAAAAAAATTTTTAATTTCATATATCCGTACAGTGCTCCCTCTATATAACAGCACTCTACATAACGCCAAATTTATAATGACAAGTCCATATAACAAAGTTTTTTTCCAGAAAATAAAAACTACAGACATGAATGAGTTTTCCAAAAAAAAATTTCGCTATATGAATTGGCCGTTATAAATTTTGCTTTATGTAGAGTCCCGTTATACAGGGTGTTTCAAAATTATGTACAATAAATTTAGTGACATATTCTTCAGGTCAAAAGAAGACGAAAATGTTCTATAGCACTTTGTCTGGAAACGATTTATTTACGCGATACAGCCAACTAAACCTGTGGCTCCAAATTACAGGAATTGTTCAAAGTGCCCGCCACCAGCTCGCACGCACGCTTCGGCTCGTTGCATGAGCGACCGTCTGATGTCACGGAAGAGTTCGTCGCCAGCATTACGAACGGTTTGGCATGCATTTTCAATTCGTTGTCGCAGATCCATAATGTTAGGAATTTCTGTGCTGTAGACGATCGTTTTCACATGACCCCACAGAAAAAAGTCCAAGGGATTAAGGTCGGGTGATCTTGCAGGCCAGGCTACCGGTCCACCTCGACCTATCCACCGATTCGTGTATGCAGCATTAAGGTGTGCTCGCACAACATGGCTGAAATGTGCTGGAGCGCCATCATGCATGAACCACATGTTAGATCTTATCAAAAGAGGAACATCTTCCAGTAATTCTGGCAATGCATTCTGCAGAAACACAAGTTACGTTCGCCCAGTCAATCGTGGCGGCAACACATAAGGGCCAATTAAGTTATTTCCGACAATTCCACACCAAATGTTCACGGAGAAACGCTCTTGATGCGCTCGAGCTCTGGTAACATGCGGGTTAGCATCTGCTCAATGGTGCTGGTTGTGAGAATTTACGATTCCTGTCCGGCTGAAGGTTGCTTCGTCCGTGAAAAGTATCTGGCTGAGACAACTAGGGTCTGCAGCATGACGACGTTGTACCCATTAGCAAAATCGTTGTCAGTGTGGATAGTCCGTTGGATTCAGTGCCTGAACCAGTTGCAGGTGGTATGGATGCAAAAGCTGACGGTGAAGATGCGCCAAAAAGATGAGTGCGGAATATGTACCGTGGAAGAAATACGACGGGTGCTTGTCTGTGGTTCATCATGTATGATGTCAATTATCACATCCTCCTCATCCGGAGAATGTGCTACAGGCCGCCCTTGTCCTGTTTGACGGCCAAAAAACCACGCTCCCTCAAATGTCTGTCGATAGATACAAATGTTTGGTTATTTGGCAAACGTCTATTCGGAAAGCGATCTTGGTAGAGTCTTCTTGCTTCCACAGCATTTCCGTCCGCAAGACCATACATTAGGTGCATGTCAGTGTATTCTGCACTGGAATACGTGTACATGACTTTTTTTTACGTAAATCGTAATGCGTATGTCAAAGCACGCAAACGTTCTGAAATTGATATCCCTAGTGGATGTACAGTAGTGAAACTACAGTAATGGAAACAACCGTACAAAACTAATGGAACAACCCTAAAGTAGGTTTAAATGGAACAAACCACTCAACCTAGTGTTGGGTCGAAACGCTGGAACTGCTAAAATATCGTCCGCTAACTACCGTGTTTCCCTACTGTATGATATTGGATTACTCGCAAACAAATTGTTTCCAGACAAAGTGCTATAGAACATTTTCGTCTTCTTTTGACCTGAAGAATATGTCACTAAATTTATTGTACATAATTTTGAAACACCCTGTATAGAGGGAGCACTGTATATATAAAAATGGATGTTGGTATATATGAGATTGATAAACTCCAACATAGTTTGACTGATCACCATGAAAGTTGGCACATGTAAGTGTTTTTTCATGGAGAAGGTTTTTATGCTATCCATTTTACCTTACTGATCATATGCTAACCATAGCAACTCGTGGCCAGGTAGCTAGTTTAATATATTTCTGCATACATTTTATAAAGAAATATATTAGTAATTATATTTTGATTTCTTTTTTTTTTTTAATTTAAATAAATTAAATATATAAACATGCAATAGAATTACCAGAAACTTTCAACTCTGAAGTTCCAGCTCTAATCTTTGCTGGACTTCCACCCAGCTTTCATCATGCTGTTGTTGTTAATACCGAGCGCCTACCTTATCGCTGAGTTAAAATCCAGTTTAACAACTCCTTTTCCAAATTTGGCCAGAACACTGCTCTGTATCTTTTTGATTGCTTACACTTTGGCTGAACAGTGATGTCACTGACATCTTTCCTCCAGTGCTGAATATATTTTTCGTCACGTCCTAGCTGCCTTGCTGCTACAAGATTGCTCTTTGGCCTTTTCAGTTGCTGTTAAAAGATCGCTTTGACATTTTGAAAGATAAAATGACGAATTTGAAAAATACTCTTAATAGGATGTGAATTCATCAATCATAAACCAACCTATAAAATGCCAGCCTCCCCAACCTTTCTTCATGTTCTTCATGTTAATTATCTTCTACCAGTTGTTTTAATGCTATTAATTAGAATTAATGAATTTGCTGTTTATTTGCCCTAAGACAATGATGAATTTTTCTGCTGCATGTAACATTAAATTTTATCTATAGCGTTCTCTTCTATGAGAGGAGAAGGGATTTGATAACTTTTCAAATAAATGCCGTAAACGTATAATGTCGTTTTTAATTTTGGTAAAATAGTATAAAAAAAAAAAATGAAACTCAACAAGTCCTAACTTTCATCAGAACTTATATTGATGACCATTTATTTATTTTTTAGTAATTTTATTTTATTTACCAACATTAAAAATTTTCATTCTCTTTTTTTCAGTTTCTGATTCTTTTATCTCAATTTTAAACATTTTCATCAATTCCGTGTTATTTAAAGATATTTTTGTTTTCTTTTTTGTTATTTTTGTTCGTTTGTTTCATTTTTGCCATTTTTTTTTTTTTTTTTTTTTTTTTTTTTTTGTTTTCATATAACACAGTTAAAACATGAAACTCTGGTTTAAATTTTCTTTTCCCTTTTTAAGTGTGATGATTGGATTCTTTCTTAATCAGTTGATAAAGTTTCCCCAGCTGCATTGCAGTGAGATAGAAAGCAAGATACAGTGTATACATATTGGATGACCCACTTAAAAACTCAGGCAAATTGCCAGATAGAGCTTGTTTTTTTTTTTGGTTTTTTTTTTTTAAATATTTATGACATTGTGGTTTAATCATCTGAATTATGTATAAAGAGGGAAAATAAATAGATTTGATTAAAACATCCACAAATATTTAAAAAGAAAAGGGAGAATAGATCATGTTCATTGAAAATTATTGAGAATTGAAGTGTTTAAACTAGATGATTGACACGACTAGTCCTGGAATTTTTATTTATTTATTTATTTTGTAATGCATGCATAGTACATTGTGTACACATAAGTTTAAAGTGATAAATGGAAAAAAGTAGAAAAATATAAATATTTCTCTTATTCTTGTCCACAAAGTATTTGGAAGAGACAGATATGGCTCAATGTAGTGTTCTGAATAAAGTGTAATGGCCAAATATCTGGAGAAATACACATCAGATCGAAATAACAAAAAACACGTGTTTAATATTTTTCAAAAAGTTATCCAATGGTACCAAACTCAACCTCCTCACCCCCACCCCTTGAGGGTGGGAGAGGAGGCAAGTTTTAAATCTTAAATAGGAAACCCCCTTTTTAATGATATTTTCAGATTGTACACAACATTTGAGAAATGTTTTACTCTTAGTGTTTTTTCAATTGATCTAACCGTTTAGGAGACAGAGGCACTCAAAGTGTGGATCTTTTAAAGTTTTGAACCCAATTTTATCGTTGAAAATAAAAAGATAGAGGGTGGGTCTTAGAGAAATTCGTATTTTACTTTTTTATGGTCTTTAAGAATCCAAAGTCAATTTCAAAAATCCAAAATATTTTAATACACAAGCAAAGTCTTGGAAGCAGCAGTCATATGGAGGCAGAGTCTGTGCGTGTATGACTGCAGCTTCCAGGAGGCTCTATCTCTTTGTCTTCAATGATAAAATTGGATTCAAAACTTCAAAAGTTCTATTGTTTGAGTGCCTCTGTCTCCTAAACGGTGGGAGCAATTGAAAAAGCACCAAGAATAAAACATTTCTCAAATGTTGTTTACAATCTGAATATATCATTGAAAATAGGGATTCCCATTTGAAATTTCAAAGTTGTCCGCCACTCCATCCACAGAGGGTGGAATCAGGGGGGGTCGAGTTTGATATCATTGGATAGCATTTTTAAAAATATTAAACTTGTATTTTTTGTTTTTTCGATCCGATTTGTATTTCTCCAGATATTTGGCCATTACACTTTATTTGAAACGCCCTGTATATTAATTGCAGTGGTAAAACTTTTCACATTTTGAAAGAGAGGGGGAAAAAAAGTGCTGGATTGGCAAATCTGTTCATTAATCTGACTGTGTAAATGATTATAATGATATATTGTAAATATTTGTAAATAATTGTCTTGTTTAAGTGGAAATTCCACTTTAGCCAAATAAAAATTGAAATTCTCTCCCCTACATGAATTTATAATACAGATTTCATCCATTTACTTGAATTCATTTTTGGAATAATTGCAGATAACTTGAAAATATTTTTGTCGAGAAGCTGATCAAAAATGAAAACTTGTACAGCTTAAAGCTGTCTATGATAGATTAACATGGACAGAAATTAATGTTGTGCATTGGAAAGTGAGCAGTATCTGTCAAGAAAATAAGAAAACAAAAAATTAAATTCTCCATTGCTTATTCGGTAATAAGAAAATGGTCTGAGAAGAAACCATTTCTTTTTCTAATTTGGAACTTTGAAAAGAAAATGAAATTCTTTATATTTTGTCCAAAGTTAATTAAACTGGATGGCTAAAGTTATATTTCAAAATACTTTACCTTATATTGGTCTACTCTTTTCTGACTTGACTATTGACCGTTTCGATAACAAAACAACGCGTCACAGGAAACCACGTGACCGATCCTACGAGAGCCCTTACTAACTTCCGTTTCAAAGTATTTAGTGCAGTGTAGTTTAAATTACAAGTGTTTATACAATTATTAGGCGATACTTCTGCTTAAATTATGTCAAGCAGATATTTTAAAAGTTTGAACGGCGTAGCCAGCGAACGATATAAGCAGAAATTAATGTTTGAAGAGCACAATTTGCCAGATCCCATGGATGATATGTTAGAAATGTTTTTCAAGAACGACGTGAATTCGTGGCCTACAGTAACATCACTTGATCTGTACGATTTCTTTGTGAAACAAATATGTTTCTATGCCAAGGAACAAATGAAGTACTACTCTTCCTTAGATGATTATAATTATCTTGTAAGTGGGAAAGTAAAAGAAATCCTCGTGTATCGTGTCAAGGAGCTACAGGCGAGTTAACAGTTTTTACAAATTGAGTTCATACAGTTTTACATGAATTTCATACATTTCTAAATAGATTTAATACAATTTTAAATGAGTAAAATAGGATAAAATGAAATATTTTAAGAAATTTATGCGAGAAAAAAATAACGAAAGTTCCATGACGGTGTACGTTGAATGATGGGTGGACAGGCCGGCATGAATGACCGGCGGTTAGCTGAAGTTCATCGTCACTTTATGTCTATGTCACTAGATGGTGTAGGTGTGCAGAAAATGAAACATAATGGCGACCTACATGGAAGTCAGGTTGAAACAGCGTGCAGTGATTGAGTTTTTGACAGCTGAAGGTTGCGATCCTGTCCAAATTCATCGCCGAATGACAGCTGTATACGGCAATGTAACTTTTGACGTCAGTACAGTGAGAAGATGGGCAAGATTAGTGAAAGAACGAAACCCGGCAAGCTCTAGCCTAGCTGATCAACCCCGCAGTAGACGACCAATCACAGCAACAGACGAGCAACGTCGAGTTCGTGTCGATCAAATGATTCGTTTCAACCGCCGAATTAAGCAATGTGACATCGCTACAGAGCTCCAAATTTCCAAGGAGAGAGTGCACGTTATCATAACCGAGTTGCTGGAATATCGTAAGGTGTGTGCTCGTTGGGTGCCGCATATGCTCACTCCTGAACTCAAAGAGAAGAGAAAGAACGTTTTCCAGGATCTGTTGGTCCGGTACGAGCGTGAGGGTGAGGCTTTTCTGCAGCGCATTCTCACGGGGAATGAATCATGGGCACATCATTTTGACCGAGAGAACAAACTACAATCGTTGGAATATGGCCATGCAGCATCTCCACGTCCCAAAAAGTTCAGGGTTGTCGAGTCAGCAGGGAAAGTCATGTTGACCCTCTTTTGGGACTTCCAGGGTGTTGTCCACCTTGACTTCTTGGAACCAGGAACCACGATCAACTCAAAACAGTACGTGGAAACGCTAGAGAAGCTTCGTGCCCGGTTGCTCCGAGTTCGAAAGGGCATGGACCCTATTCGGCAGCACGACAATGCACGTCCGCACACAAGTCGAGAAACACAAGAAGGGTTGCAGCGACTGAAGTTCATGGAGGTTCTACCGCATCCGCCGTACAGCCCTGACCTCGCTCCCAGCGATTTCCACTTGTTCCTAAAGCTTAAAGAATCGCTTAAAGGACATCGATTCAGCTCTGATGACAAGCTGAAAGACACGATTCGATCCTGGTGTCGAAAACAACCAAAAGACTTCTTCTCTGACAGGATGTCACGACTAGTGTCACGTTGGCAAAAGTGTGTGGACAGAGATGGGGACTATGTTGAAAAGTGAATAATGCATTGAAAAGAGAACAAAATAAGCCATCATTTGAAAAAAAAAAAGTTTTAAATTCGTTAAAAAATAAAAGTGTTATGGCCTTGGAGGCATTACTTTTCAGCCCACCCTCGTATAATTCATTTAATCCTATTAAATTCATTTAAAATTATATTAAATCTATTTAGAAATGTATGAAATTTATATAAAACTGCATGAACCCGAATTTAAAGTTAGCACGTTAAATCGTTTAAACTGGCTTAAATCGTTCACTCACCTGTCGCTCCTTGACACGATACACAAGAATTTCCTTTACTTTCCCACTTACAAGGTAATTATAATCATCTAATGAAGAGTATGTAATTATAATCATCTGTTTATAATTTTTCATTTGTTGAATGACGAGCGGCCAGGCCGACATGAATGACCGCTCGTTAGCTGAAGTTCATCGTCACGAAACTTTCGTGATTCTTTCCTGCATAAATTTCTTAAAATATAATTTCGATAATATGATAAATCATTTACATATTAATTAGGTATGTTACAATAATAAAGTCAGAGCATAAACGCAATGAGGCTGATCGATGTCAGCCGAGAAAATTAGGGGACGCTACATGGGACTTTTACCGATTTTAAATAAATATAATGTGTGTTTTAGTTCAGTGTAAACTGAGTTTAATTATTAAATTAAGTAAAAAAAATTTAACCTCAATTTAACCTCAATTTTAGTCAATTTACCGTAAAATTTTTATTATTTTAATTCAATTACAGAAAACAAACTTGTAACATAAACAAATAAAACAAATGTAACAAGAGTAACACTTAACCGTCGTGTAATAATTAATTACACTGTAATTAAACTAAAATAAATACAGTAATACTAAAAATATTTATTCTTCCTTATTTCTGTACTGAGGGGGTAAAATTGTAATAAATTCATTTAAAAGTGTATTAAATCTATTTGATACAACACAACACTACACAGTATTGTTTAGCATGGTAAAATGGCGACGCCGGAAGTGCGGCTGGGCTCCAGAGTCCAACAGATGTCACTGTCGCCACCTGCATAGAGCTTTCCTCGAAAGGGTCAATAGCCTAGTGATAGTACGTAATAGCATAGCAAAGTAAATGGAATTCATGATTACTGTTTACAAAATTATCATTTCGACCAAAAGTTGTGCTAATGTCCAGTTGTTTTAAGTTCCAAAACTGTTTTCCTTGTTTTCCAGGCTCACATCTTGTATTTTCTCAAACGACTGCTCATCATAAATTAAAGCTACTGTATCCTTCTCTGTCAAAGCAATAGGAACAACACCTTAGAAATAGGTAGTTCTGTAAACTGTTCACATATTAATGTTAAAAAAAAAAACAACCCAAACAAACGTGATGGTGCTTTGTGTTATGGGCGCTTCTGATTCCAAGGATTCACTGGCAACAATCAAACCAGCAGATACTTGCTAAGGCCTGTTAAAATCTGTGAACAGAACAATGCATATTCCCGACATAGTGGCCTTTGTAAAGTTGCCTAGCTAATCTATAGATTTTTTTTTAAGCATCCATAGGTTCTTTTCTTTGTTTGTTTTTTGTTTGATTGAACACCTAGCTCTGCTCTCTCACCAAAACATAAGATTCATTTTTTTCTCACAATGACCTATCAAAGGTTTTCAACTTTTTTTTGAGAACAGTACTACAAGCTTGCTATCCACTATAACACGGCAGCTCTATTACTGTGTAATAGTTGTTCAAAAAGCTGTATTTTCAAATTTTGGTAGAATGTTTAAAGTTAAATTTCAGCCATAAAGTAAAGAGTTACAAGAGTAAGACAAAAAATGAAACCTGAAAGGTGCTTAGAACGATGGTTTTTGGCCCATGTGTCTGTCCAAACTCAGAGTTGAGATATTGCAATTTGTATAAATCCTTACAAAAGATAAAAAAATGCCCATGGCATGACTGATAAAGCTGCCATTTTCAGATGGTGGAAAAATAAAAGAAAATAACCCATCACAGAAAAAAAAAAAAATAAACAAAAAAAATGTAAAATTGTCAAGCAACCAGTTAATTCATTTTCTTAACCACTTCAGATGGTGTGAAGACATACCTATACCTCCAATGTCCCAGCAAGTGAAGACAATAGTGAAGAAAGCTACATCTCAGTCAGACTGACACACAGAGAGTTCACCATAGAAACAGAAATGAGTGTCAGCTCTTTTGAACAGCCTACTGGGTCACAAAATGAAAATTCTGATTAGCTTAGGTCTGGATAATGCAGTTTCTACTGTAGATGAATATAATACTCAAAAATAAATGCATTATATAAAAGTAATATATAATAATGAATGTGATGATTTTATTTCACAATTAAATAATAATAATGATTATAAACTGGAGATGCTCTCTAAGCATAGGTAATTAATGATTTTTCGATTGAAAAATGGAAGGAAAAATTCTGCGATAGCCCAATTGGTAGAGGCATCGGCCATGATAGTCAAGGTTCCTGATTCGAATCCAGGTCGCAGAATTTTTCCTTCCATTTTTCAATCGAAAAATCATTATTTCACAATGCTTACTTATTTTGATGTATAAAGTATGTTCCCCTTTTATTTATTTATTTATTTATTTATTTATTTATTTGGTCTAAACTTCTTTGTTTTAAATTTGCCCAGGAAATTTCTTGAACAGCATCCACAGATGAGATTTTTGGGCTTGGTTCAAACTGATGTCTGTTATGATGATATGTTCACTGGTATACCACATTCCAAAGTCAATCCAAATTTAGTGGTAAGATGATTCATTTTATTTTATTTTTATTATTTTTTTTTTTTTTTACAACTAGAGAAAACATGAATGTTTTGCAGGAAGTATGGCATTAGTCAATCAAAAGCACTTAGACAAGATGTGCATCATGTATATAAGTGCTTCTGATTGGCTGATTCTGCACTTCCCAGGCACACCCATGTTTTCTCTTGTTGTAATAACTAGGTATAGGTTAGTTGTAATAGTCTGTTAACATAACATCTGCAAATGATCCGCCATATAAACAATGAACTGTAAGTGACTTTGTGAAGAACCTCCCTCTACTATGACCCAAGATTCCAAACCTGTTTCAGGAAATAATCACGAGGTGGGGTCCATCAAGGGTTTGAGGCACCGCGTAGAGGGCATTCGCATTGGGTTGAGCTGAAAACAGAAAATAAAAAAACACCCACTAAATCTGTACACAAATAATGCTCTTTATTGACCTCAGTCCAACTTATACATACACATGCATAACAATAGGGCAGTGGCTGTACACCAAACTATAGATCCTAAATGCTAAAACCATGCATTAGCATTAGAGGGGCCCCTCAATTAACTACATGCAAACTATTAGCTTTTAGCGAGAGTAGTCAATAGCATACCATTTGCTTAGGGAATTACATGAGTGCCACTCCATAACCAGGCATCATATGCTAGCAAATTACAGGCCGATAAACGAGCTATCGTCCACTCCTACGCAGGTGAGCATCCTGTGAGACAGGGGTAACGCCTGCAACTGGTGTACACTCAGTAAGACACCGGGCTATCAAATACTTCTAGCTACTGGACGCATGCACGCACCACGTGAACCCTTTAATTGGACCGGGGGAAACACAGAAACTTGGCCCCTGTGGCCCGGTTCTTAGTGAGGCACACTACAGGTGCAGGTTCCCGTTTTTTCTAAACCACCCACTCCAGCTCTATGCAGCCAATGGACTGCTCCCGGCGTGCATTTGCCTTCTGTCCACCTCTGCTCTTATGAGGCCGCACTCCAAATTACTATATTAATTATTCCTAATGACAGCTAGCAACATGAAACCAAAATATTTAACGTCTATCTTTTACAATGAGAGATTCACTGCCAAAAGGCAACATCTATCGTGATACATAGTCCACTCAACAGAGCTCAGGGCACTTTAGTATGAACTGTTCTTAGCAGTCTCAAGCACACGGGACTCTTCTGCCAAAACACTTTACATTCGAGCAAAACCACGTAAAACTGTCACGCATTAAACACTGGTCGGCATATCGCCATCATAATGCAGCCTCTCCGTCGCGGTGTTAAAAAGATATAAAAAAAGTCCACTCAAGATTAACAATTTTCCAGTTGATCAGGATTTAAATTTCACTGTTTCTTCCCAATTGTATTCCCAGCTTTAGAAAAGAGACGTTCCGAAGGAACTGAGGTGGTGGATATACATAAATATTTTAATGCAATCTCTTAGATGTTAAAATTATACTGTTTTAAAGCTTTCCGTGTTTCAGGTGAATTGCCAATGTTTTCAAATCTGCTTGCAAGCCACCTGCATTTGTATTGTCAATATGTAAAAAAATTCCAACTTTTCTTGAAGCCCATATATATCCAAGTTGTTGACACTACTTTTGGTACAACTGGATTCGGTATAATTAACTTCGAAAAAAGCTGAAATAAATTTTTTCAACTCACTGTTGATAAAATTTAAAGCAGCAGAAGAAGCAGATCTATTTCTGAAATCTGCCTTCTCAAATCTAGGGGTCAAAAATGCGGCCATGGCAATTTAATAAATTTGCACACCACGGTGCAATGCTAGGCACACCAATATTTTTCCGATGTATCAATGGTTCGAAACATTGAAACATCGATTCAATGTCGCACAAAATCATCGATGTTGCAGAGTAACATACTAGTAAGAGAATCTGATAATAACGTGACTAATGCTTAGGGAATCCGGATGAGAGGAGTGTTTGAGTTGGCGGATAATGCAAGATACTTCCTCTGGAGAGGCAGGAGTGATGAAAAAGGAAGAGGAAGGGTTAGCAGGAAAATCAAAAGGGTAGTCAGAGCAGGAAGGCAACGTGGCCAAACTTGAAGGTAGTAGAGTTTCAAGAAAAGAGATAAATGAGAGGTCTCAACAACAGCTGGATCCGAGAATGGGGTAATAAAAGGAGGAGCTCCGTGAATTAGATGATTAATTGATCTCCATTTTAACTTATTGGTGGTAACATTCTTAAAGAATTGGGAAAAATAATTGGCTGTAGTATCTCTGATGATTGTCCGGATATAATTAGAGAAGGAGCGAATAGCGGCTTTATGGGGGTCAGTAGGGGAGCGCCTGAACTTCCTGTAGAGTGCATTTTTGTGTGAGATCAAGGACAAAATAGTTGAATTCATCTAAGGTTTTAAAGCAGTTAGTCGTGGTTTAGGATTAGGTGTAAATGAAAAATGAAGAATAAAACGTGTCACTCGCTGTTAATCACAGCGCACCTGGTGGCCAACATGATTGTGCTTACAACTCCTATCATTGTAGAATTACAAATGCCTTTGAAGTAATTTCATTAAAAAATTTTTGAATTTGCTTTTTGCAATTGTTTTTATAGGAAATTATTTAAAATTTGTTTTTACACCTTTTAATATAACCCATTTGATTTCAAGAAATTAGAGGGTCCCCATTTTTGGAGAACTTTTTTTAAGATGGTAGAAAAGGATTTTGCAATTTAATTATTTTTAAATTGATTTAAATGGTGCAGAGTTAGCTGTTAAGTTCTAGGCATGTTGACTGTTGGAAAGAGCAATAACGAATAAAAATTCTTCAAAATATCATTGTTCAGTTATTGAACGCACAAAATTAAATATTTATTTTTTTATTACAGCATTATCATACAAAAAAAAAAAAAGATTCTTGCTCAATGATAACAAACATTGGGATTTTGTGGCCAACACGATATCTCGTCCTATCTCGTGTGACGCTATTTTTTGAGAGAGGCATCTGCAGCGTTATTCTTCCTTGGTAACACCTGCCACGCCTCTCAGGAATCTCATTTCGGCCGCTTGCACCCGCGATTGCACTCTTTCGGTCATTACCCAAAACTCATGATCATAGGTGAGAATGGGGACAAAGATAGATTTTAAAACAGAGAAACTTTTTGTACAAAATTTAATTTTTATGAAATTTGTCCTTAAAAACAATTAAAATAAAGGGAGGGAAATCTAGTAGAAACGTGAAATATTGGTGTAGTAATCTTGTTAGTTACCATATTACTACAGCTTTTTGTAGGTTATGTTTTATCATTTTGAGGGGCCACAGGTTATACTAATCTCCTGCCTAGTACATTGGGAATGAGGTAGATAGGTGGTTGATAATGTAATCCTAACACGATTTTTTACTTGTCGTTTTATTTTTTTTTTATTCCCCTTCATAATTACAGCTTTAGTACTTCAACATTAAAAAAATGGTAGTGCATTAAGAAATGTACATGTGGATCAAATTTATAAAGGACTTAATACTCTTAAAATAGTTGATGAGGAAAGAATGTATGTAGAATTTAAGATGTTCAAGCTTATTTTGTAAATTAGCAAAAGTTGATAATGATTGATTATGTTGGTAGAGAAAGAGCATATTACATTCCAACACTGCTGTTTAATTGATTACCTAGATGGATTTTACTTTTGACTATGCTGACTTTAATCGATTATCTGTTTTAGGCTTTGGGGAATTTTAAATTTTTCATAGTTTATTGTAAAAACTTTTTGCGTGCAATAATGTGGTTTTTTTATTGAAATGCAGGGAATATTTTTTTCCACAACTCTTGTTTTTAATGTAAAATGTATCTCACTCTGTTTTATTTTGTAATTTTATGAAATGTTTGATTTTCTTAGAATTATTTGGATAATTTTTTTTTATTTTCTAGGTCACAGGCAGTGCAACAGAATCACAAATCTTAGAAGCATTAAAGCGTTATCCAACACGATCATTGTATATTCAGAAGTCACTTTATTTTTTATTTCGATTGACACAGAATTACTCTGAACCGAGGCCAGATGTAATTAAGGTATAAAGCACAAAATTTGAATTTTACCCATTACATTTGCCCCTTTCCATTGTTTCCTTTTGTTTAAGATAACATTGAGAAAGATCTATCAACAAATTGAGGTTTATACAGGGTGTCCTGCAAAGGACTCCCTGAATTTAAGACTAAATAGCTTAGAAACTGAGATCGATAGAAGAAGAAAGAAACAAGTGGTGTGTTTATTTTGAAAGCTGTAAAAACACAACAACGTGATGACCGACTGCACCTTGAGCTACAATAAATTGAGCCCTCCTGCCACTCCCGCGAAAGAACAGACAGCGGCCACAAAAGTCAGCGACTGGCCAGATAGATGCACGGGTTCAAATACATATAACTGTCCTAGTTCGTGCAATACGCACGACAGGTAACTGGTAGAACAATTTCTCCTTTAATTTAACGTATCGACAGGATCATCAGTGAATGTACACAACAAGCAAGATTTTTAAAAACAAGAAATGGTCTCACCAAAGTTGTCATCAAATTTGTGATGACTTCTTATCTTAGATGAGTTAGCAGCACCAGTTTGAAGCCATGATGGCGGCGATATCGTGTACCAATGTCAAACACATCGACGCAAAAGGGAACCGATTCACAGGGCTCAGCTTTAAAATGAACTATCGCTCAATAAAACACATCACTGGCTGATTAATTGCCCTAAATTCCAAGAGGACGACAAACTGTATCTTGTTTTGTTTTTTTTCCACAAGACATAAACAGTCAGCCTTTCCCCTACGACGACGGGCAACAGACAATCCAAATCTTCTTTGGTTTTTTGTTTTTTTTTTAATTACCGTCGCCTTTCCTTGAATCGATGCAACAACAACGGATTTACAAAGCATTCTCCGATCCATTGTTGCAGCATCCAACTTATAAAACTAACAATCGGAGACGTCAACAAACAAATACGATCTTTTTTAAGCAACAAGCTTCTTTTAAACAAGACGTAATAAATAATGGTATACAAAACCGGAACAAAATCCAC
>JAHWFO010042641.1:57399-67920 GCA_023313115.1 Rhysida immarginata | reverse complement strand
CACACGGGGCACAGTCACAGTTGAATAACAACGATTGGATGCCTTTAGCTTCCTTTGTTGTAAAACAATTTTTCTCATTGGTTAACCGCTGCTATACAGGATGTTTCTAAATGGAAGGACAATAAGTAGCTAGCATGATCCTTTGCATAAGTTTCTTATGCAAAATGTTCAAACTCACATGTTAAGGCTCTAAACATCACGTGAAGTTTGCTGAAAACCTAGCGAAAAACGTCATTTAATCTCGGCAAGTGGCGCGGTTCATTATTTTGATAACTGAAGTCCTCTTTGATTAGGACGGTGTTTGAAAACATTATGTATCAAAAAGTTTCAACAATTGAAAACGCGCAGCTCTACGGCAATAACGTGCTTTTGTTTTGACTAAACGCGCTGCATCATTGCGACATCGTACAGTGCTAGTTATTAACAAAGCACTACATTGTTTTTTAAAACTTCCTCGCCCCTTTGAATTTTATGAACTGCTGGTGCGGAGAGTTCATAAATGACGTAACGATGCGATTTTTTTACGCCACCATTGTGATTTTTTGACATTTTTGATAAGGAACTTTTTGCTTTGATTGATGCAAGGAATGACACTATGTATTTATTGTCTTTCCGTTTAGAAATGTCCTGGATATAGCGATCTTGTTATTTGTTACTGTCAAATAATTCTTTCTTATTGGTTAACCACTGCTATTGTATATAATAGCGGTGTTATTTTCACTTGTTGTTTCATGGTGAAGGAGATAGAGAGCTCCAAAATGTACGTAGATGGTATGAGTTTTTATTTTATAAATTCATTTATGTGGAATAGGGGTTTGTTTTCTTCCTTTTATGTTAAAATTGTACCGATTCAATCTGTTTCCAGTTAATTCTTCCAGGAATGAGTAATCACCCAAAGCAACTAGGCATCCAAATGGCAGCAACTGCTTGTCTGTACAACCTGTCCAAGGGGGAATTAGGTCAGAAAATCCATCCACGCTGGCTTCAACAAATTGTTAAGCTCACAATGATAGCTATGGAGAGCTTTCCTAGTCATGCACAGGTAGAGAGAGAGTGATTCAACTTTACTTTTCACTGATTACTTTTTTTTTTGTCCTTAATGAAACAAGAAATTTATTATTATTATTATTATTATTATTATTATTATTGTTGTTGTTGTTGTTAAATGGAATTAATAAAGCAGAGCTTTCTGTGAACGGATTATTATTTTGAAACGCTCGCTATCTATGGCTTTTATGTTGACCTTGAATTATTGAAGTGTCTGGAAAAATAGGATGTAATTGGCAGCAATTGAAATTGAAATTAATTTGGAAATTCAATTTTGGATGAATATGTGCCTCAATCCACTCCCATGTGGCTGCGATTGCAGGGTTGATTTTGGACACGGTGAGTTTCAAAACAGACTCGACACAAGGGATCAGTGGAAAAACACATTTATTGTACATGTAAGTAAATCAAAAGTATATTACAAAATAAAATGTAACTAGCCACGCACTCTAGTGAAACAATATTTGAATCGTAAGTTAAAACGTAATGCTAAGCAACTAACTACGGTAAATAGGTAAATACAGAATTGCTTCACAGCTTTACTCCCGGCAGACAAACGATCTTCCAGCATCTTGCATAGCTCTTCCCATGAACAATTACGCCCCAAAAGTTCATTCGGATGGTTCACACAACATCGTTACCCTTCGCCTTCTAGAACCCAGAACGCAAATTTTCTCAGAGGGCACGATGCTTACTAGCATCACCACAGTGCTCGGAACGTGTCGTGTGTTTCTTTTGAGCTCCGGAGGAGAAACACTGAAATTTCCCCACAAGTAGGCACATTCAGTACCACGCAAAACTATTAGCTCTTATGCATCCAACTGATATTTAAACACAGCCAGTTGAACACAATCACGCATGACTAAAGGCCACTTCAAAGGCTCCACACAGTGAAACGGCACGTCACACGGGCACAAGTGTCAACCTCCACCGACCACGGGAATTACACGGTACGATGAGTGATGCTCAGCCTAACAGCATAACCAGCAATCACTAGGGTCCTGAGGCTACAATTACAGAGTTCCAATAAACTGCAATTAGAGCATAGAACAGCATCAGGGTGTTATAACGTCTCGAACGACTTGAACACTCAGCAACATCCAGTTCTACAGTACGCACAGCATTTAGGACAAGGCACTCCGCATCAGTACCCAATTCACAAGTAAAACACGAGGAGTGCAGGCACATCAAAATCGGTTAAAGTTAAAAACATAGTCTATCTCACCAGGTATTGGAAATCCACTATCCGGGCTTCGGTCAATGCCGAACCATACAATTGTTCAGGCAATACAACTAGAACATTACACATCGTTCTTTGGGGAAAAGCATAGGAAAAGAAACTCCGTCCATTGGCTAAACAGCAGAGAATACAATATTAACAGTGATAGTGTGACGTCCCTGCGGGGTTGACCCAAATGGATCATTTAGGGGACAGCCCACCTCGCAAGGATGGTCAATAAATGAGGGTTGTTTGGGCTTGTTACAGATGAATAAATGCCGAAACATGGGTAAGATAATTAGAACAAATATTTTAATGCAGGAATTAATTATTAAGCAAAACAATAAAACAAAAGAACCAGGGGCCCCGTATACAACAATATACAAAAGTTTATTTTAAATCTACTAAATTACTCAATCTAATAAATTGCTAAACCTACGAAACAATTTCATTATATGCATTATCGAACGGGACGAACATAATAATTACAAACCAATCTAAGGTCCCACCAAAACCTAACAGGCCGTGCGCTACATATCAACTCGTGTACCCATCATCAGTGCCTAGTCAGAATTGCGTATTCCAGCTTCTGCATTTCAACTACCTGCAACATTCGGACGTTGCATGCCCCTTTTTAAGACTGCTTGTGCCAAGGGAGGACACGGAAACCCTTACTGGGTGCCCCACCATTTTAACTCGACGACCAATTACGGGAAGCTTTTGTCTGGAACACCCTGGACAACTGTGTCATGCTACCAAAGCCGTAGACTCGCTATAGTTTGCAACTATCCAGGCGGCCAAACGAGCCAGCCTGTTATACTTCAGGTACACGCCTAGATTCACAAGGCAACACAAGTGACCAGGTTCTACTTGTTCAGCTTCACAATGCTATACAAGGTTCAACCAGGCCATAAGAACTACTAATTGTCAACGACAATTGTTACATTGAGCTCACAGACTCCCATACAATGAGCATCTACAGGTACTACAGGTACAGCAAGGTACTAGGATCAGTACACAATGATTCCATATAACATAACTATTTTTATGCAACTTCTTTGAAGATAATGAGGAGGAGGGCTATCAGCCAACACTAGAATACGATGTGGTGACCACCTATGTGGCTTAATTAATCAGTCCTCACAGATGCAGCTTGCCTTTAAATGCAGTCGACTCCGATGAAAATAAATAAAATGGGTCACTCACCACAGGAAATCCATCTATCCCCTGGACATTCAAACACAATTCCCTGCAATGCAAGTGCAATTTATCAACGGCGATCGTCTCTGTTCAGGTTGCGAGTGGTGGTCATGTTCGATTCATCTTTGTAGTCCGTAGACATGGCATAGACAAAAGTACGGGGTTCCAATAACACCCGAAAATGGCCAGGAAAAAAATATAGAACATCGTCGTAAATATTAAAAAGTCAAGCTTTCAGAAATCAGCTCTTACAATTTAGCTGTCATTACTTACTTACTTACTTACTTTTCAAACCCGCTTATCCGTTAGGGTCGCGGGGGCAGCAGCCCTATGGAGGATCTCCAGCGATCGCGATCTTCCGCCATCAGGCGCATGTCCTCCCTGGTAATATCCAAGCGACTCGAACCCAGATTCTCCAGGTAGTCTAGCCACCTGGTTCTAGGCCGACCCCTTGGTCTCTTACCCACCGGCTTGGAAAATAACAACTGCCTAGGAAGACTAGTTTGCGGCATCCGAATCACGTGGCCATACCAGCGCAACTGAGACCTCTCAATGCGGAGAAGTAGCGGCTCAACACCTAAAGATTCCCTTATTGTATTGCTGTACACTCTATCTAGTAGGGTAACACCTGCAACACCTCTCAGAAATCTCATTTCGGCCGCTTGTACCCGCGATCGCACTCTTTCGGTCATTACCCAAGCCTCATGACCATAGGTGAGAATGGGGACAAAGATGGATTTGAAGACGGAGAGCTTAGCTTTGTTACTCAGCTCGCGTTTCGTTACCACGGATCGCCACAGTTCACGTCTGACACAGCTTGCTGCACCGATCCGAGCATCCAATTCTTTCTCCTGCCGTCCATCACTCGTGAATGCAATCCCGAGATACTTGAATTTCTCCACCTGTCTCAATGAGGCTCCACTAACATGGAGAGCGCACTGAGCAGGCTGTCTTGAAAGGACCAGAACCTCGGTTTTAGCCACACTGATCTTCATCCCAGCTTCTTCACATTTGGCTGCAAGCCGGTCTAGTGCATGCTGAAGGTTCATGAGAGAAGACCCAAGGAGGACAAGGTCGTCAGCAAAGAGCAACCTCTCCACCAGGCAGTCGCCCACACAAACACGCTCATCGCCTCGGCTGCCCCTGTCTATCCAGTCCATAAAGATAATGAACAAGATGGGCGACAGTACACACCCTTGGCGGAGTCCAACACCCACGGTGAACGGTCTTGACTTAATGCCATTTATCCGGACACACATCTCAGAGCTTTCGTACAGAGACATGATAGCAACCAGTAATTGCCCATCCACTCCATACTCTTGCAACACTTGCCAGAGCTTCTCCCGAGGAACTCTGTCATATGCTTTTTCGAGGTCCACAAAGCAAGCGTAGACCTCTTTGTAATGTTAGCTGTCATTAACATTTAAAACAGCCCCATTTGTTTTCCATCATGCAAAACCGAACAATATGCCAGACATTGCAGTGACGCCGGTTGCGAGAATGTCAGCTTAGAAAAAAAAACTCGAGCTCTCCAGCAGAGAAATATTTGGAATATATCAAACGTATAAAATGCATAAATCACACCAACTCAAACAAAAAAACCTAGAGACGCTAGCATCCCTTCTAGGAAAACTCCCAGAAACTGCTGGCCTCTCCAGGCGAGTCTTCCCCTTTGTTGCATCCAGATTTACCCGATATAAATAAATAAATAACGCAAATAAATACAAAGCAAGATATAAATAACGGCAAACAACTACTTAAATATATGCAACAACAAATGAACGATAAACATAATCAAACCATGTAATTTTATTAATCATTGGGCGGGCAAAACCCTTAACATACGAAATAGACGCATCGTTAGGCCTGTTTCTAAAAAACACGAACTTAAAATAAAAACCTCACTGACATGTCACATTCATTCAGATTAAACTTGCACGGCGATAACACATAGGCTGACCACGTCAAACAAAAGCAAGCGTCTCTCATTGATGGAGTTTTTTCCCTACATGCGCACTTCACAGTGACCAGCAGATAGCTCCAAAAAAAGAAACACAAGGAATCCCTGCATCAATTCCTGGAAAATCACATCGCAACAATCCCCAACAAGAGGCATTGCGAAACAAAACAATAAATAAAAAAAAATAATAATAATTTACTCGCACAATTTATAAAAATAATACTAAGCGCACAATAAAGATTGACGAATCTCAACAACGACCCACCAGCGAAACAGACACACTGCACAACCCAACACTAAACGAACAACCAAACGAACCACAAACCACCAGACTGTAAAACCCGCATCAAATGCCAACACTCCTGCCATAATACCCCACACAGACATCACATGTCACCATGTAATTGGCAGTAATTAAAATTGAAATTAAGTTGAAAATCCAATTTTGGATGTTAAAAATCAAGTACACTGATTCCAGATTATTAAAAGTGTATAATGAGGAATAATTGGAACCTAAGCCATTCAGTTTTATACATTTTTCCATGAGTTTAAATTAATTGTAAAAATACCATAATTGTTGTAATCAAAATATTAACTTGACTTACGCCATAACGCCAGTGTTTCTTTGAGTCAAATGGACTTCTTGAATCTCTTCTCCCACACGTCATCAAGTGTCCATTCGGCTTACCGATGACTTCTGGCTTGACACTACATGTCTTCTCGTATGTCGAGCACGAAGTACAGCTGCTTGGATGTGACGAAGAAGAGTGCCGTCGACCACAGGTTGCAAAAAACTTTGCACATCCGTCAGGATGTCTGAAAAGGTGGCACGAGGATGACATTGCTGCACACTTGCATTTGTTAACCGTGGATGTTCTGCATGTTCTTCGCGTCACCGACTGATGCACCTTGAAACTGTGCCGACGTTACATCCTACTCCAGTGGCTACATGATTATGGGGCCAACTGACCCTGAAAAAACCATTTAATGGGTCCTCTCTCATAAGGGTTCAACTGATGAAACCCCCTGTGCCAATGATGTTAAGGAATCGAATGGACAAAGATAAAATACAAAAAATTGCATTCAATATACAAGGAAGAGAGCTTAGAAAGGACAGGCTACCCTCACGTACGATATTTGATGACACTACGTTGCTACACAGTGCTGTAGAAGTGCTTGCATTTTTGAGCATTTGCAGGTTCTTCTCTATGCTTACTGTGACAGCAGTTTGGCTTGGCTCATTTGCAGTGACGGGAGGGATGGGGGTTGCACTACTGTAGTACATAAAAGCCAATCTTTACAAATTTCCCAATATGTCCTGGTTCAGGAGGGGGGGGGGGGTTGTCTCACGGAGATCCTGATTAAAGAAATTCCATTTCATTGTGCACAACAACAGTTTTCTTTATTTTAAATGCTTTTAGAGGTATTTTCTGCTTGTTAATTTTATTCCTGCCTTGATGTTTTCTCAGTTACAGAAGAACACTCTTCTTACATTATGCAGTGACCGAATACTTCAAGAAGTTGTACGTATTTAAACGGCTGGATGAGGGTTTGGTTTTGAAAAATTGGTTTTGTGTTTTTAAATAAATGTCAATAAACCAAGAGTAGTCATTTTGTTTTTCACTTTATTCGTCTTAGACTTTTGATAAATATCGCTGTGCCCGGTTAGTGATGGACTGCTTATGTGCCTTTGAGGATACTTCAATGAATAGGATGTGCGTTGCCATTTGTTCTATTCTAGCAGCCAAGGTTTGTATGGCTGTAAATCTGTTTAGTTTAATTTAATGCAATATTTGTAGTTGATGATGTTTAATTATTTTTAGATATCTACTTCAGAAACATCCAAACTAGGTGCAAGAGTCAGCTACATGAAGAAATTGTTAAACATCGTAAGAGGCAAAATGGAAGAAGGCACAGTGGACATTACGATGAAGTTTACCCTTAGTGCTTTGTGGAATCTAACTGGTAAAAGAATGTTGTTTGTTGTTGACTCTTAATTCTTTTGGCATTTAATTGCGTTATAAGAATTAGACTGTTTTCTGTATTTCTGAAAGATGAATCACCTCAGACCTGCAGTGTTTTCTTAAACGAAGGAGGTTTGGAGCTCTTCTTAAGAGTCATTGAGGTTTGTAATGCCTTTAAATTTGCATTTGAAATTATCTTTGCTAGTAATAACAATAAAATGCTATTGAGATTGCAGGTTAATTTAAAAAAATTAGGTTGATCCAGGCAGATTTATAAAGAAAGAAGCAGAAACAAAAGATAAGCAACCTCTTCTCTGGAATGGAACAACCAAAAAGTGAAAACCTCTAATCCACAAGGAGGCAAAAGGAAATACCGGATGCTTATTTCGGGTACCAGGTACCCATATTCAGCGGCAAAAGAAGAAAAAAAAAGGGGCACGTTCATTTTCCTCCTTGTGGATTAGAGGTTTTTCACTTTTTGATTTTACTATAAATAGAAAAAAAAGACAAGGTAAAAATAAATAAATAAATAAATAAATGGGAAGGGGGAGATGAAACGAGGCCTGTTCTTTTGTTCTACCCAATGGGGCGATTCTGGAAAAGTGGCTACAGCTCGACCCATTGAAAAGAAAAAATAGTCCTAAACTCTATAATAACATGCCCAAAGCTCGCTGTGTTCACTGTGGACGTTCTGCATGTGAGAATCGGGGCCAAGGGACACTGAAAAATGTGAGAGAAAGCCAACTGTGATCAGGTAAAAGCCTCCGTAAAACAGTCATCGGAATGAACTTATTCTGCCTAAGAGAATTTTAGATGACAAATGGTCATAAGACGAGAAGTCAAGGAACCTTTGTCTGTTGTGTCACAAGTGTCCGATCGAAAATTAAGGAATCAGTGGGTTGCCTCAATCGATACAGTCTCTCTCTTGTACAGGGTTGTGCATAACCTTTTGCTAGGGGTCTGGAAAATAAACAAAACTAAGTGGAATGTTGTGCGGTTGATAATCAAAAAGTACGTTTATTTCTGCTTTTATCACATCAATATTTAGTGTGGCCACCACCTGCTTCTCGAACAGCACGCATCCGTTTCGGGTAGGAGCGGAGAAGTGTCTCAAACAGAGCAGTATCGTACTCCATGTCCTTCAGCACAGATGTCAGGTGTCCCATTAGAAGGTCTCGAGAATACCGATTTTCACCACGTTCTTGAATCATTAAAGATTCCACTGCGTCTTTTAACACGGCTCCAAAATGTTCAGCAACGTTTAGGTCAGGGGATGCACCGGGACATTCGTTTGATGAGAAGAAATCACTTTCTGCCACTGTTATTAGCAATGATGTTTTTGCTTTCCTGTGATAATTTCTCGGGCCTACCCTCAGCAAATTCGGCATGGCAGTTATCATAACCTTTCTTCCAATTGTCCGTCACCCATCTATCCGATCGGTTTAACTTGTTCGCAACCCATTTGCGATTAATAAAAGACGCACCTGCTTCCATTGCCTCTCGGTATGCATTTGCACGAACTCTATCCATGAAACGCTGCTCTTCACTGTCATTTATTAAACCAGCCATATTTGTTTGATACCAATAGACGCACAGTGAACTACTCTCTGCCGAAGCGCCATAAGAGTGTGCTACAACGCTGCGGTTTAAGTTGCAGCCCCCTAGCAAAAGGTTATGCACAACCCCGTAAACTAATAATTCAAATGGGCCAATCAAACGTGCCTTTTTTCCCAAGCAATTGTTGCCATTGCGTAAAGGCACTGAAGCACACGTGATTGAGAGAGTGGCTTAAAAGCTTAATTGGAATATTCAGAGAGAAATTTGTGAATATTGCCAAAACAATAAGCAACGTAGCCCGTACAGACTTGAAGAGGAAAGAACTCGTGTAAAACACAGAGCGAAAAAGATGGTTAATACGCCTTATTACCTCGCCCACTTAATAGTGTAGATTTGTTGAAAAAGAGTTTTCTCACTTAAAGTGGTTTGTAATGTTTTAATTAAATAGGTGAATAGCCCTTTTTTAAACTTTATAAATAACGCAATAAAATAAAGCCATTTTAATAAAAATAAGATTAAAGTAGAGCTACTAGTTAATATTGTGATTGGCATTCAAAGTGTGGATGATAAAAGCAAAAATTTCATTCAAAACGCACGTAAAAAGCAAATACTGTACATTTAGTACCTCTCAACTGAAATGATTGTCCGATTTGAAACTGCTTAAAATTATTGAAATAAAGACTTTATAAAATATTCTGAGGTGATGATCACAATCTTAAACCAATGTGAACTATTTTTAACTTTCTCAGTCCAATAAACAGTGATAAACGTTCCGTCAAAAATTGTCCGCTGTCATCAGACTTTTCATTGTTAAATGCAATAAATAATCGATACAGTGTATTGCAACGTCAAGATGGGTAAAACCAGAAATTATAAAATGGAAGATAGAAATACAATTTTGCAAGGATTATTAAAAAAGTCTAAACCTATCAGGCCTATACATGGTGCAATTAAGAAACTGCCATGAAATTTAATTTATCTAGGAAAACTATCTCAAATTTGGAAAATGGCAAAAGAGTGTTACGATCGAGGTGAAAAATGTGCTAATGTGAATTTGAGAATTAAAGGATGCAGCGGGCAGAAGAAAATCCTCGCGAACCGATTTTGGAACAGCTTGGACAAGTTCTGTTTCGTCAGCAGACAACGATAAAAAGTCTTGCTGCCGCTATAAAACAACCAATAGCATTTGTAGAGCGAATATTGAAAGAAGGTAAAATTAAACGTATTTTACGAGGCAAAAATAAAATTGCAAGATTAGAATTTGCTCTTTTATCTCTTAAGAATAACTCCGATAAATTTAAATCAACGTACAATGTTGTACACATTGATGAGAAGTGGTTTTATTTGACTAAAAGAAAGATGGATTATTTGTGTATTTGTGTGGGTGGGCGACTGCTGCTTGGTGGAGAGGTTGCTCTTTGCTGACGGCCTTGTCCTCCTTGGGTCTTCTTCTCCTGAGGAAGAAGGTTCACACATCTTGCACTAGCAAACGATTCATCACAAAAGTAGCGTTTCTTTCTGCTGTTTCACATCTCCAATGGGATTCACATAAAAAAGCATTCTTTAATTGGGGG